>CM064520.1:13931132-13998632 GCA_032716605.1 Paralithodes platypus
TGTGGTAGTTAAAAGGGTTATTTGAGATAGTTTGAAGCCTTATTATTACTAGAAGTCCCTCCTAAGCTAAATATAATCATCTAATAGTTGGTGGAATATGATGAACATTTATGACGCGTGTGGGCAGTTTATTCTGGCTAGCATTAAACGATTTCATACAGCTTAGGAAGGATCTGTGGGAATGAAAATGGTAAATACTATCTCAATTAACCCTTTTACTACCGTTAACCTGTCTAAAACAATCAAAATTGTCTAATAATAGCCAGAAAATATAAATTAGATGCACCCTCGTATCTGTAAAGAATTAATGAAGGTAATCGGTCCTGTTATCATCCTAATCACTCCCTGGGTCCAGTCGTTGAGGCCTGCTGTGTTATAAGAGAGCCTAGGACCACCCCGGAGCAACCACCCTAGAGTAGTGTAAACAGCATCTATGTGTACAGTCGTGGGCATTAATTCCCACACATTTCTTATAAAGCCTCGAAATGGTCAAGAGGATTTGTTTTGCATCATTGTTATTAATATTTTAATTATATATTATTATTACTTTGTGTCTGTTTATATATTTGTGTTTTCTACTTTTCTCCCTAGACCTCCATCAAGCTAATTATCCCCAAGACACCCCCCCTCCCCCCTCCTTAGAGATAGATTTGTGCATTTTATGGTAGACAAAAATACAATTAAGTGACCCTCGCACAGTATCAAAATAATATCAAATTTCAACTTTGTTATTCATTTATTGTTTAAGACTTTAAGGAATAGGAGTGGGTTTGGTCTGTTACCAAAGGAAGGGACTCCCCCTTCCCTTAGCCCATTGATGATAGCACAGGGTTGATAGTGAACCTAATAAACCAGATCGTTAACACACCACACACTCTCTAATCTCTCTTCTCTCTCATACTCTCCAACCCCCTATCTCTCTCTCTCTTCTCGTCTCTCTCTCTCTCTATCTCTCTCTCCTTCTCTCTCTCTCTCTCTCTCTCTCTCTCTCTCTCTCTCTCTCTCTCTCTCTCTTTCTCTGCTGCTTATTATATTACCTTTACATCGCCGATATTCTTTGCTAATGATCGAAGTACTCACGTCAGTACATTCATTAAGTGAGGTGATGAAGGGTTGTACAGATCGTGTGTGTGTGTGTGTGTGTGTGTGTATGTGTATGTGTATGTGTGTGTGTGTGTGACGTAGGACCACCCCGTCGGCCTCCTCCTTATCACGGGGTGGCGGTGACGGACGGATGTTAGCGGCGTGAACGACGTGTTTAGGGAACCTCCATATCACGGTGTTTCAGCCCTGGACTACTTATACCCCCTGACTACGGCTACCTGAAATCTGCCAACCCCATTATTAGAATATTCACACTAAACTATTCATTACTTTCCTTTCCCTACTGTTTGTTTTCCCTTTTGTGTGTCCTTTTTTTATTATTTTTGTTTGTTTTATTATTATTATTATTATTATTATTTTTTTTTTTTTTTTTTTTTTTTTTTTTAATATATACCGGTATATATTTTGTTATTTTGTGTGTTCCTTAGACCTTACATCAAGCTTCAGAACCCCCCCCCCCCCCCCCCCCAAAGGACCCCCGACGAGATAAATGTGTGCATTTTATAATAGAACTTTTTTTGGGCTGGTTCCTCCTAAAATACAGGCACAGTATCGCTGGTCACGAATTAATCGACACATACAATTACGCAAGGTCCTGAAAATTAACAAAGAAATCGGACGAAAGGTCTTAAAATCGCCAAATTATTGGGGTTAATCGTGTAAAATCACAAAATTAATGGGACTAAACATAGGGGAGAAGTGGGCCCAGCAAGAATGAAACTTAAGGGGAGATCTCCACTTGAGGGATTTTTTTCTTGACCCCTTTCTCCCTCTTGTTTAGCCCCATTGCTTTTGATATTATAAAACGTTTGCCCCATTAGTTTAGCGATTTTAAGAACTTTCACCCCATATTAAGACCTTTCGTGCAATTCAGGTGTCGATTTTATCCTGGCGAGCGATAGCGAGCCTGTAATTTAAGAGGAACCGGCCTTCGGCCGGGACATTTTTCTACCGAAAAATTTGCAAATTTATCTTGAAAGGGACTCAAGGGGGTGTAATTTTAAGCTTGATGGAGGTCTAGGGAACAACTAAATACCTCCCCTTAATTCTCCCTGTTATTTTACTCATTCTTATTATTGTTCTCTTTTTCGTATTGTTTATCTACCCTTGTCTGCCCTTTCAGTTGTTATCGAGGTTATTCTATCCTTCACTCCTATCGCTACGTTCCTGCTACTGATTCTAGCTTTCCTCTCTGGTCCTTCCTTCCTGTAGTCCCTTCATTATAGGTAGGCCTGGAATCGTAAACCCTAAGCTCTGTAACTCAAAAGGACGGGAGTCATCGAGTAAATTTGTCTAGCAATTGGGAAGAGTCAACTAGGGAATGCATTAGGACATTTACAGCCCGTTTTCTCTAGCCCTGTTTAGTTACAGAGGATAGCGTTCACGATTTTTGGCCTACTTATAATGAGCTGGGTATAGCGTAGTTTGGTGCTACCCTACTCCATCCCCTTTGCTATCCCATTCTTTCTGATATCAAGCTGTCCAAATTACCCATATCTAGTGTATTCCTTTCCCAACTGCTACAAACGCATTTTTTGTCTATCCTTTCTATTAAACATGGTCCACCTTATTCCAACCTTGTATCGCTGTTCCCTCTCTTTACCAAGGTTTTAACTCTTTCTCGTCATTAACCCCCTCTCCTTCATTACGTAATTATCATCATAATCTGGTTAGCATTAGACATTTGTCTTTAGTTTGTAATCTACCTCTATGACTCAAATGGGTAAATACGATCTCAATAAACCCTCTTAGTAACATAGGTCCTTCTTAAACTGCATAAACCCATCTAATCTCAACCAGAATCAAATGTATAAAGGCGTTATGGGGCTGAAGGGGTTAAAAATCTTTACCTACTGCTACAAACGGGTTTCTATCCATGTTCAACCGTTTTTTATCCATGTGCATCCATAATAGTCTTCTATCTAGGTTTTCTTAAGTATCTCAACACTTCTGTATTATTTGTGCCAATGAGTTACCATCCGATTTGTTATTAGTTTGTCTTTATATTATCGCTCATCTGTTATTTTTGTACTGGATCTTACAAATCTGCAAGCACTTAGTCACTTCCAAAGGTCTAAAACCACTTCATGTTTCTAGTGCCTTTCCTTCCTACGCATTCTTCCCCAGACCA
This sequence comes from Paralithodes platypus, assembly GCA_032716605.1. Taxonomy (NCBI): domain Eukaryota; kingdom Metazoa; phylum Arthropoda; class Malacostraca; order Decapoda; family Lithodidae; genus Paralithodes; species Paralithodes platypus. The sequence continues at coordinate 13,934,368 of CM064520.1, forward strand.
AAAAAACATTTCTTAGACTTCCACATCTTTTAGCACTCCATCACCCATCAAGCCTTCTGTTCTCTTCCTAGTTCCATGTGCAGTGCCTCTTTTACGCTTTTGACATTTTCTCCTTAGTCGTCTCCAGCACTTCCCATTACTCTTAACCCCTTTGCCCCGTTTTTCCAAAAGTCTTGTCTTCAGTCCTATCCCTCTCCATACCCTTTTTATAAACATCTGTCTAGAATTATTTGTACTACAGTCCTATAACCAATTATTTGTACTACAGTCCTATAACCAATTATTTGTACTACAGTCCTATAACCAATTATACGGTTTCTAATCTATCTGCTATGAATTAGTTATCCATATAAATCATAGACAGGTGTTTAGGGTCATAAATTCATTATATTTCAGCAACGTAGCATCAATACCACACATACAACCCATAAACCAAAACATAATTCCCTTTGTCATCCGCACACATAAATTAGATAAGCTTAGTTGTCCAGCTGATGTTAATTTATTACTTTGTATTTTTCTACTGGGTGTATTGAGAGATAAGCAATGTATATATCATTAACTTGTCTTCTACGGTACATAATTCAAGCGCTGTGGAGTAAGGGACAGCCATATTCAATACTAGTTCAAGGACATTGTGTAAAATTATGGAAAATACTTAAGTTTGGCATCCACCAGTAACTTCTATTTACCCATTTTCTTTAAGTTGTTTATTTTTAGATAGATGCATAACAAATTAATGCATTTTCCTCTCAGACTTGCACACCATCTGATCAGTGTTTTCTTCAAATGTCTGAACCCGGCTGTACAGTGTATTTTAGCAGCAATTTATTTTCTCCCCTCTTCTTAATGATTTATGGCGGCGAGTGACACGTCTCCTGGCGAAGAGAGAGAGAGAGAGAGAGAGAGAGAGAGAGAGAGAGAGAGAGCGAGGAGGAGAGAGAGAGAGAGAGGAAGAGAGAGACCGTAAGAGAGAGAGAGATGAGAGAGAGAGAGAGTGAGAGAAGAGAGGAGAGAGAGAGAGAGAGAGGAGAGAGAGAGATGAGGAGAGAGTGAGAGGCGGAGAGTAGGAGAGAGAGGAGAGAGAGAGAGAGATGAGAGAGAGAGCCGAGAGAAGAGAGAGAGGAGAGAGAGAGAGAGAGAGAGAGAGAGAGAGAGAGAGAGAGAGAGAGAGAGAGAGTACAAAGGAGTACAAAGGAAATCAAGCAACGACAGGTCTAGTGACCCTTCTAGGCTGCTTGTCCTCCAAAAGACTGAGGATCAAGTGTCCAAACAGTGGTTAGAGTGGGTAAGGGAACATTGGAAAGGGGACTACTGCCCTGGAACTAATGTTCGTGGCAGGACTAGGAAGTTAGTAGGGGACGAAGGGGTTAGTAGCTGAGGGAAGGATAAAATAAAGTTATTCATTTACAAACGCAGTCAGTCGCGGGTTTGTTGCGATATATTTGTCTAAGCTAAGTTTAAATGAATCAACGGTGCTGCAGTCTATAACATCTCGGGGAAGCCCATTCCATAAGTTGACAACTCGATTGAAGAAGACATTTTTAGCTTCGTGTGAGTTAAAAGATTTACCAATAAATTTGCACCCGTTTCCCCGCTTGTAATTAGATTGGTCGATGGTGAAGTACTTACTACAGTTCATATTGTCGATGCCTTTGATGATTTTGAACACTTGAATTAAGTCGCCTCTTAATCTGCGCTGGGTTAAAGGAAAGAGAGAGAGAGAGAGAGAGAGAGAGAGAGAGAGAGATTTTTGATTTTGCCCCGAGGGGCGAGTTTATTGAGCAGCGCCCCCCATCCTGTGAGGGGACAACCACTAGTAAGGCGATACATACTGCTCAAAGAGCCATTATTCCACTGAAACAACAGCATCGTCGTCTGGTTACATTCATATTTGTGTTTATAAATCAGGTTGGCATTATTCAGATGTGTTATTATAGTTTCCTCATTTAATTGTCACATGGTCTGTATATACGTATCTCTAAAAAAAAAAAAAAAAAAAAAAAAAAAAAAAAAAAAAAAAAGCAAGCAAGCTTGTAGTGACTGAATTATTAATTGACAGGTTGTAAATAATAGCACTACAGAACTAGTGCAATCGTATGAGGAGACTATTCATATTTTCATTACATCAATGGTTATTGAGATCATAGTTAGCTGAATACAATTATTGTCAAGAATTGATTAAACACCGAATGAAGCTTCAAATAATGCACTCGTTTCCAGGGACTACCACTCGGAGAGAACATTGAAGTCAAACGGTCGTCAACCCACACTTAATATGCTGAACATAAACTGTGTGTTTGTTTGTTTATTTTCTTTTTTCCCTCCCTGTTCTTTTTTCCTCTTTTTTCCTTTAATAAATTGGCTGTGGTTCATCTTCTGTGTGTATTTTATTTAGACTGCTTTTAAACCAGTTGTTGAATCTTAAATTTGGTTGTTGTGCATAATATTCCTTAATTTTCTCTAGAGTTGGGTCTTGTGATAGTTCTAGTTTGTGCAAAATTTGTGTTGCTTGTCTATGGAGTCGGACATTTAATGGTAGTGTGTTTGTGTATTCGTGTATTTGTTGTGTCGTCATTGTATAGGGGTATCTTTGGTTTGTGGCGAATCTTAGGGCTTTTTTTTTTTTTTTTTTTTTTTTTTTTTTTTTTTTTTTTTTTTTTTAAGCGTGTGATTGTGAGATTGAATATACTTAGTGGGTATTTCAAGAATGTCAGGGGGTAAGGAAATGTGATTTGTATATTAGAAGACTGTGATTAACGAGACGTGTAACATGTGGAGGGAGGTGGTAGAAAGAGAGGGATCTCTGAGAGAGAGAGAGAGAGAGAGAGTAAAAAGGAGTACAAAGGATATCAAGCAACAACAGATCCAGCGACCCCTCAAGGCTGCTTGCCCCTCAAAACACTGATATCAAATGTCCAAACAGTAGTTTAGAGTGGGTAAGGGAAAAATGGAAAGGGAAGACTGCCCTGGCACAAATGTCCGTGGCAGGATTAGGAGATATTAGTAGAGGACAGTTGTTAAAGAAAAAATCAAACTGTATTCATTTACAAATACAGTCAGTCCTGGAGTTAAGGAAAGGTGTTTGTCTAGGCGAATTTTAAAAGAATCAACGGTTTTGCAGTCTATGACATCTCGGGGAAGCCCATTCCACAAGTTGACAACTCGATTGAAGAAGCAATTCTTATATTCGTGGAGTTAAAAGATTTACCATTAATTTTGCAACCGTTCCCCCGCGTGTAATTTGATAGGTCGATAGTGAAATATTTATTACAGTTCAAATTGTCGATGCCTTTGATGATTTTGAACTTTTGAATTAAGTCGCCTCTTAATCTGCGCTGGGTTAAAGGAAATTAATTTAATTATCTAAGACGCTCCTCGTATGGTTTATTCTTTAGGCAAGGTATCAGTTTGGTAACGAGACGAGAGAGAGAGAGAGTAAGAGTGAGAGTGAATGTATGTGTGAATTGCTGGAGTATAGTAAATGGTTTAGTTAATCATTTGTCATTCAACACCACCGTCACCCCAATTACCACCACCCCTACCAACACCAATGATGTTGTCACCATTACCCTCACTAACACCACCCCTACCAAAACCAGCTATTCTATCGCCATTAATATTATTACCACCACCACCATCATTATCACCATCACCCCGACTAACACTACCACCACCATCACCACTAGCACCACTCCTACCAACCCCAACTGCCTTATCACCATTACTACCACCACTACTCCCATCCCTACCAACACCACCACCATCACCATTACCACCATCATCACACTACCACCACGCCTACCAAGACCAACTCTTCTAGTACCATTACTACCAACACTATCACCACCCCTACCAACACCACCATCATCATTAACACCATCATCCCATTACCACCATCATCCCATTACCACCATCATTCCACTACCACCACCCCTACCAACACCAACTATTCTGTCACAACTACTACCACCACTACTCTCACCCTTACCAACACCACCAATCCTATCACCATTAAATACCACCACCATCCCCCACCATTACCCCCAATACCAACACCATGACAACCAGCAACCAACCACCACTACTCTCACCCCTACCACCACCACCTATTCCATCACCATTACCACCTCCACCACCAACACAGCCACCCTCTTTGTTTACACTCAGGACAGGAAAGTGACCCAAACAGGCCCCCATAAAGAGCATCTATACGTGTGTGGCTTATCTTTGAGGCCCACCGGCATGTCTCCTTCAAATCTGAGTGTCTTTCTTGTCTTCCTGGGATTTCTTTCTTGTTTTATGAGCTCTTGTTTCTGTATGTTCTTTCCCACCATTACACCTATCTCTCTCTGTGTGTGTGTGTGTGTGTGTGTGTGTGTGTGTGTGTGTGTGTGTGTGTGTGTGTGTGTGTGTACTTACTCTAGTTGTACTTACTCTAGTTGTACTTACTCTAGTTGTAGCGGGAGTGAGCATGCTCGTTATTTCCCGCCTCCTATATGTGTAGGTGTTATATATATCGTTGGAATGGCTGTGGATGTGTGTGTAGTCTGTATTTTTTAGCCAATTGGCGACATCGGAAATGAAGGCTTAGGGTGGATCTGTATGGTACCATTCTCACTATAGACGGTACCGTCTCGCCCGAAGGCTTAGGTAGCCATCAGCTTAGGTGAACCATATGATACCCATCTCGCCTTGTACCATTTTTGCCAACCCCAGATGGGACGTCACAACGTCGTCCACTTATTCCAGGTACCTATTTACAGCTAGGTGAACTGAGGCTAACACATGAAAGGAGACAAGCCCAATTTGTCTCCGCCCGGCCGGGGATTGAACCCCCGACCCCTCGTGTGTGAGACGAGAGCTCTACCTACTAGGCTACGGGCTGTGTGTGTGTGTGTGTGTGTGTTTTGAAATTACCTGTGTGTATTTGAGTTCCTGAGCAACTCTAATAAGATTGTTTGTTCTTTGAAATTAGATTTGTTGGATATAAACTCATTTCCAATTCAAGATTATCTACCATGATTATTGTGTAATATTATATTTGATTGTTAAATATATAATTATTAGTATACTTTATTCGTTTTGGGGGGATCCCTTCGAATAATTGATAACTTTGATAGGGCCTGTAGGATTGTCTTCCATATTATTATTGTATGGTATACCATGTATCGAAAATTACGTATCTGGGCTGAAACCAAGTACAATATTATCCCATTTGAGAAGATTCGTTATCTGGTTGTTTATCTTTGCCGTTAACGATATATGTTTATCTTTGCCGTTAACGACATATGTTTATCTTTGCCGTTAACGACATATGTTTATCTTTGCCGTTAACGACATATGTTTATCTTTGCCGTTAACGACATATGTTTATCTTTGCCGTTAACGACATATGTTTATCTTTGCCGTTAACGACATATGTTTATCTTTGCGTAACGACAGTTTACATTGTTTATCTTTGCCGTTAACGACATATGTTATCTTGCCGTTAACGACATATGTTTATCTTTGCCGTTAACGACATATGTTTATCTTTGCCGTTAACGACATATGTTTATCTTTGCCGTTAACGACATATGTTTATCTTTGCCGTTAACGACATATGTTTATCTTTGCCGTTAACGACATATGTTTATCTTTGCCGTTAACGACATATGTTTATCTTTGCCGTTAACGACATATGTTTATCTTTGCCGTTAACGACATATGTTTATCTTTGCCGTTAACGACATATGTTTATCTTTGCCGTTAACGACATATGTTTATCTTTGCCGTTAACGACATATGTTTATCTTTGCCGTTAACGACATATGTTATCTTTGCCATTAACGACATATGTTTATCTTTGCCGTTAACGACATATGTTTATCTTTGCCGTTAACGACATATGTTTATCTTTGCCGTTAAGGACATATGTTTATCTTTGCCGTTAACGACATATGTTTATCTTTGCCGTTAACGACATATGTTTATCTTTGCCGTTAACGACATATGTTTATCTTTGCCGTTAACGACATATGTTTTCCCTTTATCTTTTACCTTCCCAAAAGGTTGTTGTTAGATCCCGTAATGTGCCTTCGACTCCTTCTAAGATTTAGGTGACCTGCGAAAGTTTCCGTGACCCGTAAAGGTTGGAGTGGTATGGTGTTGGTTGATGGGTTATTCGTTCTTCAGATATTTCGCCCCATAGTCACTTTTCACTGGTTCGTATTTACTTTAAACATACCTAACATAGCATGGCATATCCATGTCCTCACTGTAACCCAAACTTAGGCTGCTAGTTAAATGTTTGCCTGTGTCATTGCCTAACATTTTGAATTTTATAATAGATATATATTGTCCTTGTCCCAATTTTGGTTTGTTTAGTTTGCAAGTTTTACATTTTAATTTGCATGTTGGTATTTATTGACAGCTGTGGTCACTAGAAAATTAAAGAAAACAATTCTGTTTAAAGTTGACATTACGGTACCTCTTCAATATCCAAAATTAGTTAATGCGTTTTATGCACACTCGAGAGTTGTATATTATTTAACCCGTGAAGTTACTCTCAACTTTGTCTGTAGAGAGGGATTTTTCCAACTTGAACCTAACCTAAACTTCACCTTATCTGAACCTAAATTAGTCTTATGTGTAGCTTACCGTATTTGACTTCATAATGTAGGCTATAAAAATGAGCGAAGCAACTCGAGCATGAACGAAAATACCCCAGAACGAACCGACCGTAATACGCCTCCATGTGTGTGGTATGGTGTGTGTGTGTGTGTGTGTGTGGGTGTGGGTGGTGTGTGTGTGTGTGCGTGTGACAGAGACCAACCCTCCACTTCTGAGCGTGTTGTTGACAGCAGGGAAACGGGTGGCCTTATAGACTCCAGCCTTTATTCTCTTTCCTTCTTCAAGAATCTTGTTGGGCCTGCGACGACGAGGAAGGCCAATGAATGATCGTCTTTGTTGTTATTGTTGTCGTTGTTGTTGGGGGTGGTGATATTGTTGGAGATGATCAGCGTTATCAACAAGAAGTACTGTGTGAATTGAGACGTATGTGAATAAGTTAAATGTTATTGTCAGCTTGACACATAATTATAAACTCGACTGTCGGACGATAATTCTTGACATGGCATAACAAATTATACACCAAAGTCTGTACAAATGGGATATATATATATATAAAGATGGATATAGAGTACTCACGCTCGCTGGCGAGCATATGGTTGGTTATTGTATACACTATACAGTAATTTAATATTATTTAATCCTAGGACTATTGTACAAGCATTAAACAGTTTGCAGCTATAGTAAGCTCTTGATGAGATGAGTTATCGGTTATCGGAGGCTCCACCAACCAGTGTCAACACAGAGGGAGTTCCCCGGTGTGCCAATGACCAATGTCAATACAACACCATCGGGTAATAGGGAGGTTTGTAGCGTAATTCAAATAAATTTGGTAAATTATTGAGTTTGATATTATTTGGCAGTTGGAGTGTAATATAATCGTCATCGGATTTAGAAGAGTAATGTATTTATTTTATAAAGTTTACTTGCTTGTGAGAAGTCTTTCAAATTATGATTGGAACTTTGAAGTGTTTGCCAAATTATAAAGATAAGGAAATTTTCCTACTAAAATGGTCAATTGAAACAATGCTGCTGGTAAATAGATACGATTCCGCTGACATATTATGACGATTAAGCATTGAGTGGAGGTGGAGAGGTGTGTGTGGTGTACGTGGTTGGGGGTTGGGGGCGGTGAGAGAAAGAGAGAGAGAGAGAGAAACGGGGGGTGGGGGGGGGGGGGGCAGTGTTATCAGGCCCCTGTAAACACCATAATGGAACAAACGGGTGATCAGGTGATTAGCAACCAAGGGCTTCCCAACCCAAAAGAACACCCACGATGATACTTACTTTTGATACTTTTGATGTGTTCGCCACTCTTCTAGCGGCACCAAGGGTGAAGGTCATGATAAAAGTAAATAAATAAATACATAACAAATAATGTAATAACAATAATGTAATAACAATACTACTACTACTACTACTACTACTACTACTACTACTAATAATAATAATAATAATAATAATTTAATAATAATACACAAAATAATGATAATAATATAATCACAAAGCTAAATATAAAAACAAAGCACAACTAAAACAAATAATGCTTAAATTAATAAATAATATATATGTATGCTTTGTGTATCTATAATCAGTTTAACCTTCATTACTTTACATCAATGGTATACTTATATGATTTAATTACCGAAACCAAATTAACTTTTTACTGGGACCATTACTCAAATTTACACTGAAGAAACACAAAAGCAAGGAAACGTTAAGATGGTTGTAATAACTAACACAATATTATGGTTATATTTATATTTGTGTATTAATTATTTGTGTATTAATTATTTGTGTATTAATTATTTGTATATTAATTATTTGTGTATTAATTATTTGTGTATTAATTATTTGTGTATTAATTATTTGTATATTAATTATTTGTATATTAATTTATTTGTTACTTTACTGTAATTATGTATTTATTGGCTTTTTCATGCATTATGTCTTTCACTTTTGTTCTTTATTTACTTTATTTACATGTATTTCGTTCCTTGGACATTTTGATTAGCGTCACCTCACGAACACGGGAATGGGATTGTTGTTTAAAATATTCATAAACCATACATTCTAACTTGTAAAAGTAGGCCTATGTAGTCCTACATGTGCCACAGTGAAAGGGTTGACCAATAAAATAGTAATACAATAGTATATTCGTTATGTATGTATATATATACATACAGTATATATATATATATATATATATATATATATATATATATATATATATATACTGTATATGTGTGTGTGTGTGACTGTGTGTGTGTGTAGTTAGATAGATAGATATCTACACATATACTTATTCAGCTTTCAAACTTTTTATTTCTGTCTTAAGCATCTTACGTAAAGGCTTTTAATTCTGCTCTTTATTTACGACAAGCAAGGATGTGAAATAATGATCTCATCGTTCTAAGCTTACACGCCATTGCAAGACTCCAAGGATTACTATGTCAGCCACAATCTCTCTCTCTCTCTCTCTCTCTCTCTCTCTCTCTCTCTCTCTCTCTCTCTCTCTCTCTCTCTCTCTCTCTCTCTCTCATATATCGACAAATATTGTTACACACATATATATATATATATATATATATATATATATATATATATATATATATATATATATATATATATATATATATATATATATATATACAGTATATATGTATATATATATACTGTATATATAAATAAACAATGCGAGCATGGAAGTCTGTCAGTGTAGATCTAACCATATATGTACCATCTAACCCTATACCTGCCGTGACCTAAGGTGAGGTAATATGACGGTAACCAAGGTCTACCGGATATACACCTTAACAATAACCACCCCTCAGTCGTGGCCCTACATGTTAACTAGGACCACCAGGGCAGGCAGAGCTGGGGATATGGGCTAGGGTACAGTTGCCACCATTAGTTCTGCTCTTATTAAGGGGGGTGACCTGCTTCTTGTTATTTATGTCCTTTTCTCTCTTTCCCTGGCTTGTATCCATTCGGCCCTATTCAGCCAACTATTTTAAGACGTTTATCCCCATCTACTGTAGGTGTCGATTTCTTCCTGGCGAGCGATAGCGAGCCAGCATTATATGAAGAAATCCGGCTTCGCCGGAGAAATTTTTCTATCGAAAAATGTACAAATTTAGCCTGCTGTCAAACAAAAATAAAAAAATATGCTGGCTCGCTACCGCTCACCAGTACAAAATTGACACCTGGATGGGGATAAACGTCTTAAAACAGTAGGCTGAATAGGGCCAAATGGATACAAGCCAGAGAAAGATAGAAAAGGACATAACCCAAAACAGGTCACCCCCCTTAACTCGCTCATCACACATTGCCAGCATGATTTACATACTGCACCATTAGTGTTATTGAGGTGGTTTAAGCTTGGCTCGGCACTTGTTACTATAAACTATGCTGTATCTACATTGTCAACCCCTACCTCACTCCCTTTGCCCTCACCCCCACATTATCAACCCCTACCTCACTCCCTTTGCCCTCACCCACACATTATCAACCCCACCTCACTCCCTTTACCCTCACCCACACATTATCAACCCCTACCTCACTCCCTTTGCCATCACCCACACATTATCAACCCCTACCTCACTCCCTTTGCCCTCACCCACACATTATCAACCCCACCTCACTCCCTTTACCCTCGCCCACACATTATCAACCCCTACCTCACTCCCTTTGCCCTCACCCACACATTATCAACCCCTACCTCACTCCCTTTGCCCTCACCCACACATTATCAACCCCAACCTCACTCCCTTTGCCCTCACCCACACATTATCAACCCCTACCTCACTCCCTTTGCCCTCACCCACACATTATCAACCCCAACCTCACTCCCTTTGCCCTCACCCACACATTATCAACCCCTACCTCACTCCCTTTACCCTCACCCACACATTATCAACCACTACCTCACTCCCTTTACCCTCACCCACACATTATCAACCACTACCTCACTCCCTTTGCCATCACCCACACATTATCAACCACTACCTCACTCCCTTTGCCATCACCCACACATTATCAACCACTACCTCACTCCCTTTGCCCTCACCCACACATTATCAACCCCAACCTCACTCCCTTTGCCCTCACCCACACATTATCAACCCCTACCTCACTCCCTTTACCCTCACCCACACATTATCAACCACTACCTCACTCCCTTTACCCTCACCCACACATTATCAACCCCACCTCACTCCCTTTACCCTCACCCACACATTATCAACCCCACCTCACTCCCTTTACCCTCACCCACACATTATCAACCCCTACCTCACTCTCTTTGCCATCACCCACACATTATCAACCACTACCTCACTCCCTTTGCCCTCACCCACACATTATCAACCCCTACCTCACTCCCTTTGCCCTCACCCACACATTATCAACCCCTACCTCACTCCCTTTACCCTCACCCACACATTATCAACCACTACCTCACTCCCTTTGCCCTCACCCACACGTTATCAACCACTACCTCACTCCCTTTACCCTCACCCACACATTATCAACCCCAACCTCACTCCCTTTGCCCTCACCCACACATTATCAACCTCTACCTCACTCCCTTTGTCCTCACCCACACATTATCAACCCCTACCTCACTCCCTTTGCCCTCACCCACACATTATCAGCCCCTACCTCACTCCCTTTGCCATCACCCACAAATTTGCTAAATCAAACGTGTAAACATAACATACAAAGAATCAGTCATGCTAACAGAGAGCGAGAATTAGAATATATGTATTAAAAATTAGAATATATGTATCAAAAATTAGAATATATGTATTAAAAATTAGAATATATGTTTCAAAAATTAGAATATATGTATTAAAAATTAGAATATATGTATCAAAAATTAGAATATATGTATCAAAAATTAGAATATGTTTCAAAAATTAGAATATGTTTCAAAAATTAGAATATATGTATTACAAATTAGAATATATGTATCAAAAATTAGAATATATGTATTAAAAATTAGAATATATGTATTACAAATTAGAATATATGTATCAAAAATTAGAATATATGTATCAAAAATTAGAATATATGTATCAAAAATTAGAATATATGTATCAAAAATTAGAATATATGTATCAAAAATTAGAATATATGTATCAAAAATTAGAATATATGTATTACAAATTAGAATATATGTATCAAAAATTAGAATATATGTATTACAAATTAGAATATATGTATCAAAAATTAGAATATATGTATCAAAAATTAGAATATATGTATCAAAAATTAGAATATATGTATCAAAAATTAGAATATATGTATAACAAATTAGAATATATGTATCAAAAATTAGAATATATGTATTACAAATTAGAATATATGTATCAAAAATTAGAATATATGTATCAAAAATTAGAATATATGTATCAAAAATTAGAATATATGTATCAAAAATTAGAATATATGTTTCAAAAATTAGAATATATGTATTACAAATTAGAATATATGTATCAAAAATTAGAATATATGTATTAAAAATTAGAATATATGTATTACAAATTAGAATATATGTATTACAAATTAGAATATATGTATTACAAATTAGAATATATGTATCAAAAATTAGAATATATGTATTACAAATTGCTAAACTGCTTAATTCAATCTGGTTCGCAAGAAAGTATAACCGTAGATGGTGGGAAATGAGAAAGAAGCCTTGATTATCATTAACCCCTTTTGTACCGGCGACGCCTTTTTAATATTTGTTTCGCCCTATTTACACGATTTTATTCAGCTTAAAAGGGGCCTCTAGCAATTACCAGGCTTCGAACTATCTCACTTAACCCTATTTACTATCACAGATCCTTCTTAAACTGCACAAAATCGTCTAAATATAGCTAGAATATAATCAAAATACGTCACCGGTGCAGAAGGGGTTAAGGGGAGATTTCCACTTGAGGGATTTTTTTCTGGATCCCTTTCTATCTCATGTTTAGTCCCATTGCTTTTGATATTCCAAGACGTTCGCCCCATTAGTTTGGTGATTTTAAGAACTTTTGCCCCATTTCTGTCAATTTTAAGACCTTTCGTGCCATTTAGGTGTCGATTTTATCCTGGCGAGCGATAGCGAGCCTGTAATTTAAGAGGAACCGGCCTTTGGCCGGGACATTTTTCTACCGAAAATGTACAAATTTATCTTGAAAGGGGGTCTAGGGGGTGTATTTTTCAGCTTGATGGAATTCTAGGGAACGAACTAAAAACCTCCCCTTAATACACTGTGTAAGCTGCAAAACTATGAATGAAGGTCATTTAATCTATTACTCTTTTGTAAACACTACAGTGACTATACGCCTTCTTTAAAAGAAATTATTGATCCGGTAACTATCCTGTATGGTCGTCTCCAGCGTAGAGCAGTGTAATACACATTAACCGTATTAGCATAAGGCTTTAAAAACTACCACGAAGAGGTTGACATTCTTAAGGGGGGTGACCTGTTTTTTGTTCTGTCCTTTTCTATCTTTCTCTGGCTTGTATCCATTTGGCCCCATTCAGCCTACTGTTTTAAGACGTTTATCCCCATCCAGGTGTCAAATTTTTACTGGTGAGCGGTAGCGAGCCAGCATATTTTTTATTTTTGCTTGACAGCAGGCTAAATTTGTACATTTTTCGATAGAAAAATTTCTCCGGCGAAGTCGGATTTCTTCATAAAATGCTGGCTCGCTATCGCTCGCCAGGAAGAAATCGACACCTAGATGGGGATAAACGTCTTAAAATAGTTGGCTGAATGGGGCCGAATGGATACAAGCCAGAGAAAGAGAGAAAAGGACAGAAATAACCAAAAGCAGGTCACCCCCCCCCCCCCCCCTTAAACAACACCAAAAACCACATCAGCCAACCCCAGTCACAACAAGGCCTGAAGTATGACGCTAAACTGTAACCATACCCCAATTATTATGACGGTCGATAATATTTACTGTTTGGCATCGTTAGTAATACGTGTTCTCGTCGGCTCAGCTGTAAAGGGTTTAGTAATTCCCCTCCACTTTGTCAAATACTATATTTTATATTTGAGCTGACATTTTTCTTCAGCCATTCCATTATTATTTTGATATCTTCATTATTAGCCTACTTCGACATTCCGTGTGTGATGATGCGTTGAAAATATCGAAATCATATACGAACAATTTGTGGCATAACCAATTATAATGTAAAACACATTATAATCGATTTCGAAAAGGCTAATTTCACAGCCGAATCTGTTTTAGCCGAACTAAGCTAAAATAACCAAAGTTATTCTTAGCTTATTCAGTCGAGCCATATCACCTTATCTAACCTAGTCTAAACTGAGCCACCTTAACCAAGCTCAACCCAACCCAGCCTAACTTAGACAAACATATTATAACCTACAGTAATCTAAGAAAATGAAATGTCTTAAAATTACCGGAAAGAGAAAATGTGATAATTTGCTGCATGCCATCGTCAAGATATGCACTATAGACTTCAGAAGCCATTATAGGTACTGGAACGATGTCAGAAGCCATTATAGGTACTGGAACGATGTCAGAAGCCATTATAGGTACTGGAACGATGTCAGTTTAGCGCATCAACTAAATATGATGTTATATATTTATGAATAATATCAATCGCTCTGTTAACATAACGTATGCAACATACTCCCGTGTACTATTTTCGATATATTGAGGTCAAATATTATCAGTAAATCATTATTCATACCATCACTTGGTAAATAACTCGATTCATCATTACCTTGCATTATATTCGCCAACAGCATTACGAAGATTATGTAATCATCAGCGCCCATCTATCTCTCTTTGTGTCTGTTTTTTTTTTTCTTTTCTGTATTCATCACAATGATAAGTAAACAATTTATTTACGGATTTTGATTAACTTTGATGTAATACACTAGTTTCCCAATGAAAATATGTTTCTAATCAGTAAAGGTACGCTAATCCGGCCGCCCGCCAGGAGTGTTTTATACAATTTGAGTATAACATTGCTACACAAAATAGTGTAGACCTATTTTTTCATGGGGATATTAAATTTTGCCTTTTTTTTTTTTTTTTTTTTTTTTTTTTTTTTCTACAATATATATTTTGCTAAGTAACATCATTGAGAGAAACTCCGTAACAACTTTAACGTTTGGCAGTTGTACAATAATATACTTAGATTAGAACCGTTTGAGGGTGTACATTTATATACTCAGGATTTTCTTCACCTTCTGTCCAAGTTTGTCGTCCATCAATCTAGATCTTAAGTGGCTCCATCCTCCCCTTGACTCCCTCCACCACCACCACCATTTTTAAGGAGGGGAGTAAGTCAACCGTGTGAATTTTGGGTGGCACTCCTTTACACACACAGGGAGCTACACACAGATACACACGAAGACACTTACACCACCTCACACACACAGACACAGACACACACACACACACACACACACACACACACACACACACACACACACACACACCATATTCCCCATCACCCTATGAGATATATTATGAAAATTATAGTCTTATCATGTACTGTTGGTCCTATTGGTAAAATTGATTATAATTCCATAGATCTTTAGCACATTAACATTGAAGCAACTATATATTTGTGTTAACGATGGATGACGAAAAACATGGCGGTATACTATAAAAACGTTATCATAGTTCGCCTTATTTTCAAATTTGTTTTCCCCTCAAACAGTCAATCACCCCCTCTGGTCAATCACCCCCTCTGGTCAATCTCTCTCTCCACCAACGACCTCGGCTGATCAGGGTTGAGGAGGTCTACTAATTTACTAAGTCAAGTGATGCTGAATGACGGCAGCTGTTACGTCCGTTTGCTGTTTTTGTATTTTCAAACGACAATTTCGTTTCAGTCTAGCTGTAAAATTTAATGATAGTGTGTGGGTCTGTGTAGCAGATACATAAACAAAGTGTTGAGAGAGAGAGAGAGAGAGAGAGAGAGAGAGAGAGCTATCCCTATACATAATACTCAAATGGATCAGTCTTTGTGTGTCTGTTGTCCTGGAAGCCATATATAAATTCATCATACTTCAGAGATCAGTAAGTACAGCATTCATGCCATATTTTCTCTCTTCTCAGAACACTTAAGGGGAGGTTTTTAGTTTGGTCCCTAGATATCCTTCAAGCTTAAGATTACACCCCCTTGAGCCCCTTTCAAGATAAATTTGTACATTTTTCGGTAGAAAAATGTCCCGGCTAAAAGCCGGTTCCTCTTAAATTACAGGCTCGCTATCGCTCGCCAGGATAAAATCGACACCTAAATGGCACGAAAGGTCTTAAAATTGACAGAAATGGGTTGAAAGTTCTTAAAATCGTCAAAATAATGGGGCAAACGTCTTAAAATTAGAAAAGCAATGGGGTTAAACATGAGGGAGAAAGGAGTCAAGAAAAAAATCCCTCTAGTGGAAATCTCCCCTTAATTTGATACGGCATTAATGAATGCATAATAAATGTACAGAGTAAGTAGTTGCTACTTAACGAACATTTAATAAATGCTTAATATCCACATTACTATAACTCTGAACGTCAACTAGTCATATCCATTGTCTTAAGGGGAGATTTCCACTTGCGGGATTTTTTTCTTGACTCCTTTCTCCCTCATGTTTAGCCCCATTGCTTTTCTAATTTTAAGACGTTTGCCCCATTATTTTGACGATTTTAAGAACTTTCGACCCATTTCTGTCTATGTTAAGACCTTTCGTGCCATTTAGGTGTCGATTTTATCCTGGCGAGCGATAGCGAGCCTGTAATATAAGAGGAGCCGGCTTTTAGCAGGGACATTTTTCTACCGAAAAATGTACAAATTTATCTTGAAAGGAGCTCAAGGGGGTGCAATCTTAAGCTTGATGAATATCTAGAGACCAAACTAAAAACCTCTCCTTAAGCTTAATGATCCGCTTTCCCAAAATTAAAGTGCTAATAGATAGTAAAGAAAGTTGTTAATATAGTAACCAGCTAGTAGCGAATTAGTTGTCAATATAGTAACCTGCTAGTAGCGAATTAGTTGTCAATATAGTAACCTGCTAGTAGCGAATTAGTTGTCAATATAGTAACCAGCTAGTAGCGAATTAGTTGTCAATATAGTAACCTGCTAGTAGCGAATTAGTTGTCAATATAGTAACCTGCTAGTAGCGAATTAGTTGTCAATATAGTAACCTGCTAGTAGTGAATTAGTTAATATAGTAACCTGCTAGTAGCGAATTAGTTGTCAATATAGTAACCTGCTAGTAGTGAATTAGTTGTGAATATAGTAACCTGCTAGTAGCGAATTAGTTGTCAATATAGTGACCTGCTAGTAGCGAATTAGTTGTGAATATAGTAACCTGCTAGTAGCGAATTAGTTGTCAATATAGTGACCTGCTAGTAGCGAATTAGTTGTCAATATAGTAACCTGCTAGTAGCGAATTAGTTGTCAATATAGTGACCTGCTAGTAGCGAATTAGTTGTCAATATAGTGACCTGCTAGTAGCGAATTAGTTGTCAATATAGTAACCTGCTAGTAGCGAATTAGTTGTCAATATAGTAACCTGCTAGTAGCGAATTAGTTGTCAATATAGTAACCTGCTAGTAGCGAATTAGTTGTGAATATAGTAACCTGCTAGTAGCGAATTAGTTGTCAATATAGTGACCTGCTAGTAGCGAATTAGTTGTCAATATAGTGACCTGCTAGTAGCGAATTAGTTGTCAATATAGTAACCTGCTAGTAGCGAATTAGTTGTGAATATAGTAACCTGCTAGTAGCGAATTAGTTGCGATACTTCGTAAATTTGTTGGAAGTTAATAAGTTGCTATCAGTGAATTTTAAATGTATACATAATTTGGTAGCTAGTTATTAATAATTTAGTAGCAGTATAATAGCGAGTTAGTGGCTTCAAGTGAATATCTTTACATTTTCAAAAAGAGTGCTTAATTGTGAAACATAGTGATTAACTATGTCATAGACTGTTGCACAATCCAATCCCTCAGTGGTCACATACATAAATATCACGCCTGAAATGAAAACTTAATTCGCTTGTGACCGAGTGATGCTCGTTGTTTCCCTTAGGGTCCTTCATTACCCAATCGTTTTCCTTCAACATGTAGGCTAGGTAAGTAGTCCTGTTGTTGCTTTATTTCCTCTTCAATCCCTTGTAAAATACTGCATCGGGAGTAGCAAGGTAGTAGCACTCCCGTAACAAGTTTGTAGCAAGCTTGTACCGGGTGAAGCAGGTATGAGCCACAATCACCATCACTCACCTCAAATTGGGTAGTTTCACGGGGGTACTCGCGGAGGCTGGGGCATGAAGGCGATATAAACCAACCCTGTAATGGATGGTTGGTTGGTTAGTTACGAAGCTTAGGGTCATTAGTTTTACAAGCCTATGACGAATGTGTATGGTTATTTGAGTATGTGGTGATCATATTATATTTATTATATATTTATATTATATGTTTCTGAATGTTTGTGTGCTTGGTTTTTGTGGGCAAACTGTTATATGGGTTCTTCTCCGGTCACCTCTTTTCCCTTTCTCTTGCTGATCCTCCCTACCTCTTGTGGGGGTAAGGGCTGGCTACTGACTGACTTATATTTACAAGTATATGGCTAATTTGTAAGGTGTGTTGGTTTTATTAGTCTATTGTTATTAGAAGTATAGGTGCCTATTGTGTATGGTTAGTAGATTAGTTACCGAAGCATTTGGTTATTTTTTATACAAGATTTTTTTTACAAATGTATGACTAATTTGTATGGATGGATGGTTGGTTAGTTACAAAGCTCATGGTCATTAGTTTTACAATCCAGTGACGAAATTTGTATTCTAGCCTAACTGTGTCCACCGATTGCTTTGGAAAGACCTCTTAACTTAGAATTAAACCCTCGGCAAACATTAGTTAACACTGTGACTTTTAGACGTCTTAAGGGGTGATGTTCACTTGAGAGGGTTGTTTTCTGGATCCCCTTCTCCCTCGTGTTTAACCCCATTAGTTTGGTATTATAAGACGTTTGCCCCATTAGTTTGCCGATTTTAAGACCATACGCCCTATTTCAGTCAATTTTAAAACCTTTCGTGCCATTTAGGTGTCGATTTTTTCCTGGCGAGCGGTAGCGAGCCTGTAATTTAGGGGGAACCGGCCTTCAGCCGGGACATTTTTCTATCAAAAAATGTACAAATTTATCTTGAAAGGAGGTCTTGGGGGTATTTTTGTAAGCTTGATGGAAGTCTAGGGAGCAAACTAAATACCTCCCCTTAATAACCCCTGCAGTATACGATAATGACCATCGTCCTTTGATTATTGCTATCAGTGCATAATCAGCTTAGAAAGAACCTTTAACAATCAGAGGGTAATGTATATTTTAATTATCACTGGTACTTCCACACACCCGTTCTAATTATAATAAAACAGGCTAATAATAGCCAAAGACAAATTAAAGACTGCCTCATTGAAAGGTTTACATAAAAAGTTAAAATTAAAATAAAGGTTAAATAAAGGTTATATTATTAAGATAAAATGAATAAAATAAAATTAATAAAATAAATTAAATTAAACATATAAAGGTTTAAATAAAGGTTTAAATAAAGGTAAGCAGACAAACTATGGGGGTGATGCTGAGGGACGAGGCGATATAAACCAGCTGTGTAATGGCTGGTTTAATGGTGAAGTTAGCTGGTTAGTTACGAGGGAGATGGACGACCTGCATACTCCAATCTTCCCCTGCCATGCTCAACTTAGGTTAAGGGAAGGTTTTTAGTTAGTTCCCTAGACCTCCATCAAGCTTAACATTACACCCCCTAGACCCCCTTTCATGATAAATGTGTACATTTTTCGGTAGAAATATTTACCGGCCGAAGGCCGGTTCCTCTCAAATAACAGGCTCGCTATCGCTCGCCAGTAAAAAATCTATACCTAAATGGCACAAAAGATCTTAAATTTGACAACAATGGAACTAAGGGTCTTAAATTGCTAAACTAATGGGGAGATCGTCTTAAAATCTCAAAAGCCATGGGGCTAAACATGAGGGAGAATGGGGTCCAGAAAAAAATCCCTCGAGTTGTAATATCTCCTGAAGTTAGCTGGTTAGTTACGAGGGAGATGGACGGTCTGCAGCATACTCCAACCTTTCCCTTCCTTGCTCAACTTAGGTGAAGGGGAGAGTTTTAGTTTGTTCCCTAGACCTCCATCAAGATTAAAATTACACACCCTAAACCCCCATTCAAGATCAATTTGTACATTTTCGGCCGGTTCCTCTTAAATTACAGGCTCGCTATCGCTCACCAGGAAAACGTCAACACCTAAATGGCACGAAAGGTCTTAACATTGAGACATGGGCCTAAAGGTTTTAAAATGGCTAAACTAATGGGGATATCGTCTTAAAATCTCAAAAGCAATTAGGCTAAACATGAGGGAGAAAGGGGTCCAGGCAAAAATCCCTCAAGTGGAAATTTAACCTTAAAAAGTGAAGTTAGCTGAAGTAATGGTAAATTGACAGATGTCAATTTATTACAGATTATGATTTAATTTTAGGTGAACCGAGGCCTCAGGTGTGGTGAGAATGCTCTGATGGAGGTCTAGGGAGCAAACTAAAATAACTCCCATTATTGATGAAGTTAGCTGGTTAGTTACGAGGGAGATGGATGGCCTGCATACTCCAACCTTTCCCTTCCATCGACTTTGAGGCCCATGGAGGATATACAAACATTCATACGATTACCTGACATCATAATTAATGTTATGATATGTTTATTATACCTGCATCCAGACAATGGTGTTCAAGTTACGAAGGACCTGTAAGAGATAGACATTTCTTAATCATTCCAATCGTAAAGGTTTTTTCCTAAATCGAATAAAATATCCTTTCAGAAGCACACACACATTTAGAATTAGTCGTGTGATAGGAGGGGTTAACTATCATTCTCCAAGATATAATTGTTTCAGAATGAGACAAGTCTAAGGAAAGACAAGGAGAGCATAATACACCAATAACCTGTCTAGGCAAAAATATGAGTAGTGGAACAAACACACAGTTCGAGAACCTCATTAGACTCCTAATTACCGGCCAACCAGCCAATTAGAGGTTTATTGAGTCTTGGTTACCCGGTTGTCTTGTTCGCTGGATTGGATGGGTGGTGTGGAGATGTAGAATGGCAGTGTACAAATAATAAATAACAGTGAAAAAATGATAAATGAAAAAAGTCTGCGACGGTAGTAATGGTATGAGGAAGGAAAAGATGGATAAACTAGCACGAAGAACGTAGACGGTATCCCTTAATTTATTCATAAATACTTTCACTTGTTTGTTCTTGCTTGCTTAATATCTTATTTATTTGAGGAAAGAAAACATGAAACTACTAAGAAGCTAGACGATAACCCTTTTCACTATGTCTTTATATTTAATTTTGTTGTTGTTTTGTCTTGTTTGCTGAATGTTTTTGTGTTTTTTGTGTTTTTTTGTTTTTTTTGAGAACGGAAAAAATTGATAGATAGTACTAAGGAGCTAGATGATAGCATCTTTGATTACTTTATATATTTTCGTTGTTTTCTTATATATTTAATGATGTATTTAGAGTTTTATGTATGTATGTATTTGTTTAGTTATATTTTTTTCTTGCTTAACCTTTGTTTGATTGTTTGTGTTTTGTCTTTCATTTGCCCTAAAGAAAAAGAGGAGTGGAGGGGATATGGTAAGGAAGAGAAGATGTGGTATGAAGGAGAATATGAAGTAGGACAACACATAGGAATGCAGAAGAATAGCATGCAGTGGCAGAGAGAGAGAGAGAGAGAGAGAGAGAGCAGTTGCTCTGTCGCTAAATTAACAATATATCATACGGTCAAAAGGTCTGAGAATTTGTTTACTGTTTTACCTTTTAATTTTCCCAGGCCTGTCAGTTGTCAGCCGATTTAGTACAATACAAATGCTAAGCGTATCGAAGGACTTACTCGAACGTTTGTTATCCATTATCTTCTTAATCATTAATTTAGCTTAAATATATTAACTACGGTATTATTAGCATATTTCGATCGAAAAGGTAAATGTCTCTCTATCTCTCTCTCTCTCTCTCTCTCTCTCTCTCTCTCTGTTTAATACAAACTATATAAAGCATTAATCATTCTTTTAAAAAATACAAATATGTTCTTCCATCTTTCTTCGCCCATTTAGCTATAATAAATTTTGAGGATTTATTGGCAGTATATTATCGAAGCTTCAAATTTCGTTTGTTTTCAACCTCAATCATAAACATATTTATTATCAAATGAAGTTACTTCTGTGGAAAATTTACCTTAATGTATCTTTTCCCAGTAATAATATATATACACAGATTATTAAATTGTATATTCCTGTCTTATTATTTAGCTAAAGTTATGACCAATTTATATCAATTTAGGTTTTAATTATTATCTCATTTGCTAGTATTTTGGCAGATTGTTCTTTTTTCCTGCATGTAAAATTAGCTTATGCGTTGCATATATATAGAGAGAGAGAAACAATACACCCTCCTAGCATTTTGGCAGCTTAGAGCTCTAGCATGCAAAATAATATCTGCAACAACAGTATCTATATAAAGGATTAATACACCCGGCAAATAATTCTGCTTAGCATCCATTAATGTTGCCAAATTACTGGTCCAGGTAAGAATAAGTGGGCAAGAGGTGCTATACTCCGTTCATTATAGGGAGGCTAAAAACCGTAACCTCTAGCCTCTGGAACTTATAGAGGGTTAGAAAACTGGGCTGTACATTTTCACACATACACTCTGACTGACTCTTCCCAAATAGTGGAAATATTAGCTCAATTACTCTTGATATTGCCAAATTGTTCACATGTGTGGGGAGGATCCTCTCACACCGCACTTCTAGACAAAGTAGAAAGGAAGGCCTGTCGTATCATTAATTCCCGCCCACTCACCAACTCTGCAAACTCTCTCTCTTCGCCGCAATGTTGTATCTCTCTTGCTATTCTATCGCTACTACAATAATCAGTGCTCCTCAGAGCTCTCCCAGTGTATACCACCTCCTCTGCGTAGGGTACGTGGTACCCGTCTTGCAACACAATCCCACCCCTACTCTGTGCAACTCTCCAACCCAAGAGTGAAACGTTACTCTCAGACTTTCTTCTATTCAACAGCTGAGCTCTGGAACTCTCTCCCAGAATGTGTCTTTCCCTCCTCCTATGAATTAAATTGCTTCAAACTCCGTGTGTCCAGGCATTTTGACTCGAACGTCCCTTGATTTTGGCCCTGTAACTCTTTCAATTCTGGGGGAGGCACTCGCTACAGGCAGTTCTGCCTTTTGTCTCCCTCAATCACATAGAAAAAAAAAAGCAAAAACGATTCTTAATAGCTTAGTAATCAAGATAGGGATATGGCAATATACCGTCAGCTAAAAAACAAAACAAAAAAACAAAAAATTAGAAACGGACTATAGTGCAAAGTAGCCTCAAAATATTGCCAGAAAAAAAAATGCGGATTCCAGGTTGCCGGAAATAAATTAAAAACAAAAATCGTGTGCCACCCCCTAATAACCGGCAGTACATCGGGAACAAAGTGGCGACAAATCTTAACTTACACGCCAATCACGGGAAAAGTGTGATCCATGGGCCGATAACTCAGGCGGCGATCGATTCTTTGGTAATGATGAGAGAGAGAGAGAGAGAGAGAGGCGGGAGGAAGTCGATTATTTTTTTTTTTTTTTTTTTTTTTTTTTTTTTTTTTTTTTTATGTTGTGTTATTATTATTTATTTTGTCTTCTTAATTTATTTCTATTTGTTCTCATTTTTCTTCTCTCCATTCTTTCTTTCTCTTTTTATTGCATCTTACTGTTTCTTCTTTCCATGTTTTTTTTTCTTTAGTTTTTTCATTATTTTTATTTTTATTTGTATTTCCATTGTTGTCTTTTGTTTGTAATCCAACCATAATAGGACAGTTAGTACACTATAAAGCACTAATGTTACACTCTTAACTCTTCGATGTTATATACTGTTGAATCATATAGGTTCATAATTTCTTAAGCTTATCACTTCATCCTAAATGGGGCCTTAAGGGGAGGTTTTTAGTGTGTTTCCTACTCCTCCATCAAGCTTAAAATTACACCCCCTAGACCCCCTTTCAAGATAAATTTGTACATTTTCCGGTAGAAAAATGTCCCGGCCGAAGGCCTTTTAAATTTTAAATTACAGGCTCGCTATCGCTCGCCAGGGAAAAATCGACACCTAAATGGGACGAAAGGTCTTAAAAGTGACATAAATGTGGTGAAAGTTTTTAAAATCGCCAAATTAATGGGGCGAACGTCTTAAAATCTCAAAAGCAATGGGGATAAACATGAGGGAGATAGGGGTAAAGAAAAAAATCCCTCAAGTGGAAATCTCCCCTTAAGTGAAAGAAATGGTGATATCAGAGGCCAGGAGACTCGAATAGGGAAATGTTATGATAACGGAGAATAAGCAATAGGAGAAGGGAGGTGAGCTAGGATGGAATGAGTTGAGGTGAACGGTACACACATGCCAGGAATGATAGACTTAACCCTTTCAAGCACCAATACGCGTTCCGGTTCTGTTTTCTGGCTACTAGTAGACGATTGTATTCAGATTAAAAATGGTATATGGAAGTCAAAGGGTTGATTGAGATAGTATTTACCCTTTTAATACCCACAGATACTTCCTAAGCTGCATAAAATCGTCTGATGATAGCCAAAATAAACTGCTAAAACGCGTCAGAGCTTCAAAGGGTTAATACAAACAAAACAAACACACACACACACACATTGGTTCATTTACTGTTGTACTAGTCTTGAGTGATGATAGAAGGACTTGTGACTGCACATATATTTAAGGGGAGATTTCCACTTGAGGGATTTTTATCTTGACCCCTTTCTCCCTCATGGTTAGCCCCATTGCTTTTGATATTTTAAGACGTTCGCCCCATTAGTTTGGCGATTTTAAGAACATTCGCCCCATTTATGTCAATGTTAAGACTTCGTGCCAATTAGGTGTCGATTTTTTCCTGGCGAGCGATAGCGAGCCTGTAATTTAAGAGGAATCGGCCATCGGCCGGGACATTTTTCTACCGAAAAATTTAAAAATTTATCTTGAAAGGGGGTCTAGGGGCTGTAATGTTAAACTTGATGGAAGTCTAGCGAACTAACTAAAAAAAATAAAAAAATAAGTGTGTATGTCTCCTGGCACGAATGAGCGAGTTCAATATCCCTTATTAATATATTATGTGTATGGCGACGCTATGCTTGGTGTTATGTTAGTCATCAAACTGTTTTATTCAGATCGAGAAGAAGTTGTTTAAGTTAGAAGCTTAATTACGATAGTAGTTCAGATTCTGATTCCTAGATATCCCTTCCTAAAATGTATCAAATCTGTATTGATATCCAGTTCGGGGGGTTGTTTGGCAAGTGTTGCTAATACCACAGCTGACAATACCGCTTTTGAAAAAGGACCTGTTTTGAATGAAGGACATCTTTGAGTGCATAGACTTTGTGTTCAATGAATAATTGCTCTCTCCTTCATTCCGTCATTTATTATGTTCCTTCCAACAACCAACCATACTCCTAAAATCGATTAATGAAATTTACAAACATGTGGCATTCCGTGGATTCGAACCCAGGATGCTCACACCGAAAATCAACACCTTATACATCGCACCACGAAGATGTAAGAAAAAGAAAAACAAAATGAGGAAGAATCACAGTATGAAGGGAGGTGAGGAAGAATCACAGTATGAAGGGAGGTGAGGAAGAATCACAGTATGAAGGGAGGTGAGGAAGAATCACAGTATGAAGGGAGGTGAGGAAGAATCACAGTATGAAGGGAGGTGAGGAAGAATCACAGTATGAAGGGAGGTGAGGAAGAATCACAGTATGAAGGGAGGTGAGGAAGAATCACAGTATGAAGGGAGGTGAGGAAGAATCACAGTATGAAGGGAGGTGAGGAAGAATCACAGTATGAAGGGAGGTGAGGAAGAATCACAGTATGAAGGGAGGTGAGGAAGAATCACAGTATGAAGGGAGGTGAGGAAGAATCACAGTATGAAGGGAGGTGAGGAAGAATCACAGTATGAAGGGAGGTGAGGAAGAATCACAGTATGAAGGGAGGTGAGGAAGAATCACAGTATGAAGGGAGGTGAGGAAGAATCACAGTATGAAGGGAGGTGAGGCGAGATGCCATGAGATGAAGCGAACGGTAAACTCGTAAAATTGAGAGTTAGAATGATATGACAATTACCTCATCTTAAGGGGAGAT
Source organism: Paralithodes platypus (assembly GCA_032716605.1). NCBI lineage: Eukaryota > Metazoa > Arthropoda > Malacostraca > Decapoda > Lithodidae > Paralithodes > Paralithodes platypus. The sequence continues at coordinate 13,960,225 of CM064520.1, forward strand.
GTTTAATTTGTTCCCTAGACCTCCATCAAGCTTAAAATTACATCCCCTAGACCTGCTGTCAAGACAAAATGTGTACGTTTTACGGTAGAAAAATGTCCCAGCCAAAGACCGGTTCCTCTTGAAAATACAGGCTCGCTATCGCTCGCCAGGAAAAAATCGACACCTAAATGGCACGAAAGGTCTTAAAATTGACAGAAATGCGGCGAAACTTCTTACAAGCGCCAAACTAATGAGCCAAACGTCATACAATCTGAAAACTAATGAGGCTAAACATGAGGGAGAAGGAGTTTCCGAAAATAATCCCTTAAGTGAAAACCTCCCCTTGATGGTTCATTGTACTATTAGCCGTGCCTGATGTGGCGAGATATTGTGACTACACATATATTTAAGGGGAGACTGGCAGTTTGTTTGGTCTATTAATTCATGTATTCATATATTTGTTTAGTTTCCTCCCTAGACCTCCATCAAGCTTAGAAAAACACCCCCTAGACCCCCCTTAAAGATAAAGTTGTACATTTTTCGGTAGAAATATTTCCCGGCCGAAGGCCGGTTCCTCTTAAAATTGCAGGCTCGCTAACGCTCGCCAGGAAATAATCGACACCTAAATGGCACGAAAGTTCTTAAAATTGACAACGAAATGGGGCGAAAGGTGTTAAAATCGCCAAACTAATGGGCCGAACGTCTTATAATCTCAAAACTCGTGGGGCTAAACATGAGGGAGAAGGGGTTCCAGAAAATCGGTCTGCCTCCCCGTAAGTGTCTGTGTGTCGTAGTTGGCATGCTCGAGTTCAATGTCCCTCATTATTAATATAATCTGTGTATGGCCATGTGCTATGTCTAGGGTTATTATACGATGGTTAGACTATTGTATTTAGTTTGAGAAGAAGTCGGGGGAGTTAAAAGGATTAAGGGGAGGTATTTAGTTTGTTCCCTAGACCTCCATCAAGCTTAAAATTACACCCCCTTGAGTCCCTTTCAAGATAAATTTGTACATTTTTCGGTAGAAAAATGTCCCGGCCGAAGGCCGGTGCCTCTTAAATTACAGGCTCGCTATCGCTCGCCAGGATAAAATCGACACCTGAATTGCACGAAAGGTCTTAATATGGGGTGAAAGTTTTTAAAATCGCTAAACTAATGGGGCAAACGTTTTATAATATCAAAAGCAATGGGGCTAAGCATGAGGGAGAAAGGGGCCAAGAAAAAAATCCCTCAAGTGGAGATCTCCCCTTAAGTAAGATATTTGTTAACTCCTTGATTCTTAGAGATACTTCCTAAGCTGCCCATACTCTATATTGATGATGAGAATAAAGCGTGATGTACTCCTCGAGGGGTTAAAATATTATGCGTACATGCTACTCAACGCTACTGTCACTCTACATCTTGCTTTCATTCATAGCGTTTTATATTTGGATGACATATATATATATTTGGATGACCTATATATATATACTGTATATTTGGATGACATATATATATTGTTGGAAGTATATTTGTCAGTGTACATAGTGTTGTGTAATTAGTTTTATATCGTATTCATCTGTCCATCTACGCTCGCTCGCATTCTCTCTCTCTCTCTCTCTCTCTCTCTCTATCTATCTCTATCTATCTATCTATCTATCTATTTCTCTCTCTCTCTCTCTCTCTCTCTCTCTCTCTCTCTCTCTCTCTCTCTCTCTCTCTCTCTCTCTCTCTCTCTCTTTAATCTGTACCATCACGCCCCTAACACCTCAGCTCTTCACCCATAATTCGGTTCCCAGGCATAGCTACGTTTATATTTATACCTTTAACGCCCATACCTTTGCTTGGCTGAGTTATCATAGCTATTCCTGTTCATTTGTTACTTATCACCCTTTTGCTTGGCTTCCTTTAATCATCCTTCATCTTTGTTTACGTTTACTCCTCATACATACCCTAATTTTTTGTCTTGCAAGCGCATCATACATATCCTCATTTTTTGTCTGACCATGTATTGTTCTGTTTTGCAAGTAAATCCTATGTATCCTCATTTTGGTCTTACTTTTGTGTTCATGCCTTGGAAGCACATCATACATATCCTCATTTTAGTCTTACCTTTTAAGCATGACGTGTTGAAGGTGACAAGGATATCATTACTCTTATTTTACTATTCCTTTGTTGATCGGCGTCCTGTAGTTTCTAAGGTGCTTCTTACACACGCATTCCCGCTTACTTCGTTCAAAAACACATTTATAGTTTTCATTTTTTACTCGTCATGCTTAACCTCTCTTAAGGGGAGGCAGACCGTTTTTCTGGACTCCTTCTCCCTCATGTTTAGCCCCACTAGTTTTGAGATTATAAGACGTTCGGCCGATCAGTTTGGCGATTTTAACACCTTTTGCCCCATTCCGTTGTCAATTTTAAGACTTTTCGTGACATTTAGGTGTCGATTATTTCCTGCCGAGCGATAGCGAGCCTGCAAATTTTATAGGAACCGGCCTTCGGCCGGGACATTTTTCTACCGAAAAATGTACACATTTATCTAGAATGTGTCTAGAATGGGGGTCTAGGGGGTGGTTTTCTAAGCTTGATGGAGGTCTAGGGAGGAAACTACAAAAATATATGAATACATTAATTCATAGACCAAACAAACTCCCCTTAATCTATTCATCTCTCTTCCCCAGGTAAGAAACTGAGCGAAGGCGTACAGGTGCAAAGGGGATGCTGTTAAGTAAGTACAATATTATGTTTTAACTCTAGTCTGTTTTATTTCAACTGACGGCATATTGCATCGTTTAGCAGCTGACTTCTCGATAACTAACGGAAAAATAGGAAACTACTATGTCTCTGCTTCATTATAGAAACTACTATGTCTCTGCTTCATTATAGAAACTACTATGTCTCTGCTTCATTATAGAAACTACTATGTCTCTGCTTCATTATAGAAACTACTATGTCTCTGCTTCATTATAGAAACTACTATGTCTCTGCTTCATTATAGAAACTACTATGTCTCTGCTTCATTATAGAAACTAGTATGTCTCTGCTTCATTATAGAAACTACTATGTCTCTGCTTCATTATAGAAACTACTATGTCTCTGCTTCATTATAGAAACTACTATGTCTCTGCTTCATTATAGAAACTACTATGTCTCTGCTTCATTATAGAAACTAGTATGTCTCTGCTTCATTATAGAAACTACTATGTCTCTGCTTCATTATAGAAACTACTATGTCTCTGCTTCATTATAGAAACTACTATGTCTCTGCTTCATTATAGAAACTACTATGTCTCTGCTTCATTATAGAAACTACTATGTCTCTGCTTCATTATAGAAACTAGTATGTCTCTGCTTCATTATAGAAACTACTATGTCTCTGCTTCATTATAGCAACTACTATGTCTCTGCTTCATTATAGCAACTACTATGTCTCTGCTTCATTATAGAAACTAGTATGTCTCTGCTTCATTATAGAAACTAGTATGTCTCTGCTTCATTATAGAAACTACTATGTCTCTGCTTCATTATAGAAACTACTATGTCTCTGCTTCATTATAGAAACTACTATGTCTCTGCTTCATTATAGAAACTACTATGTCTCTGCTTCATTATAGAAACTACTATGTCTCTGCTTCATTATAGAAACTACTATGTATCTGCTTCATTATAGAAACTACTATGTCTCTGCTTCATTATAGAAACTAGTATGTCTCTGCTTCATTATAGAAACTACTATGTCTCTGCTTCATTATAGAAACTAGTATGTCTCTGCTTCATTATAGAAACTACTATGTCTCTGCTTCATTATAGAAACTACTATGTCTCTGCTTCATTATAGAAACTACTATGTCTCTGCTTCATTATAGAAACTACTATGTCTCTGCTTCATTATAGAAACTACTATGTCTCTGCTTCATTATAGAAACTACTATGTCTCTGCTTCATTATAGAAACTACTATGTCTCTGCTTCATTATAGAAACTACTATGTCTCTGCTTCATTATAGAAACTACTATGTCTCTGCTTCATTATAGAAACTACTATGTCTCTGCTTCATTATAGAAACTACTATGTCTCTGCTTCATTATAGAAACTACTATGTCTCTGCTTCATTATAGAAACTACTATGTCTCTGCTTCAATATAGAAACTACTATGTCTCTGCTTCATTATAGAAACTACTATGTCTCTGCTTCATTATAGAAACTACTATGTATCTGCTTCATTATAGAAACTACTATGTCTCTGCTTCATTATAGAAACTACTATGTCTCTGCTTCATTATAGAAACTACTATGTCTCTGCTTCATTATAGAAACTACTATGTCTCTGCTTCATTATAGAAACTACTATGTCTCTGCTTCATTATAGAAACTACTATGCCTCTGCTTCATTATAGAAACTACTGTCTCTGCTTCATTATAGAAACTACTATGTCTCTGCTTCATTATAGAAACTACTGGCTCTGCTTCATTATAGAAACTACTATGTCTCTGCTTCATTATAGAAACTACTATGTCTCTGCTTCATTATAGAAACTACTATGTCTCTGCTTCATTATAGAAACTACTATGTCTCTGCTTCATTATAGAAACTACTATGTCTCTGCTTCATTATAGAAACTAGTATGTCTCTGCTTCATTATAGAAACTACTATGTCTCTGCTTCATTATAGAAACTACTATGTCTCTGCTTCATTATAGAAACTACTATGTCTCTGCTTCATTATAGAAACTACTATGTCTCTGCTTCATTATAGAAACTACTGTCTCTCTGCTTCATTATAGAAACTACTATGTCTCTGCTTCATTATAGAAACTACTATGTCTGCTTCATTATAGAAACTAGTATGTCTGCTTCATTATAGAAACTACTATGTCTCTGCTTCATTATAGAAACTACTATGTCTCTGCTTCATTATAGAAACTACTATGTCTCTGCTTCATTATAGAAACTACTATGTCTCTGCTTCATTATAGAAACTACTATGTATCTGCTTCATTATAGAAACTACTATGTCTCTGCTTCATTATAGAAACTACTATGTCTCTGCTTCATTATAGAAACTACTATGTCTCTGCTTCATTATAGAAACTACTATGTCTGCTTCATTATAGAAACTACTATGTCTCTGCTTCATTATAGAAACTACTATGTCTCTGCTTCATTATAGAAACTACTATGTCTCTGCTTCATTATAGAAACTACTATGTCTCTGCTTCATTATAGAAACTACTATGTCTCTGCTTCATTATAGAAACTACTATGTCTCTGCTTCATTATAGAAACTACTATGTCTCTGCTTCATTATAGAAACTACTATGTATCTGCTTCATTATAGAAACTACTATGTCTCTGCTTCATTATAGAAACTACTATGTCTCTGCTTCATTATAGAAACTACTATGTCTCTGCTTCATTATAGAAACTACTATGTCTCTGCTTCATTATAGAAACTACTATGTCTCTGCTTCATTATAGAAACTACTATGTCTCTGCTTCATTATAGTGCCTGGTTTCACAATTTAACAACAAATGTCACTACAGTATCTTCATTATAGCCGAGTAATCGAGATGAAGACATGACAATTTACCGTCAGCTGGAAAGGAACGGAGTATAGTTTCCAGGTAACTGTACACAGATAAACCTCAGTTCCGGCCATCCATTTGGTGTTTGTGCCATACAAATTGAATTAGGATTTATAGATGCTCAACAGATAAGCTCCTGTTACCGGGTATATAATATATTTTTAAAATTGAACGAAATTATAGCTCAAATAAAGCGTATTCCGTTACTATTCCACGGAATTAATGTGTGTTAGCAGAAAATAATGTCAGAGCTCGTATACTTTGCCAAAGGCCTTAGGATGGTACTAGGCTAGGTAGGAAAGTAGGCTACTGGATAAAGACAAGCTTTTTAAATAAAGTTTTCAAGACAGAATGTCGAATTTCTTCCTCCGTCGCTATCTAAAATAGTTTATAGATCGAGCAAAATAGTTTATAGATCGAGCATAATAGTTTATAGATCGAGCAACATAGTTTATAGATCGAGCAAAATAGTTTATAGATCGAGCAAAATAGTTTATAGATCGAGCAAAATAGTTTATAGATCGAGCAAAATAGTTTATAGATCGAGCAAAATAGTTTATAGATCGAGCATAATAGTTTATAGATCGAGCATAATAGTTTATAGATCGAGCAAAATCGTTTATAGATCGAGCAAAATAGTTTATAGATCGAGCAAAATAGTTTATAGATCGAGCAAAATAGTGTATATATCGAGCAAAATAGTTTATAGATCGAGCAAAATAGTTTATAGATCGAGCAAAATAGTTTATAGATCGAGCATAATAGTTTATAGATCGAGCAAAATAGTTTATAGATCGAGCATAATAGTTTATAGATCGAGCATAATAGTTTATAGATCGAGCAAAATAGTTTATAGATCGAGCAAAATAGTTATAGATCGAGCAAAATAGTTTATAGATCGAGCATAATAGTTTATAGATCGAGCAAAATAGTTTATAGATCGAGCAAAATAGTTTATAGATCGAGCAAAATAGTTTATAGATCGAGCATAATAGTTTATAGATCGAGCAAAATAGTTTATAGATCGAGCAAAATAGTTTATAGATCGAGCAAAATAGTTTATAGATCGAGCAAAATAGTTTATAGATCGAGCAAAATAGTTTATAGATCGAGCAAAATAGTTTATAGATCGAGCAAAATAGTTTATAGATCGAGCATAATAGTTTATAGATCGAGCATAATAATTTATAGATCGAGCAAAATAGTTTATAGATCGAGCAAAATAGGTCAGTATTATTTTCAACATAGTTAATATTATATTTCTGACCTTCGACTGTTAGTCAGTTTGTAAGTTTTTCGTGTTCTATATATTTTTGATCTACCTAATACCTCCAACACTTACGAATGGATAAAGCAAATGTTGGTGATCAGTTTTACTTGATACACAGTATACTGGATGCATGTGTGAGTTTTGTTTTTTATATAATTGATGTTACACTACTACTTCCCTTCCCCCCTACCCCCCCCCCCCCCCTTCAATGATGTGGTGTTTGCTGTGGTGGCTTAGTGGTTAGCGTTTCTGACTAAGATTCTGTAGACCGTGATTCTATTCCTAGGAGCTTAGGTTATCCCGGAGGTAACCTGGGTAATAATTATACAATGGATCTGTGTACAGGGCTTTAAGGGGAGGTATTTAGTTTGTTCCCTACTCTTGTTCATCAAGCTTAAAATTACACCCCCTAGTTTCAAGATAAATTTGTACATTTTTCGGTAGAAAAATTTCCCGGCCGGAGGCCGGTTGCTCTTAAATTGCAGGCTCGCTATCGCTCGCCAGGAAAAGATCGACACCTTAATGGCACGAAAGGTCTTAAAATTGACAGAAATGGGGCAAAATGTCTTAAAATATCCAAACTACTAGGGCGAAGGTCTTAAAATCTCAAAAGCAATGGGGCTAAACATGAGGGAGAAAGGGGTCCAGAAAAAAATCCCTCAAGTGGAAATCTCCCCTTAAAAGTATACAATAAGACGAATATGAGCCCTGTGGTAAAACACAACCTAGCATCCTCCACTAACCTATGCGATTGACCTTTATTGATTTACCTTTATTGATTTACCTTTATTTCCATTGCCAAGATTGATTTACCTTTATTTATGTACCTTTATTGATTTACCTTTATTTCCATTGCCAAGATTGATTTACCTTTATTGATATACCTTTATTGATTTACCTTTATTTCCATTGTCAAGATTGATTTACCTTTATTGATTTACCTTTATTTCCATTGCCAAGATTGATTTACCTTTATTGATTTACCTTTATTTCCATTGCCAAGATTGATTTACCTTTATTGATTTACCTTTATTTCCATTGTCAAGATTGATATACCTTTATTGATTTACCTTTATTTCCATTGTCAAGATTGATTTACCTTTATTGATTTACCTTTATTTCGATTGCTAAGATTGATTTACCTTTATTGATTTACCTGTATTTCCATTGCCAAGATTGATTTCTGCAGATACAGTTCTAAACAAATATTTTGCCTTGTTTTTTCCATAACGCCATATTAGACCAATTGACTTGTTATTATTGTTGTATTTTATTTTGTTATTTAAGGATATGGATTGCAGATACTTTTCTTGATTACACAGACCAGCAGACGCATCATAACAGTAGTGAGTACTCTAGGTTATTATTCAGAATACGAAGCACTTTTCTTATCATAAGAATAAATATAACCTTTCGTAAAGCTAATTAAGAACTTGTCCAACCCAACCCAGTCTCCATAAGGACAATAATAATAAGAATTGTGGGTTTTTTTTTGTGTCTGTCCGTGTGTCTGGCTGTACTTCATCTGATTGTTAGTCCACTCGTGTATCACCGTTTTGTCCGGAGTATGTTAGCTGATAGGGCGGCTTGTTTATGATAATAGTAATAATAATAATAATAATAATAATAATAATTATAATGATATCAATAATTAAACCTGTAACAATAAAAGAACAAAAAGTATAATAATAATAATAACAATAACAATATTAATAATAGCAATAGTAATAAAAATACCAATAAATCAAGTACCTTCCTCCTCCCAAACCCAAATTCTCCTTGATCTGATTGTAAGTCCCCTCATGTATCACCGTTTTGTCCGGAGTATGTTAGCTGATAGGGCCGCTTGTCGTGCTCGCTGGAGCTCCTGTCTAATTGCTTTCTTGTTTATATTAGCAGTCACACCTCCTTATTGCTTTATTTCGTTTGTTTTTGTGTATGTTAGCAGTCATATCTCCTTATTGCCTTTGTTTTAGGTTACCAATCACACGTCCTTATTGTTTTGTTTTGTTTTTGTTTATGTTACCAATCACACGTCCTTATTGTTTTGTTTTGTTTATGTTAGCAGTCACACGTCCTTATTGTTTTGTTTTGTTTATGTTAGCAGTCACACGTCCTTATTGTTTTGTTTTGTTTTTGTTTATGTTAGCAGTCACACGTCCTTATTGTTTTGTTTTGTTTATATTAGCAGTCACACGTCCTTATTGTTTTGTTTTGTTTATGTTAGCAGTCACACGTCCTTATTGTTTTGTTTTGTTTATGTTAGCAGTCACACGTCCTTATTGTTTTGTTTTGTTTATGTTAGCAGTCACACGTCCTTATTGTTTTGTTTTGTTTTTGTTTATGTTACCAATCACACGTCCTTATTGTTTTGTTTTGTTTATATTAGCAGTCACACGTCCTTATTGTTTTGTTTTGTTTATGTTAGCAGTCACACGTCCTTATTGTTTTGTTTTGTTTATGTTAGCAGTCACACGTCCTTATTGTTTTGTTTTGTTTATGTTAGCAGTCACACGTCCTTATTGTTTTGTTTTGTTTATGTTAGCAGTCACACGTCCTTATTGTTTTGTTTTTGTTTATGTTATCAGTCACACGTCCTTATTGTTTTGTTTTGTTTATGTTAGCAGTCACACGTCCTTATTGTTTTGTTTTGTTTATGTTAGCAGTCACACGTCCTTATTGTTTTGTTTTGTTTATGTTAGCAGTCACACGTCCTTATTGTTTTGTTTTGTTTATGTTAGCAGTCACACGTCCTTATTGTTTTGTTTTGTTTATGTTAGCAGTCACACGTCCTTATTGTTTTGTTTTGTTTATGTTAGCAGTCACACGTCCTTATTGTTTTGTTTTGTTTTTGTTTATGTTAGCAGTCACACGTCCTTATTGTTTTGTTTTTGTTTATATTAGCAGTCACACATCCTTATTGTTTTGTTTTGTTTATGTTAGCAGTCACACGTCCTTATTGTTTTGTTTTTGTTTATATTAGCAGTCACACGTCCTTATTGTTTTGTTTTGTTTATGTTAGCAGTCACACGTCCTTATTGTTTTGTTTTGTTTATGTTAGCAGTCACACGTCCTTATTGTTTTGTTTTTGTTTATATTAGCAGTCACACGTCCTTATTGTTTTGTTTTGTTTATGTTAGCAGTCACACGTCCTTATTGTTTTGTTTTGTTTATGTTAGCAGTCACACGTCCTTATTGTTTTGTTTTGTTTATGTTAGCAGTCACACGTCCTTATTGTTTTGTGTTTGTTTATATTAGCAGTCACACGTCCTTATTGTTTTGTTTTGTTTATGTTAGCAGTCACACGTCCTTATTGTTTTGTTTTGTTTATGTTAGCAGTCACACGTCCTTATTGTTTTGTTTTGTTTATGTTAGCAGTCACACGTCCTTATTGTTTTGTTTTGTTTTTGTTTATGTTAGCAGTCACACGTCCTTATTGTTTTGTTTTGTTTATGTTAGCAGTCACACGTCCTTATTGTTTTGTTTTGTTTATGTTAGCAGTCACACGTCCTTATTGTTTTGTTTTGTTTATGTTAGCAGTCACACGTCCTTATTGTTTTGTTTTGTTTTGTTTATGTTAGCAGTCACACGTCCTTATTGTTTTGTTTTGTTAGTCACGTCCTTATTGTTTTGTTTTTGTTTAGCAGTCACACGTCCTTATTGTTTTGTTTTGTTTATGTTAGCAGTCACACGTCCTTATTGTTTTGTTTTGTTTATGTTAGCAGTCACACGTCCTTATTGTTTTGTTTTGTTTATGTTAGCAGTCACACGTCCTTATTGTTTTGTTTTGTTTTTGTTTATGTTAGCAGTCACACGTCCTTATTGCTTTGTTTTGTTTATGTTTTTTTATGTTACCAGTAACACGTCCTTATTGTTTTGTTTGTTTTTGTTTTTGTTTATGTTAGCAGTCACACCTTATTGTGATTTTGTTTGTTTTTGTTTACGTTACCAATCACACCTCCGTATTGCTTTTTTGTTTATGTTTTTGTGTTTATGTTACCAGTCACATTTCCTATTGTTTTTTTGTTGTTACCAGTCACACCTCCTTATTGCTTTCTTGTTTATGTGTTTGTTTATGTTACCAGTCACACGTCCTTATTGCTTTGTTTTGTTTATGTTTTTGTTTATGTTAGCAGTCACACCTCCTTATTGCTTTCTTGTTTATGCTTTTGTTTATGTTACCAGTCACACCTCCTTATTATTATTTTGTCTATGTTACCAGTCACACCTCTTTATTTATTTGTTTATGTTACCAGTCACACCTCCTTATTATTATTTTGTCTATGTTACCAGTCACACCTCTTTATTTATTTGTTTATGTTACCAGTCACACCTTCTTATTGATGTTTCTTTCTTCTGTTACCATTTTTTTTTTTTTTTTTTATGTTACCAGTCACACCTCCTTATTTTCCATATGTCTGTTGTTGCTCTCAGAATCAAGTACATTTTCGTTGATTTTGTCCTTTGTTTTGGTTGTGATAATTAGTGTCATCTTTGTGCCTTCATGGTTTTCGTTCTTGCAATCTGTTTTAATTTAGTAGCTGTTGGTATCTTTTATTTTTGCTTGTAGGGGTAATAATAGAGACCCGCCAAATTAGGTATAAATGTGAATTTCGATGTGACTATCCTAGGTTCGAGTCCTCGGGGTGCCACATGTATTTGTTGATTTCATTAATTGAGTTTAGAGGTGAAGTTTGTTAGTGGAAATCACATAATAATACTGTCCTCGTAAGGAATTATGTGTCCATCCGTGGTACAATATTGCTCACCATTACGCAAGAACATTTTTAGAAGCCTTAAGGGGAGATCTCCACTTGAGGGATTTTTTTCTTGACTCCTTTCTCCCTCATGTTTAGCCCCATTGCTTTTCTAATTTAAGACGTTCGCCCCATTATTTTGACGATTTTAAGAACTTTCGACCCATTTCTGTCAATTTTAAGACCTTTCGTGTCATTTTAGGTGTCAATTTTATCCTGGCGAGCGATAGCGAGCCTGTTATTTAAGAGGAACCGGCTTTCAGCCGGGACATTTTTCTACCGAAAAATGTACACATTTATCTTGAAAGGGGCTCAAGGGGGTGTAATCTTAAGCTTGATGGATATCTAGAGACCAAACTAAAAACCTCCCCTTAAGGGTAAGGGTAAGATTTTGGATTGGGTGTGCGTGGTGTGTCGTGACAGTTGTGACGGTGATAGCCTTTAAGGACGATCTAAGAAGGAGAACCATAGGCAGGGAAATTGGATAGCCGGCCTGACGAGGAGATTTTTAGGACTCTTTCGTGTAGACTAGAGCCACAACTCTTGACAATTACCTGGTTGTTTCTATGTGTAGGTTGTTTTATATTGTAAGGAATGTGTTTGTCCCTGTTATGCGTTTATTATCTGATTTTGCATTTACGGATTTTCATTGATCACCAATTATTCAATAATGCAAAGCCGTGTCATTGAACATGCCCATACATCCGAGAATTATTCCCAACCTACACTACAATACACCGTGATCAGTCAGTACCACCAAATAGATCTTCAATATGCTTGTCTATTGCGTGTTGTATTGCACACTATTCCATAATATATTACGTACAGTGTCCCTACATAATATATTACGTACAGTGTCCCTACATAATATATTACGTACAGTGTCCCTACATAATATATTACGTACAGTGTCCCTACATAATATATTACGTACAGTGTCCCTACATAATATATTACGTACAGTGTCCCTACATAATATATTACGTACAGTGTCCCTACATAACATATTACGTACAGTGTCCCTACATAATATTACGTACAGTGTCCCTACATAATATATTACGTACAGTGTCCCTACATAATATATTACGTACAGTGTCCCTACATAATATATTACGTACAGTGTCCCTACATAATATATTACGTACAGTGTCCCTACATAATATATTACGTACAGTGTCCCTACATAATATATTACGTACAGTGTCCCTACATAATATATTACGTACAGTGTCCCTACATAATATATTACGTACAGTGTCCCTACATAATATATTACGTACAGTGTCCCTACATAATATATTACGTACAGTGTCCCTACATAATATATTACGTACAGTGTCCCTACATAATATATTACGTACAGTGTCCCTACATAATATATTACGTACAGTGTCCCTACATAATATATTACGTACAGTGTCCCTACATAATATATTACGTACAGTGTCCCTACATTATATATTACGTACAGTGTCCCTACATAATATATTACGTACAGTGTCCCTACATAATATATTACGTACAGTGTCCCTACATAACTATTATGTTGCCCATAAACATATTTAGTGCAATGTATAATCTCATGTTATTTTCTAATCTTCCTTCCTGAAGTTATTTGATATACCTAAATTTATACGGAACAAGTCAAGGTACTATAGGCTGAGTGGCTTGTAATATATATATATATATATCCCATCCATTCATACGCAGACGACTCAACCTTACACTACTCCATTAGTTTTTCAGAACGCCCCAGCCAGCAATCCCTCAACGACAAACGTAATGAAGCCATAGAACTCTTAAATTCTGATCTAAACACTATCTCCAATTGGGGCAGAGAAAACCTTGTTACCTTTAATGCTTCCAAAACCCAATTTCTCCATCTATCCACCCGTAAGGAACTCCCAGCGGACTATCCCTTATTCTTCAACAATACAAAAATCAATCATTCATCTTCTCTCAATATTCTTGGTGTCTCTTTTCCTTCTGCTCTCAGTTGGAAGGACCATATTACCAGTCTTGCTAAGGCAGCCTCCCAGAAGCTGGGTGTGCTCAACCGCCTTAGGGGGTTCTTTTCCCCTGCACAACTTCTTGCTCTGTACAGGGGCATAGTGCGTCCTTGTATTGAGTATTGTTCACATGTGTGGGGAGGTTCCTCTCACACCGCTCTCCTAGACAAAGTTGAAAAGAAGGCCTTTCGTATCAATAACTCCCGTCCACTCACCAACTCTCTGCAATCTCTCTCTCTCCGCCGCAATGTTGCATCTCTCTCGCTATTCTATCGCTACTATAATAATCAGTGTTCCTCAGAGCTTTCCCACTGTATACCACCTCCTTTACATAGGGCACGTGGTACCCGTCTTGCAACTCAATCCCACCCCTACTCTGTGCAACTCTCCAACCCGAGAGTGAAACGTAACTCTCAGTCTTTCTTCTACTCAACAGCTGAGCTCTGGAACTTTCTCCCAGAATCAGTCTTTCCCTCTTCATATGATTTAAATTGCTTCAAACTCCGTGTGTCCATGCATTTAACTTCAAAGCAACCTACCTCTTGTCTTACTCCCCCTGCTCATCCTCTCCTATTCCTGCTGTCATGAAGAATACAGAGCCCCCTCCCCTTTCCTCTGCCTCTTCCCTCCTTCCCTTCCTCTGCCTCTGCCCCTCCCTCCTCTGTTTTCCCTTCCTCTGCCTTTGCCCCTCCCTCCTCTGTTTTCCCTTCCTTTGCCTCTGCCCCTCCCTCCTCTTTTTATCCTTGTCCCCATGCCTTCACTCCCGCCCCCCCCCCCCCCATCACCTGTCAAGACCTCGGCCAGATACAAAGCTCGGAGAAAATGCCGTAATGTTTTGTGGTCCGTGATAGCCATCGGAGCCACTGGCTACCGCTGTACGCCCTCCGTGTCAATTTCGGGAGTCATTTATCAACTAATGAAGAGAATGGATGATCCGGCGTGGACAATATCGGGGGCCTCCATCTCCCTAGGGGGGGGGGGGGGGGGGGGTAGTAGATATTTTGTGGGTTGAGATGGGAGAGAAAGAGGAATTAGAGTCTGTCGTGAGGGAAACGTATACGGTAGATGTGCGGATAATGGCATAACGTAACATAACTTATAACATAACGTATCACATTATTTTCAGTGTTTAAAGAGCCGCGGAGATTCCAGGACAGTTCAACTAGTAGAACAGTTCAATCAGTAAATCCAAATAATGTCCAACTCAACCAGGATCTAATAAAGAAGAGCCAACTTCATTACCCTAACCTACCCCTATACCTAACCTAGCAAAACAGTAGTAATTGAGCGTGGGACTGGTTGAGCTCGACGTGTTTGAAATGGTCTACTGTTTTTATTTTCCCGGTAACCCATCACTAAAGCCTTCACAATCATGAGTTTTATTGGTTAAATTTCAAAGGCCAAACGTTTTTTCGGAAGCAATTCCTCAATAATTTACACTAGTGTCGGAATCTTGGCTGAAGACTGATTAAAGCCAGTGGCATAATATCCATAACAAGTTTAACGAATAAGCTGCCAGATCAAAGTTGCCGATAGAATATAAGTGAATTAACCCATGCTATACCAGTGATGTCTTCTTTATTATATTGTGGCAACTATAAGACAATTTAATTCAGATTAGGAAGGACCTCTAGCAATAATAAGGCTTCAAACTATCTCAACCAACCCTTTTAACTATCACAGATCCTTCCAAAGCTGCATAATATCGCTTAAATATAGCTAGAATAAAAGATAACATTCGTCGCTGGTACTCAAAGGGTTAACACTTGGGTGATGCTGGCTTTACATAATATACAGGATAATTCTCCGCCTGGATGTATAGCTGATCAAATTCCTTATCAATCACAAGTTGAAGTTTGGGCCGGTTTTCTGGACCCTTTTCTCCCTCATGTTTAGCCCCATTAGTTTTCGGATGTTAAGATGTTTGCCCCATTAGTTAGTCGATTTTAAGACCTTTCGCCTCATTTCTTCGTCAATATTTAGACCTTTCGTGCTATTTAGGTGTTCATTTTTTCCCTGGCGAACGATAGTGAGCCTGTAATGTTGGAAGAACCGGCCTTTGGCCGGGAAATTTTTCTACCAAAAAATGTACAAATTAATCTAGAAGGGGGATCTAATGGATGTTTTTTTTTATTTGTTGGAGGTCTAGGGAGGAAACTAGAAAAATAATGAATACATGCAAAAATCGATCAAAAAGTGAACCATCCCCCCTTAAGAATGTATCACACGAGAGTTTTTATCTCAACGTTTTATTTGCAGCATCATTCTGCATAATTTGGAAACTATTTTGCTACGTTTTTTAATTGTTTTATTCAACTAGACTGGAGGTACTGGTACGGTACGTTATAATGTGACAGCATGTATATATATAAAAGCGTATTTCAGAAGCGGCCAGATCAGAATTACGGAAAAGAAAGTCGGGGGGACAAAAATACTTGCGTGATACCGACATTACCCCGAGCTATGTGGGCAACGCCAAGAATGTCTCACGTACTCCCAGGCATGTGTGATAGGTGGGTCCTCTCGATTATTTATGATCACGGAGTACCCACGACATATTTGTTAAGGGGACAGTGGCTGTTTGTTTGGTCTATTGATTAATTTATTCATATATATTTTTGTTTTTAAAGTTTCCTCCCTAGACCTCCATCAAGCTTAGAAAAACCCCCTAGACCCCCCTTCAAGATAAATTTGTACATTTTTTCGGTAGAAAAATGTCCCAGTCAAAGGCCGATTCCTCCTAAAATTCACAGGCTCGCTTTCGCTCGCCAGAAAAAATCGACACCTAAATGGCACGAAGGGTCCTGATATTGACAAAGAAAAGGGGTGAAAGGTCATATAGGATCCCCAACAAACTAATGGAACCAACGTCTGAAAATCTCAAAACTAGTGAGGCTAAACATTAGGGAGAAGGGGGTCCAGAAAAACGGTCTGTCTCCCCTTTAAGGAAGATAAAGTTTGGGAATCCTGTGAAATACGTCTGGTCTTTTTTTTTTAGCATACTTCCCCTATACGGAGATAATAATAAGGAGATAATAATAAGGAGATAATAATAAGGAGATAATAATAAGGAGATAATAATAAGGAGATAATAATAAGGAGATAATAATGAGGGAGGCGTGAGGTTGTTTGTTGTTCCCATACATTGTTGTCCTATCTCTGTATTTTCTTTCTTTCTTTCTTTATTTCTTTTTTTCTATTTTGTTTACATTAAGGGGAGGCAGACCGTTTTTCTTGGACCCCCTTCTCCCTAATGTTTAGCCCCCACTATTTTTGAGATTATAAGATGTTCGGCCCATTAGTTTGGCGATTTTAACACCTTTCGCCCCATTTCGTTGTCAATTTTAAGACCTTTCGTGCCATTTAGGTGTCGATTATTTCCTGGCGAACGATAGCAAGCCTGCACTCTTAGGAGGAACCGGCCTTCGGCCGGGAAATTTTTCTACCAAAAAAGGACAAATTTATCTTGAAGGGGGGTCTAGGGGGTGTTTTTCTAAGCTTGATGGAGGTCTAGGGAGGAAACTAAAAATATATATGAATATATTAATTAATTGACCAAAACAAACGGTCAGTCTCCCCTTAACTCCGACAAATTGGGTTATCTCGAAAAATTTCTGACGACTTTGTTTAATGATTCACAATCCATATAGCCAGAAAGTTACAGACATTATATTTAGCACGATGTTTGTATCTGCATAAGAAAGTCATGATTTTTTTTTTTTTTTTTTTTCCAATACGTATTTTGTTATTAGGGGTACCAAGGACTTACGTATTTTGTTTAGGAGTGCCAAGGACTTACGTATTTTGTTATTAGGAGTGCCAAGGACTTACCGTTACAGGTCAAACTAAGCGTGTCTCCTATATATACAGCCTTTCCTATATCTAGCTACCATTAGACGAGTATATTCAACTTAAGGGGAGGTTTTTAGTGTGTTTCCTAGACTTCCATCAAGCTTGAAATGACACCCCCTTGACCCCCTTTCAAGATAAATTTGTACATTTTTCGGTAGAAAAATTTCCCGGCCGAAGGCCGGTCCCTCTTAAATTACAGGCTCGCTATCGCTCGCCAGGAAAAAATCAACACCTGAATGGGACGAAACGTTTTAAAAGTGACATAAATGAGGTGAAAGTTCTTAAAATCGCCAAACTAATGGGGTGAACGTCTTAAAATCTTAAAAGCAATGGGGCTAAACATGAGGGAGAAAGGGGTAAAGAAAAATGTCCCTCAAGTGGAAATCTCCCCTTAAGAAGGAATGATTGGAGCCAGGAAATAAAGAGATATATAAATGTATACAGTATATTTACTTAATCTTCTAATCAGTAAGCTAATATATCGTATAGCGAGGCCGTTCTATATGGTCTGTGCCCCATGAATATATCGTATAGCGAGGCCGTTCTATATGGTCTGTGCCCCATGAATATATCGTATAGCGAGGCCGTTCTATATGGTCTGTGCCCCATGAATATATCGTATAGCGAGGCCGTTCTATATGGTCTGTGCCCCATGAATATATCGTATAGCGAGGCCGTTCTATATGGTCTGTGCCCCATGAATATATCGTATAGCGAGGCCGTTCTATATGGTCTGTGCCCCATGAATATATCGTATAGCGAGGCCGTTCTATATGGTCTGTGCCCCATGAATATATCGTATAGCGAGGCCGTTCTATATGGTCTGTGCCCCATGAATATATCGTATAGCGAGGCCGTTCTATATGGTCTGTG
The DNA here is from genome assembly GCA_032716605.1 of Paralithodes platypus. Classification (NCBI taxonomy): domain Eukaryota; kingdom Metazoa; phylum Arthropoda; class Malacostraca; order Decapoda; family Lithodidae; genus Paralithodes; species Paralithodes platypus. The sequence goes on from CM064520.1 coordinate 13,978,535, forward strand.
CCCCCATGAATATTCTTTCCTCTCACTTACACATTAGGCTACCATGGTGCGGTGGGAATATGAACATGATTAGATTAATGTCCAGTATTCGAGAATGGATAATAAGTCGTAGGCGTGTGCATAAACCTTTAACCGTCTTGGTGGTGTAATGGTTAAGATGTCTAGAAATCTGTGTGTGATAACCCAGGTTCGAATCCCGGTGGATCACATATATGCTTTCATTAATTTCATTGGAGGTGTTTGGTGGTGTGGTGAAATTACTAAGAAATAGATATATCAGCCACGCTGGATTAATTTATTCAACTATGGAGAGAAGGAAAGCGGGCAAGTGCAAAGTGCGAATAAAATGTATTTATCCAAAAATAAACGGCTCTCAAAGTTTGTCTCTTGTTCATCCAGGCAACTTGAAGCCTTCCTGCTCAATAATCCTTTGCGTGTGCTGTGGGCAATATATATTACAAACAAATTCATCCCTAATAGACCTTGCATAGCCCTCTTAGCGATAACGCATTCTGGTTTGGGAGCTGAAGAGACTGTAATTTTTGACGCTTAATCGTATCCTGACGTCTTTCTCCTAGGGGACAATGGAGATAACCCTTAACAAATATATATTATAGGATTTATTATACACCTAGCGACGTCCTTATCACCTAACACCCTCACTAGTTACTCATTCCCGGTCACCAATTATCCTTGGCTGGTGTTCGCGAAGGCTCATCATCATAATAAGTTAATAATACTCTCAACAGTAATATATGATCGACACTTCATTTGTCTTCTTCGCGAATATGGCGTGGGTTAGCGACAGTTTACAGTGATTTGGTGAGCCTTGCTTATTTGTCTGGCATGTTGTTTACTTTGTGTGTGTGTGTGTGTGTGTGTATGTGTGTGTGTGTGTGTGTGTGTGTGTGTGTGTTTTATCATTCTTTCGTTCCTCCATTATGTTCCTCTCCGAAGAAAGGGAAGGAAGGAGCCGAGAGTGAATATGGAAGGTGTAGTGAAACTCTCAGAGGTGAGAATACTTGATAACATTCCAGGTTTCATGAACTGTTCACGAGAGGGCCAGATTTGTATCATAAATGTGTCTGTCAATTGTTTGTAAAGTACTACTTATATCCTTACCTATGCTTACCTATTGTTTACCTATTGTTTACCTATTGTTTATAAAGTACTACTTATATCCTTACCTATGCTTACCTATTGTTTACCTATTGTTTACCTATTGTTTGTAAAGTACTACTTATATCTTTACCTATGCTTACCTATTGTTTACCTATTGTTTACCTATTGTTTGTAAAGTACTACTTATATCTTTACCTATGCTTACCTATTGTTTACCTATTGTTTACCAATTGTTTGTAAAGTATTACTTATATCCTTACCTATGCTTCCCCATCTACTTTTGTGTCGTATCGTATCCCCTCGTTCAAAAAAAGTAATTAGATGAAGTCAAGTTGCCGTACTAGGAAAAATCGATTACGTACAATCCCATCCGCAAGAATTGTAAGAAAAAGGTGTATAAGATCCAAATTCATGATAACCTGCCCAGAAGGTAACTAGTCGCAGCTACTCTTATACTACTACTACAACTACTACTACAACTACAACTACTACTACTACTACTATATACTACTACTACTACTACTACTACTACTACTACTACTACTAAACTAAACTATGCCTCATCAGATTGAGAGGCCTGTCAAAACTCCGCCTCTGCTACACGTAAACACCAACGATCCCTCAAGCTTAATTAGTGACTTGAATGGTCGCCTGATTCGCCCAAATTAATGACGAGAATTAATGAACGCCTTTGAAATTGACCTTTAGATGGAGGAGGCGATGGGTGAGGGAGGGCATGGAGGAGAGTTTATTTTGTACAACCCTTTACTGGTCGTTCGTATACTTGCCGAGACCTGAACCTGAGGCAAATGTTGTGGAGAACTGGCCTTAGTAAGCTACCATAGCAGGTTAAGGGGGGATGGTTCACTTTTTGGGCGATGTTTGCATGTATTCATTATTTTTCTAATTTCCCCCCTAGACCTCCATCAAATTAAAAAAAAAAAAATCCATTAGATCCCCCTTCTAGATTAATTTGTAAATTTTTCGGTAGAAAAATGTCCCGCCCGAAGGCCAGTTCTTCCAACATTACAGGCCCACTATCGTTCGCCAGGGAAACAATTGACACCTAAATAACACGAAAGGTCTAAATATTGACGAAGAAATGGGGCGAAAGGTCTTAAAATCGACTAACTAATGGGGCAAACATCTTAACATCTGAAAACTAATGGGGCTAAACATGAGGGAGAAAGTGGTCCAGAAAACCGGCCCATGCCCCCTTAATGCACTCCCGTCTCTTCCATATCTGCAGCCTATTCTATGCAATAAATCAATATAAAACAGAACATCGGCATTGTATTCATATAGAGAGTTAACCCTTTACGTTGACACCTGCCTGCCTTCTATTCTGGCTTTACTAGATTTGTTTTTTCTTTTTCAGATTACGAAGAATTGTGGGAGCCGGAGAGTTAATTGAGATAGACTTTAACCCCTATGATTTACTGAGCGTCTTCTATATCCGACTAAAATCGTCTAATGTTTACCAGAATACTTTGCAAATGCGTTATCGAATGCTGAAAGGCTTAATCAAACGAAAAGCCGTTGCCATAATATACGAATGATCAAAACTGGGATGCAGAAAACAAAACTGTCGATCAGGAGAAGAAGAGGAGGAACGCCCCCTACTCCCCCCCCCCCCCCCCCCCCAGCACCCCCTCGCTATAGAAAAATTCCCTAATTGAGATGATTTGGTGAGATAAATGGGCCGAGGCTGAACGAAGGAAGATGAACACGAGGGGATCATTAAGGGGAGATATCCACTTGAGGGATTTTTTTTCTTGACTCCTTTCTCCCTCATGTTTAGCCCCCATTGCTTTTCTAATTTTAAGACGTTCGCCCCATTATTTTGACGATTTTAAGAACTTTCGACCCATTTCTGTCAATTTTAAGACCTTTCGTGCCATTTAGGTGTCGATTTTACCCTGGCGAGCGATAGCGAGCCTGTAATGTAAGAGGAACCGGCTTTCTGCCGGGAAATTTTTCTACCGAAAAATGTACAAATTTATCTTGAAAGGAGCTCAAGGGGGTGTAATCTTAAGCTTGAAGGATATCTAGAGACCAAACTAAAAACCTCCCCTTAAAGAAGTAGGCACACGATTATCCTTTCCCGGCAATTTTCGAACCGGCAACCTAATTTCTGGCAACATGTCAGATTTGTCTTGCATTCGTATCGGCAACTAAACTAAACGTGCATGAATTTTAGTGGTTGTAATCTTTCGTAATCTTAGGAAATGTTAACTCAGAAGCCATCATCACACCGGAATTGCTGAGAGAAACAGGACCAGAAAAGTTGCTGGTTTGATTCCTGTTTTAGGGGTGAAAGTGAGGCTGGTGTGGACTCCTAGCCATCATTTGTTATAAACTTGCGATGGACCTGTTGTTGTGGCTCCTCCCTGGCTAATTGATGAAGGGTTAGACTCTCCATTAACCATTAAAAAGACGCCATCTTTTAGTTTTAATTAAGCGGAGGCAGACCGTTTTTCTGGACCCCCTTCTCCCTAGTGTTTAGCCCTACTAGTTTTGAGATTATGAGACGTTAGGCCCATTAGTTTGGGGATTTTAACACCTTTCGCCGCATTTCGTTGTCAATTTTAAGACCTTTCGTGCCATTTAGGTGTCGATTATTTTCTGGCGAGCGATAGCGAGCCTGCAATTTTAAGACGAACCGGCCTTTGGCCGGGACATTTTCTACCGAAAAATTTACAAATTTATCTTGAAGGGGGGTCTAGGTTTTTTTTTTAAAGCTTGATGGAGGCCTAGGGAGGAAACTAAAAAAAATATATGACTAAATGAATTAATAGACCAAACAAACGGTCAGTCTCCCCTTAAGGCCCCAATTCGTGATTTTGATTTAGCTTACAAAACTGATCACTTCGGTATTATAACTACTTATGTTTGTGTATTACCTACTACCAGACAATAATTATCATGTAGCATCATTTGTTGTTTGTGATTTGTAAACTTGGCTACACCCACTAATGGCGTGAATATACTTGTTATATTGTCTTTGCATGCAGTCTTATAAATGTGAATCGAATATCCTCCGTGGAAGTTTATTTAGATGTATATCACTCCGTAATGACATTATTTTGTAAAGTAAATGTGCATATACCTATTTGCAAGACGGAAACCCCACCATCTCTCACTCTTCTTCTTCCTTCTTCCTTCCTACACTTACCTTCACTCTACCCTCCGAGAACACATTTTCTTATCAATCTATAACCTATTTGCCTACCTGTTTGCCTATTTGCGTTAGGCACGGATAACGTCGTTCAGTGGTCGTAATACCCTAAGATAACTTTGGGTTTGGCGAGAGAAGAAAAACTAAAATAAAAAAAAAATATCCATTCCTTCCATCTGCTTAACCTTATTTTGTCCAATGGAGGTCTTTTTGAACCGTTCCTGTTTCACTCCATTATTTTGGAGATTTTAGAACGTTTCACTCCATTAGTTTGGCGTTAATAAGACGCTTCAACACTTTCAGATGTCGATTATTTTCTGGGCACACGTTAGGAAGCCTGTAACTTAGAAGAAATTTGCCTTCGGCTAGGATATTTTTCTATCGTATAATTTACAAGTTTAGCTTGAATTGAGTCTGGGTGAGCCTTATTTAGATAAAGGAAGTCTGGGAAGGCGTTTTTGTTAGCCTAGGGGACAAACTAAAATCCAATGCTCGAAAATAACAAAAGCAAGCAAAATCCTCAATAATTATTAAACAAAATAATCACAACAACTCACAAGACGTCAGAGCCTATGATTGTACGGGTCCGGTGCCTTTTCAGTGGGGATGAAAACTACCAACCCAAAACATCTCGTGTCGCAGATGAGAGCCTGGCTGGACAGTGTAAACAAGGACTCTGGGCCTTTCAATTATCGCGGTATCGAGGTCTGATCATCCGGTCTGCAAAACACACGGTGACGACGACTGGGTGGCGGTGGTGGGGATTGGGGGGGGGGGGAGAGAGAGCTACATAGAGCTACATAGAGCTACACAGATACACAGATACACAGACCACACAGACCTCAAGGTCCCTACTAGACAGTCTGGCCTTACAAACTATATATGTATATATGCATATATATATATATATACATATATATACATATATACACCGGTACACACATATACACACATACACATACGTACATACATATATATATATACAGTATATATACACATACTGTACAGTGCACACACATACACTTACATACATTTTGAGAGAGAGAGAGAGAGAGAGAGAGAGAGAGAGAGAGAGAGAGAGAGAGAGAGAGAGAATAGAACAAAAGAGAGAATGGAGACAAAGGAAAGAGTTGGTGAAGTCGGAAATTGGTGGCAGCCTCCTATGTTATAATTTAATTAGTCATACTGTTGTGCATCGAACAGTATATGACATTCTCACCTGGGCAGCTGTTTAAAAATGGTGTGAAAACGCTAATTCGCCGATGAAATTTAGCCTTGGAGTGAATATATGGAATATGTCCAACTATTTTTCCCTAGTACACTACAACCCCCTGGATCCATTAGGAGCAGCAGAATTAAAAGTGGAGTATTATTGTGGGAAATCGTGCTTTACATGAATACTGAAAATAAGCCTTAAACTTTATTTTTACATTTTCGACGGCGCCTGATCCCTAAAATATGTGCGCAAATTCATTAAACCTTATATCTTTGGACTTTCCATGATGTAAGGATTCCTAATATATTCGTGGTTTAATTGTGTGCATTCTCAATTTGGAGCAATCGAACTGATTAATTTAATTTTCACTGAATTATAGTCTATCACTGGACAAGAGGACTAACAAAAAAAAAAAAAAAATCTCGCGGATCATCCCTGGAGCAGCCGTGGCCAAAGGGTAATGTCAGGTATTGCAACCATCAGGGAGGATATGAGGAGGAGGTGGTCTGTTCGTGTCCCAGATCCATTTGCCTATATTCCTTCTCGCCTGTATGTCATTTCGGCCCCAATTTGTTATTTCGGTCACTGTGTAGCTTTTCCAACCTCATTACATATTATGTTTTGGGGGGCTTACTTTAGTTTTCACTTGATTATGTTAAGTTAGTTTATGAAGTGATATGTTGGTTAGTTTATGAAGTGATATGTTGGTTAGTTTATGAAGTGATATGTTGGTTAGTTTATGAAGTGATATGTTGGTTAGTTTATGAAGTGATATGTTGGTTAGTTTATGAAGTGATATGTTGGTTAGTTTATGAAGTGATATGTTGGTTAGTTTATGAAGTGATATGTTGGTTAGTTTATGAAGTGATATGTTGGTTAGTTTATGAAGTGATATGTTGGTTAGTTTATGAAGTGATATGTTGGTTAGTTTATGAAGTGATATATTTTGAATCTGGGAGGCCTTCCTGAGCATAGAAATATTAAGACGTTTATCCCCATCCGGGTGTCGATTTTTTCCTGGCGAGCGATAGCGAGCCAGCAATATATGACGGAATCCGGCTTCGCCGGATAAATTTTTCTATTGCAAAATGTACAAATTTAGCCTGATGTCAAAAACATTATAAAAAATATGCTGGCTAGCTAATGCTCGCCAGGAAATAATCAACACCTGAAAGGGGATACACGTCTTAAAACAGTAGGCTGAATAGGGCCGAATGGATAGAACCCAAAGAGAAAGGGAGAGAGAAAAAACAAATACGAGGTGGGCCCCCTATAAATAGGATAAGGTGGGTGTAGAAACTGTAGATGAATAGATACGACGAAGTGACAGCGAGCGAAACAAAATAAACGAATAGACTAGCTAGCGAAAAGCCTACTGCCGGCGGTGCATCAGTCAACCAACCTTAACCCTTTCAGTACCAGGGACGCCTGTTATTTGTTTTATTCTAGCCATATTTAGACTATTCTATGCAACTTAGGAAGGATATATGGAAGCTAAACGGATTTATTGCGATAGTCTTTATAACCTTTAAATGGGTAGACGTCTGTATAGCCTTTAAATGAGTAGACGTCCTTCTTAAGCTCAATAAAATCGTCCAATAGCGGCCAGAATACAATGAAACTTACGTCGCTGGTACAGAAGGGGTTAAATAAGAGGAGGGGAATCATTGGCCTTTGTTTGATGATGTCTTGTTTTGAGGAGCGGTGAGATGCGCCGGCTGAGACTTGGGGAATGTCCATTGTTGTTGTTGTTGTTGTTGTTGTTGTTGTTGTTGCTGCTGAGGTTGTGGGATTGTACCCCCTTCACCATCTCTTTGGAAGACGGTTTCATTAAGGGGTAGTGCTTGTTTTTTTTGGTCTATGTATTTATTAATTTATTTTTGAGTTTCCTCCATAAAGCTTAAAAAATACCTCCTAGACCCCCTTTCAAGATAACTTTGTACATTTTTCGGTAGAAAAGTTTCCCGGCCAAAGGCCGGTTCCTTCTAAGATTTCAAGCTCGCTATCGCTCGCCAGGAAATATTGACACTTAAATAGAACGAAAGGTCTTATATTGACAAAGAAATGAGGCGAAACGTCTTAAAATCGCCAAACTAACGGAACGGACGTCTTAAAATCTTAAAACTAATATACTAGACATGAGGGAGAAGGGGGTCCAGAAAAAGCGACTACTACCCCCTTAACGTTGGGCTTTGTGTACAGAATGGGTCAACATTTCGGCGACAACCTGGATGAAAGAATGCACGATTTCACGGTTGTCAAAAGTGTCATACGAGGAGGAATAATCTGTTGATAATGTGTTGTTGTTGTTGTTGTTGTTGTGTTGTTCCCCATGCTGCCTGGCCGAACAGCCCCAAGGCCCCGAGCAAGGCCAAGTCCATAACCGAGCGCCCCCACAGAACCCTACCCGCCGACCACAATAAAGCCTGGGTGACCGAAGCCACTCCATGGCGGGGAGCTGAGGAGGGTGCGGAAACGCCCGGGAAACCAAAGCCCCACCCAGGGCCCTATGCCCCTCAGCAATTATGAAGAGAAAGTTGAGGGGCAAGGGAAAAATGTGACGCTTTGGCTTCCAATCTTGGTAGATTGGGAGGTCAATCCACGGAAGAGACGCCGTCACTTGAGATCTAGAAAATATATAAGTAAAAGGAACAGTCAGAGTAAGCTATGGGTATGGCAGAGATTGTTCAGTTCTCACTCTGATACCAGCCCATCACCACACGACTAGAACCCAATCCTCTCAGCATCAGCTAGGAAAGGCCCTAGAAAGCCGCCTTTGGCGGGGGGATAGCTCCCCTATTTCAACCCTTTTCGGGGTTGGGCACCCGCCGGTTGTTTAATTTATTACTTGATCAGGCTACAACCTAAATACTGTCAACACAATGCATCTCATCAAATTAACATTGCACCTCATCAAATTATATTTGTATCAATTAATCAAATTCTCAAAATTCCTGTGATCTGGTTTACCTCTTATTAATTATCAAGTAAATATATCATCCTTTAGCTATTGAATAATACATCATCAAGGCTGTCTGAGAAATATTGCAATTGTTTGTATTCTTCATAGAAAAAACAAGCGGAGTTCGTTCACAATAATGAATGCATGTATTGTTTGTCTGCATGTGTAACATTTATTTACTTTTTACATACATGAACAAATATTTTTGATTTGTTTTTAATGGCGTTATTTCCTATTGATATCACTGTAGACGGTAATCTTAAGTTGTTGTTGTAAACTGTGAAATGCTACAGTATTTGTGACTCCGAATGAATGAGTACAAGTGACAATCAATTTGTCTCCTCGTGTGGATTCACTAAATACTTGTAATCTGCTTTTCACACGTAACCCACAAATATAGTTCATAATATATATTCCTTTAAACAATTCATATATATTACAATACTAATAGGGAAAACAAACGTTTTCTTTAGCAACGAATATTATAAAGTGGGAGGCTTCTAATTTTCGTGAAGCGATTCTTTACCTATTCGACTGATCAATTATTGATGAATAAAAGGTGGTATGGAAAGTGGTAGCAAACAAATAATCTGATAAATTCATATTTGTGTTCACCAACCCACCAATTAACTTACAAATAAACCTAACTAATGAAATCAATGAAAGTAATGAATACATGTGGTACTCCAAGGACTCGAACCTAGGATACTCACACCGACATTCTGCACACTAAGCATTACGCTATCAAGACAGCAACCTCGTCAACCTATGCCTTATTCTTTAAAATACTATTATGCCTCGTATACATCACATCCTTTCCATCGCATTGACTTTCCTCACGGCTTGCCTTACGTATACAACTAATAATAATCACTGCTCGTGTTTGACCTACTTCAAATAATTAACTTTCCTGAGACATTATGAATTATGGGCTCTATCATTCATCAGACCAAGATTAATTAGAACGTGTTATCTCGCCACCATTAAGGCTGAAACTGTAAACATCCTGATGATTTGCAAATTTAAATCAGCTCCTAATATGCATCAACAGATAATCAAGAAAGGTTGCATAATTTATGATCGTTTTAGAACCGTTTTTATTTGTATTATAATATCTCAAAACATTGACCATTTGTTTTTTTGTTTTTTGTTCAGTCTCTGAACAACCACATACACAATAAACAATAAACAATAGTCATCTTAACGTGGCGAGATAATGTCAGATCCATATCATTTTCATTGTGTGGTGTCGGGAGTATGAATACAAAATATTAATTATATAAAACCCGCATTACAAAGAGGACAGGTAGGGTATTTTGTTTCTGTTTGTGTGTGTGAAGTTCTTAGGTAACCAGTGAGTATCGTGAAGATCGGTTATATGCTGTTAATGGTCATCTGTGTATATAGAGAGGGGCTCAGTTGTTCTAAAACTCATTGGTTAGGTTAAGGGGAGATTTCCACTTGAGGGATTTTTATCTTTACCCCTTTCTCCCTCATGTATAGCTCCATTGCTTTTGAGATTTTAAGACGTTCGCCCCATTAGTGTGGCGATTTTAAGAACTTTCACCCCATTTATGTCACTTTTAAGACCTGTCGTCCCATTTAGGTGTCATTTTTTTCCTGGCGAGCGATAGCGAGCCTGTAATTTAAGAGGAACCGGCCTTCGGCCTGGACATTTTTCTACCGAAAAATTTACAAATTTATCTTGAAAGGGGGTCAAGGGGGTGTAATTTCAAGCTTGATGGAAGTCTAGGAAACACATTAAAAACCTCCCCTTAAGCAATCTTGCATAAACATAATGAACAAACAGAGACACTACACAAAATATTACAAACACAACAAAACCAACAACATCCATAACAACAAGATCATCAACTCAACACAAGAACAGTGAACATAGAAGATCATTATTCATCAACAACAATATCAACAACACCAACATCATCATCATCACCATCATACACTCAACACAACACCCCGTCACAACGCCCGTCGTCTACAATGTGTCTCCTCCTCAGTCGGGTCTCACGTCTGCTGGGGTTAATCTGATGGATGAAGCCAGCTAATCATTAGAGATAATCAGATAAGCGAATCGAGACATCACGAGAGGGGGTCGATACAGGTGAAATTTGGAGTCACACATGAGACCGTTTCCCAAGCAATATTTCTTAGCAATTCAGAATTCACCCTTTATTAGATATTACCCCACTTGATTCAGCAAAATTCGGATTCACATGAGGCCATTTCCCAAGCAATCTTTCTTGGCAATTCAGAAGTGGTAGCTTCTAAATTCACACTTTATGAGATATCAAACCTCTCGATGCAGGCGAAATTCGTATTCACATTAGGCCATTTATCAGCAATATTTCTTGACAATTCGGATCTGGTAGCTTCTGAATTCACACTGTAGTAGATGTCAACCAACTTTTATCGTTTGGCCTCAGACTAGTTACTTATATCAATGCAAAAAATAATCCATAATCGTATCAGAAATAAGTTACCGAACAACCAAATACAATACTGAAGCTACAGCCTAGTTTCCTGTACATTGCGAAAGAGTTCCAAAATGTTTGCTGGACAATATATATATACTGTTAATGTTGACGAAGATAGTGCTATTGTACAAAGATTAAATCACACATTTTTGGTCTGGAATCTTTCGGTCATATTTTGTTTAGTTTCAAAAGGGTCTCGAACAATTAATAAGCTTCGGATGATATCACTTAACCATTTGTACTACCCCAAACCCTTCTTAAGGGGAGGTTTTTAGTTGATTCCCTAGACTTCCATCAAGCTTAAAATTACACGCCCTAGACCCCCTTTCAAGATAAATTTGTAAATTTTTCGGTAGAAAAATGTCCCGGCTGAAAGCCGGTTCCTCTTAAATTACAGGCTCCCTATCGCTCGCCAGGATAAAATCGACACCTTAACGGCACGAAAGGTCTTAAAATTGACAGAAATGGGGCAAAATGTCTTAAAATATCCAAACTACTAGGGCGAAGGTCTTAAAATCTCAAAAGCAATGGGGCTAAACATGAGGGAGAAAGGGGTCCAGAAAAAAATCCCTCAAGTGGATATCTCCCCTTAAACTGCACCAAATCGTCTAAATATAGCTAGACTAAAAACAAAAAGACGTCGCTGGTACAGAAGGGGTTAAATCCCTCTTAACGAGAGATACCGCGAGTCACAATCGAGATCAGGGTTCTCGATCCCGGGGTCCCTTCGTCGAATCGTGTTTTGACTCCATTATAGATATGAAGAATTATATAGTTTTTTTTTTTTTTTTTTTTTTTTTTATCTCCCGGAGCCTTGTAATCAAACATCCACGTTGCTAAGCACGGGGGGGATGGCCGGCCTCGTCTTCTCCAGTGGCTTGTAGTGATTATTAAGCGGGGTCACCGGCTTTTTTTTTTATCTTTCTCTCCTTTTCTCTCTTTCCCTGGCTTGTATTCATTCGGCCCCATTCAGCCAACTGTTTTAAGACGTCTATCCCCATCCAGGTGTCGATTTCTTCCTGGCGAGCGATAGCGAGCCAGCATTGTATGGAGAAATCCGGCTTCGCCGGAGAAATCTTTCTATCGAAAAATGTACAAATTTAGCTTGCTGTCAAAACAAAAATATATATATGCTGGCTCGCTACCGCTCGCCAGGAAAATATTGACACCTGGATGGGGGTAAACGTCTTAAAATAGTATGCTGCATGGGGCCGAATGGATACAAACCAAAGAGGGAGGGAGAGAAAGAGCAAAATAGCGAGATGGGCTCCCTTAATTGAGTTATCTATTTAATTAATCTAATTTATGCAGAAATATGAGAAACTCAGAGCGACTTGGCAGATAGCCACATATCATTGCATAATTAAAGTTGACATTCAGTAAAATTTGCTTATTTAATGATACTTGATATCTCTAGAATATATATACTTCATGTACAGTCGCGGTCAGGAGTTGCTGCACAATTTATGGAGGCAACATTGTGATGCACTAGTGAACTATTTTGATATCTACTTGAACCACAAAGAATATAGTACTGGAAATCCCTAGCTTTCGTTCACCGTCTTGTGTTTATCATAAGCAGGTGTGTGTTCAAGCAATACTGGCCACGAATGTACCTACTGTATAGCAGCGAGATGTTCACCTCAGGAGAAATGTGTAGCATTGATTTTGAAATGTTGAGGATGGATTCGAAGGTTGGTGGGAAGTAACTTGATATGATAGCTACTGTAGAACCTCCCACGTGAAAAATTAAAAGCTCAATGAACACAGAAACTCTGCAAGGTATATTTCATAGTTATTCAGTATATATATATATATATATATATATATATATATATATATATATATATATATATATATATCCACCGCTAAGTTTAGAGCTACGTTAAATTATAACCTCTAGCGTGAAAAAAAAAAACCGATAATAATCTCACCGATTTAACAGCGCCACAGTATTTCTAATCCGAACAAAATATATAGCTAATAAAGAGCCCCTCGTCCGTTGATTAGATATAGCTACCCTAAAACCTCACACATACAAAGCATATAATAGCCAGATAAAATAGCTCTTCCGCCGCTGTCATTAACGCCTTCTATGCCGCCAACGTCTTTACAATAGTATTCTAGCTATGTTTAGACGATTATGTTCAGTTTAAGAAGGATCTGTGGTAGTAAATAGGGTTAAGTAAGATAGTTCGCAGCCTGTTAAATGGTGGAGGCGCTTATTAAACTTAATACAATCGTCTAATAGTAGCTAGCATATTATAAAAAGACGTCGTCGGTAGAGAAGGAGTTGATTGTTGTTCAAAAAATGCAAAGCTCAATAAACCCCCTCCCCCCCACCCCCCTCCCTTCGTTGATTAGATTAGAGCTACCCTAAAACCTCGCACATGCAACACAAAATATAATAGCCAGATAAAATAGCTCCTCCACCGCTGTCATTAATTGTTGTTAAGGACCCGCACTTCAAGATCGCCGCCGATACCCGTGCAGTTTCTATAATCCGGTGACGGGGCGACTTTGACGGATGAGTAGCGTCGACCCCACCGAAACCTGTATCGGGATTTTCGGTGGTTGGTACAAAATAAAACATTGTATTTGGTTTATTTATTTACCTCTCCCGTGTGCCATCTTGTATAGGTTATTCACATTGTTTTTTTGTATTCAGTTCTATAGTCTGTTCCACCTGATGGTAAATTGGTATCTTGTCATCCTAATTACTCGGCTATTACTTAGATTTTGTAGCGAAACATGTTGCACATTATGTACACTTGCCAATATTGTGACGCAGGAACATAGGAGTATCCTGTTCTTACATTAATAATCAATACATAAGATGCTGAGGGATTCAATTATCATCAGCTGGAAAACAAAACAAAACAGACTATACAGTAGTGCTGTATATGGGTTCGGATCCTGCAATCTGATAATCAGCAGAGGAAAACCTCAAGGCATATTTGCCAATACTGGCGACAGCTCTTCAATTCATGAGTCACACGGGAGTCGATGGTTGAGAGTACACTATGCTCTGTTTCTTTTCAACTGGCGGTAAATTGCAAAATTCCCATCAAGATTTCAAAGTTATTTTGAAGATAATGCAGTGAAATACGGTGCTGATTAACTTGGTCTTACTATGATGCAGAGACATAGTGGTTTCATATTTTGCCACCAAGTATCGAGAAATTAGCTGATAAGGGATTCAATTTATCGTCAGCTGACAAGAAACAGAGTATAGTGTTTAAGGGGTGATCTCCACTTGAAGGGGTGATCTCCACTTGAAGGACTTTTGTCTTGACTCCTTTCTCCCTCATGTTTAGCCCCATTGCTTTTCTAATTTTAAGACGTTCGCCCCATTATTTTGACGATTTTAAGAAATTTCAACCCATTTCTGTCAATTTTAAGACCTTTCGTGCAATTTAGGTGTCGATTTTATCCTGGCGAGCGATAGCGAGCCTGTAATTTAAAAGGAACCGGCTTTCAGCCGGGACATTTTTCTACCGAAAAATGTACAAATTTATCTTGAAAGGGGCTCAAGGGGGTGTAATTTTAAGTTTGATGGATATCTAGAGACCAAACTAAAAACCTCCCCTTAAATGTGCGTTGATTACGCGTAGCTTCACTGGATTATTCGTTCAAGTGTATTATGAACTCACTAGATTTCTGGTGACCTTCTGATTTCATGTTGCCGTATTAGCTTACTTGCAGTTCGGCTGGACTGAATACCGGTACCATGTCAGACAGAAAAATATGTACTTCAATGAAATGCACTCTCATTTAGTTACATATATTATATGCTTTCAATCGCTCCTCTTCACCCCACCTCTCTATTGCTAATGTTACTTGTGAAAACTATCCTAGCTAGCCTTCTTCTCCATTGGGTTGTACTCCATTGCAAGACTAGCTCGTGTCTGCCCCCCCCCCCCCCCCCCCCCCCCCCGCCCTCATCTTCAATAATAACGGATTGACACATACTTGGACAGATTGGACAGACGATGCATGGAAATATAACACAAAGCAGTTTTAAGGGGAGATTTCCACTTGAGGGATTTTTTTTCTTAACCCCTTTCTCCCTCATGGTTAGCCCCATTGCTTTTGATATTTTAAGACGTTCGCCCCATTAGTTTGGCGATTTTAAGAACTTTCGCCCCATTTCTGTCAATTTTAAGATTTTTCGTGCCATTTAGGTGTCGGTTTTTTCCTGGCGAGCGATAGCGAGCCTGTAATTTAAGAGCAACCGGCCTCCGGCCGGGACATTTTTCTACCGAAAAATGTACAAATTTATCTTGATAGGGGGTCTAGGGGGAGTAATTTTGAGCTTGATGAAAAAGTAGGGAACAAACTAATTACCTCCCCTTAAGACATTAAGAATGAGAATGTAAAATCAATGTGTTATGTTCAACGGGTGTAGGGACAAATCCCTTTACAATTATAAATATTAATGAACCAAGGTGTGTTCCTCAACCTCATTCTCGTCAACTGGATCTGTGCTCTAATACTCAACGCCGGAACAAGCCACGAGATAATCCTCTTTTTCAATTATATTCGCTGCGGCACCTCATGACGCAGTGATTTGGAGCAACCTGTCCGGCGGAGAACAATCCGAATAACTTATCATGACTTTTGTAACTGATTTTAGATTGAAGAATATGTAGGAGAGAACATTCAGTATGAGAGCATTAACCTTCGTCTGAAGCTCCATAGAATGACAATAGTTTGAAGAAAATGTACTGGAAGCTCAGTCCATTCAATTTCATGACGATTATCCAGTTTCTATGTTGCTATAACATTCATATTCCAGAACGAAGATAATCTAGGCGTAAACATTCACAAACATCTATTAATTTCACTACATTTATCAAGCACACTACACTTCTTTCCAACACATCTACTATTAATTTAACTACATTTATCAAGCACACTACACTTCTTTTCAACACATCTAAATTACCTCTAAAGTACCTTGATGTTGGCTGTCTATCACTTTTTCAACCTTGGGGGTAGGGGGACTCGTTACTGGCAGCTGTGCCTTTTGTCTCCTTCATGCACATAGAACAAAATAAGTTTAACTTGTTTTCATTGTAGTTTCTCATCCTTTATTCTACTCGCCAATAAACTATATCATACGATGTCAAAGTGTCTTATCCTCCTCGTAATTGTTCAGTAATTGCAAATATTATAATTATATTCAATTATATTATTATTTATGAAAACTTGGCAATACTATGATGCAGAGACATGGTCGTTTTATAGTTTTCCACTAAGCGGCTAAGGGGTTAAATCTTTCCCCAGGTGAAAATAGACTGACTATAGAATAATTCTTGTTGTACTCAAGACTTGACCCATACCTTACGAGTCTGTGTTCAGCTCAGTGGTGAAACGAGCTTAAATAAAATGCTGGGTGAGATCTAAATTGGATCTTGCTAAGCTCACTGCGTCAGAGGAAAGGGATTAGCCCGAGATTCATGCCTCCTAAGATGGCGAGGAATTCAAATTTAAGATGTGGAGACACTGATTTGAATTGTGTGATAAAATTAAGCCCCTAAGTCGTCGCAAATGATAAAACTGGAATTGAAACATAAGCAGATATTGATTGATGATATATGTGACCTTTTTCATATTACTGTACAACTTCTATTCCACATATATTGATCGGTCATGTTCTTAAGGGGAGGTTTTTAGTTTATTACCTTAACCTCCATCAAACTTAAATTTAAACCCCCTTGACCCCCTTTCAAGATAAATGTGTACATTTTTCGGTAGAAAAATGTCCAGGCCGAAGGCCGGTTCCTCTCAAATTACAGGCTCGCTATCGCTCGCCAGGAACAATTCGACACCTAAGTGGCACGAAAGGTCTTAAAATTGTCAGAAATGGGGTGAAAGTTCTTAAAATCGCCAAACTAATGTGGCGAACGTCTTAGAATCTTAAAAGCAATGGGGCTAAACATGAGGGAGAAAGGAGTCAAGAAAAAAATCCCTCAAGTGGATATCTCCCCTTAAGCCTTACCACGGTGAAAACTATTGTTAGTTAAATGAAGCACAAGCCATGTATTGTCTTTTGAACTGGTTATTTCGCGAATGCAACACTCACTGCCCTATTCGCCGTTCGATACGTATACATACAGGCACTACCAATCATGTGTCTGGGGTCATCATAATATATACAGGACTATGAATACACATACATACGTTCATAAAAGCTATGCTACGCTAACAAAACAAATCAATCTGTTTACACATCTCGCCAGACGCACAATATTGACAATCCGAAATTAGTACAAAGGATTGAATATCTTACGGACAGGCCAATCTTTCAGCGAACATAGTAAGATGCTGATGATACTATATTTATTATGAAATGAACAAGGAGTGCATGCAATTATGTTTGTAAGTATTATAGGGAATTGGAGTCGTAGGTAAATTGGAAAGGCAATATAAGTGGTAAGTAAATTATTCCTTATATACAGAATGCTAGGCCATGGGTAAATGTGTCGGCAGAAAACCAGTTAGGTAGGCTTTAAGGGGAGGTTTTTAGTTTGTTCCCTATATTTCCATCAAGCTTACGATTACACCCCCTAGACCCCCTTTCAAGATAAATTTGTACATTTTTCGGTAGAAAAATGTCCCGGCCAAAGGCCGGTTCCTCTTACATTACAGGCTCGCTATCGCTCGCCAGGAAAAAATCGACACCTAATTGGCACGAAAGGTCTTAAAATTGACAGAAATGGGGCGAAAGTTCTTAAGATCGTCAAACTAATGGAGCGAAAGTCTTAAAATCTCAAAAGCAGTGGGGCTAAACATGAGGGAGAAAGGGCTCCAGAAAACAATCCCTCAAGTGGAAATCTCCCCTTAACAAGTATACAGTAAATATGTGAATACAAAATTACTAGACACACCAGCTGTCAGGTACTATAATATATTGAACAAGGATTATGCTAAAAGGTATGTAAATTGATAAGTACAGGTAGTAGATCTATACATGGAAAAATGAATAAATATACCGGCTGTCAAAGCAAAATATGGATACATAATCAATATAGAGGGTAAGATGAATGATATAATGTTAGTAGTTATAAATGTCGTTAATATAAATGAGCCATTATGTGTGTATGTAGACTAGTAACTGATTAAATCGACAGTTGAGTAAGCAAGTAATTGAGTGCGTAAATAGGCAAAAATCAAAGTCAATAAATAGCAGTTAAATATTAGACAAATAAGTAGTTAGACAAGTAAGTAAATCAATAAGTAAGTGGGAAGGTAGGTAGGTTGGTAGGTAGGGAGGAGCCAGGCAGGGCTTTTGATGCGTCCCGATAGCGTTAGATTAATGGTCGCTCAAAACAGTGCGGTCACAACTGTCTCCCTGCTAACATGACTATTGGGCCCTCTGAACACGTATAGTCTCTCTCACAGCCCTCTCTCACAATTCTCTCACAGCTCTCTCTCTCTCTTAAACCTCTTTTAGAATTCTAACAGCCCTCTATCCTAGCCTTTTCTTAACCCTTTCTCAGACAATATCAGTACGTTCACAACTGCGTCAATGTTAATATGATACTTGAACCCTCTGAATACTGTCTATATTTTACTCCCAGAGACCCAGCCCTTTCTTCCAGCTATCGCTCGGCCCTCTTGTAGCCCTGTCTTTGTTATCTTCCAGGATTTTCCTAGCACTTGCCTATTCTCCTACCCCTAGTCCTCTCACAGCACAATATACTAAGCCTTCAGCTAGCCCCCTCAGCTCAAAAACAGTGTGGTCACAATTTCCTCGGTGCTAACATAACCGTTGGCACACTCGGATGCCATAGTTTCTGGCCCACTCATACAAATTCGTGCACTTCACCTATTTCTAGTTATGGAAGTATATCTCTGGACATTAATTTAAGAATATAATTGTCTATAAATCAACTACAAAACTATATATAGTATTTATTGTTAAGCAAGTTCTATCCTTAAGGGGAGATATCCACTTGAGGGATTTTTTTCTGGACTCCTTTCTCCCTCATGTTTAGCCCCATTGTTTTTATAATTTTAAGACGTTTGCCCCATCATTTTGACGATTTTAAGAACTTTCAACCCATTTCTGTCAATTTTAAGACCTTTCGTGCCATTTAGGTGTCGATTTTATCCTGGCGAGCGATAGCGAGCCTGTAATTTAAGAGGAACCGGCTTTCAGCCGGGACATTTTTCTACCGAAAAATTTACAAATTTATCTTGAAAGGGGATCAAGGGGGTGTAATCTTAAGCTTGAAGGATATCTAGGGACCAAACTAAAAACCTCCCCTTAAATCAATCCAGATAGTTATAATTGCATACAGAACAAACATATGGTGTCCAGGAATGCCTATGAGTGGGCTAGAGAGACTATGGTATGCGAGTGTACCTCTGGATAATGTTTCTCTCCTCCCACCATCCACCCCAGCCCTCTTACATCCTTGACAAAATATCAGTCTACCTGTCTACTAGTACTAGTACCTGATTTATGTGTTAATGAACCTAAAATTTATATTTATCTGTTTTTCGATTTGAATCATGTAAGCATTTGTATTTTGTATATTGTATATTGTATATTGTATATTTGTATATTGTATTTTGTGCATCTGTTATAATATATCTGAATATATAAAAGTCAGTCGCACAGAAACTTTTCAACACATTCCAAATACAAATACATTGTTAAGGGGAGGTTTTTAGTTTGGTCTCTAGATACCCATCAAGCTTAAGATTACACCCCCTTGAGCCCCTTTCAAGATAAATTTGTACATTTTTCGGTAGAAAAATGTCCCGGCTGAAAGCCGGTTCCTCTTAAATTACAGGCTCGCTATCGCTCGCCAGGAAAAATCGACACCTAAATGACACGCAGTCTTAAAAGTGACATAAATGGGGTGACAGTTCTTAAAATCGTCAAACTAATGGGGCGAACGTCTTAAAATCTCAAAAGCAAAACATGAGGGAGAAAGGGGTCCAGAAAAAAATCCCTCAAGTCGATATCTCGCCTTAAAGCATTAATATGAATTGTACAGTGTTCTTATGTAATAGCTGATACCAAATATAAAGCTAACGTTGTATCAGCAGACTTGTTTATGCAATTTAGCAGTATATTTTGGTTATCTGTTGACGATTGTTTGCAGCTT
>CM064520.1:14003632-14208632 GCA_032716605.1 Paralithodes platypus
CCTCTATCACAACAAACACCTACCTACACAGTACCTACCTACTAACATTACCTACACAACCCTCTATCACAACAAACACCTACCTACACAGTACCTATCTACTTACACTACCTACACAACCCTATATCACAACAAACACCTACCTACACAGTACCTACATACTTACATTACCTACACAACCCTCTATCACAACAAACACCTACCTACACAGTACCTATCTACTAACATTACCTACACAACCCTCTATCACAACAAACACCTACCTACACAGTACCTACATACTTACATTACCTACACAACCCTCTATCACAACAAACACCTACCTACACAGTACCTACACAACCCTCTATCACAACAAACACCTACCTACACAGTACCTACCTACTTACATTACCTACACAACCCTCTATCACAACAAACACCTACCTACACAGTACCTACACAGCTCTCTATCATCACTATCGTCCACCCATACCTACACACTACCTACCGACTTACATTACCTACACAACCCTCTATCACAACAAACACCTACCTACACAGTACCTATCTACTAACATTACCTACACAACCCTCTATCACAACAAACACCTACCTACACACTACCTACCGACTTACATTACCTACACAACCCTCTATCACAACAAACACCTACCTACACAGTACCTACACAGCTCTCTATCATCACTATCGTCCACCCATCGTCCCGTCTACATGCACCCAATACAAGTTCCACACCTGTCCAAGACCTTATCAACAATACTATCCGCTCCTCTCATTACTGACCATATAGGTACGTACGTCCCAACACCACACCAATATTAACTCCGTAATTAATGCATTTCCTTATCTGTTATCGCAAATAATAGGAACTCTAAATAGTGTTTCATAATCCTTATGGGGGGTGACCTGTTTTTGTTCTGTCCTTTTCTATCTTTCTCTGGCTTGTATCCATTTGGCCCCATTCAGCCTACGGTTTTAAGACGTTTATCCCCATCCAGGTGTCAATTTTTTTACTGGTGAGCGGTAGCGAGCCAGCATATTTTTCATTTTTGTTTGACAGCAGGCTAATTTTGTACATTTTTCGATAGAAAAATATCTCCGGCGAAGCCGGATTTTTTCATATAATGCTGGCTCGCTATCGCTCGCCAGGAAGAAATCGACACCTAGATGGGGATACACGTCTTAAAATAGTTGGCTGAATGGGGCCGAATGGATACAAGCCAGAGAAAGAGAGAAAAGGACAGAAATAACAAAAAGCAGGTCACCCCCCTCAAGCGATTGAAACATGATTTAGGGTAATCTAGCTATACTGCTGGAATCACAAACTGTACGTGAAAGTAGATATGCCGCGTATTCAGCTTTATAGATAAAATATATATATACTGTATATATATATATATATACAGTATATACCTTACCAATATTTCCACCTCGGGCAATATATGTCAACAAATATAGCTATCTAGTCAACCTTTATAACATCAGTCTATTTCCACAATTACTTACCACCACCACCACCACCACCACCACTATCATCATTACCAGCACCACAACATGGCAAATAATACAACTATCTGCTAATCACTTACAACAACAGTTAATCACCGCAACTTTACCATCACCACCAACAACAACAACAACAGCAACAACAAATATAACCTCATTTCCCACTACCACAGCTAACATCATCACCACCACCATCACCACTATCATCATCATCCACGCACTTCACCACCTTCCCCCTCCCCTGTCACAACTTGCCAGGGTACAGGTTCAGCTCTTGTCACAATGAAAGCTCAAGAAAAATGGATTGAAGACAAGAATGTGTGTGTGTGTGTGTGTGTGTGTGTGTGTGTGTGTGTGTGTGTGTGTGTGTGTGTGTTTAAACGTTCTGTGCTGGTATATAACATAATGGTGAACAAATGGATGTTAGTTTACATATGTACATTTATGTAAATTTGAACTTTCCACATAACATTGCTTCATGTATATTAATTTAATGCAAGTATTGAGCTGTATAACTGAGGTTGAACCTATATATACAGTACATATACAGTATATGGGTATACATATATGCCAGGCTGCACATTTATAAGAGTATGTTCTGTTGTCTTTATCATTTGATAATCTCTTCTAAGAAAATATAATTGGTAGACTGAAAAGTCTAAGCCAAGATATATCGTATCTGTATTACTTTGTGTGTGATTCAGTTTTATAAGAGTGTCTTTAGTATTGGCCCTACTACTAACGGAGACGTTTTTTATATCCGTGTTATATCTATTTCCAGAATGTTTAGTCAACTTAGGAAAGATCGGTGACAATTAAAAAGAGTAAATTGATTTAGTATGTAGCCTTTTACTTGCTAGATAAGAGGACCGTCCTAAGCTTAACATAATCATCTAATAGTAGCACCAAATTAGCGTACTGTAGATGCTCCTTCATCCCGCACCACAATAATTAGGCACTTCGTACCTGCTAGCAACTGGAGGTGTGCATTTTACTTAATTATATTGAATACTGTTATCGATGTCCTTAATGCCTAACATGTCACAGTATCTTCGCGCAGTCCTCGGTCTTAATTAAGTACCCATTTAATTTGCAAGGAGAGTAAACTAATTTGAATATGTTGTGCAGATAAAATAATGAGTATTCAATTTGCCTTATTAGCGTTGACGTAAATTATTATGGCTTTACCTCTTGTACAAAATATATTTCTTAATTGTGTAAATTATGTGTATCAGTTAAAAGAAATGAGTACGATTTCATAGTCTAATGCAGGTTCTTTGTAAATTGAGGTAATTATATAATGATATTTTGATAATCAAATTATAGCTACCTAAGAAGTTTTCTTGAGATAATTGAGTGAAATTATGTTTTATATTTCTAAATATTTCCTAACTTTTACTTATAATGGGTTGCGAACGGGAGAATACCGATTGATTCAGGCGTGGTTTTTCGGTTTTAACCCTTTCAAGATCCAATACGCATTTCTTTTCCGTTTTCTGGTAATTATTAGACGATTTTATTTAGATTAGGAAGGGTATATGGAAGTCAGAGGGTGATTGAGATAGTCTTTACCCGTTAAATACCCACAGATCCTCCCTAAGCTGCACAAAATCGTCTAATGATAGCCAAAATAGAATGCTAAAAACGCGTCAGAGCTTCAAGGGGTTAAGTAAAAGGAGAAGTATTACATAATATCTGCATGCTACACCTTCCACCCTCTATTGTCTTCATTCCTCTTTATCATACTTTCATCTTCACTTGTTAACCCTTTCAGCACGATGACGTAATGTTCATCTTGTTCTGGTTACCATTAGACGATTTTCTTCAACTTATAATCAACCTCTAGGACTCAAAAAGGTCAATACGATCCCAATAAACCATCTGAAAAACGTAGATCCTTCTTTAACTAAAATACAAGTATCTAATTCAAGGGTACAAAGGCGTCATCGTGCTGAAGGGGTTAATATTTAGTGTTTCGTTCCGAGTCGTGTCTTTTGTTTTCCAGTTCTGTTTGTATTCACTTCATCTCCTCATGTATTTGTCATATATCTGTCTTGAAGTATGTAACCGCCCTCAATCATTACCACATTAGGCTATACTTATCCTTCACAATTTGTCTGTCAATCACTTCTTACCTTATTCCGCAAGTTTATCATAATTGTTCTCTCGATATTATTTCTTCCGCTAATTGTCAATCTGCAATATCCATCACAGCTCTTGATTTCCTTGTATCCCTTGCCCCAATCTCCTTTCTCTTCAAATATGTATTAGCTCATATAAGACGTTAATCACCCGCGTCTCTCTCTCTCTCTCTCTCTCTCTCTCTCTCTCTCTCTCTCTCTCTCTCTCTCTCTCTCTCTCTCTCTCTCTCTCTCTCTCTCTCTCTCTCTCTCTTCACGTGTTTGTTACCATTCTCTCCCTGCCTGTCATCGATGCCACCCTGTTGTTATTATCAATTGTATTATATCTTTTCAGTTTCGATTTGTGGATTCCCTATTTATATTCTAAATTTCAAGACCTCTCTCCTATTTTCTGCTACAGTTGTTCATGCCATCATATACTCATTTTCCCTATTTTTGCACAAATAGTTTATTTCCTTCTTGTAAAATCCATTATTTCTCTTAAATTCCCCTCCATTGTTTTCCCAACTAACATCTTTTGTTCTCATTCCCAACTTGCTCTTTTCATTTGGTTCATAATATATATCGATTGCATTTATTGTTACTTTGTTGTTGTTGTTGTTGCTGTTCCCCAGGCTGCCTGGCCGAACAGCCCCAAGGCTCCGTATTGTTCTCTCTCCATCACCCTTGTAACCATGTTTTCTTAAGGGGAGATTTCCACTTGAGGGATTTTTTTCTGGACCTCTTTCTCCCTCATGTTTAGCCCCATTGCTTTAGTGATTTAAAGACGTTTGCCCTAGTAGTTTGGACATTTTAAGAAATTTTGCCCCATTTTTGTCAATTTTAAGACCTTTCGTGCCATTAAGGTGTCGATTTTTTCCTGGTGAGCGATAGCGAGCCTGTAATTTAAGAGCAACCGGCCTCCGGCCGGGAGAAAAATGTACAAATTTATCTTGAAAGGGGGTCTAGGGGGTGTAATTTTAAGCTTGATGAAAACGTAGGGAACAAACTAAATACCTCCCCTTAACATCTATTTTTGTTGTTCGTATTAGTGTTATTTCCCCTCCCCTCTCGATGTGTTCAATGTATCCAAGGCTCTTGTTCTCATACTTAATTCAAGTGTTCAAAATCATCAAAGGCATCGACAATATGAACTGTAGTAAGTACTTCACTATCGACCAATCTAATTACACGCGGGGAAACGGTTGCAAAATTATTGGTAAATCTTTTAACTCGCACGAATCTAAGAATTTCTTCTTCAATCGAGTTGTCAACTTGTGGAATGGGCTTCCCCGAGACGTTATAGACTGCATCACCGTTGATTCATTTAAATTCCGCCTAGACAAATATCTCGCATCAAACCCGCGACTGACTGCGTTTGTAAATGAATAACTTTATCCTCCCTCAGTTACTAACCCATATGTCCCCTACTAACTTCCTAGTCCTGCCACGTTAGTGGCAGGGCAGTAGTTCCCTTTCCAATGTTCCCTTACCCACTCTAAACCACTGTTTGGACACTTGATCCTCAGTGTTTTGGAGGACAAGCAGCCTAGAAGGGTCACTAGATCTGTTGTTGCTTGATTTCCTTTGTACTCCATTGTATTATGTAAAGGTTCTTCCTTTAGATTGTCTACCCTGGAAACACTCTAATCTGTTAATGACGTCAAAGTCTGTTATATATTCACGCAATCCATCCCATCTCTTAACTTCTTCTCTCTGTTATACTCCCTCTGTCGTCCACATCCTCCTGTTGAGCTCATACTATTGGCATGCTCTTTCATTTGTTTAATCCATCTAAGCCCCCCCCCACCCCCACACACTACCGCCTACCACCACCACCACCACCAGGAACACCATTTTGCTCCCTCTCCGTCGCCCATGTCATCGTGTTGTTCCCACTCCATAAGCCCTCCTACCACAACTCCTAGCCCCCCCCCCCCCCCCACACACACACACACAGACATTCATAAGGAGATAGCACCCAACTCATTTTCAGTAGCCGCCCTGTTGTATGCCTTTCGTTATAAGCCTTCTCAGTGAACTTCAAGCCGCGGATATCTGATGAATCTGTTTCGGGAATATGTGGCTTGTGCTCCTCTTGTGACACATGCAGGATAATAGTTGCGACACACTCTAGTAATTATTGAATCTATGTCTGGAAATCTCACATCGCTTACATCACTCACAACACGCACACGTACAATTATATGCTCACCCATAAATACATTTGTCCCCTATTAATTTCCTAATCCTGCCACGGACATTAGTTCCAGGGCAGTAGTTCCCTTTCCAATGTTCCCTTACCCACTCTAAACCACTGTTTGGACACTTGATCCTCAGTGGTTTGGAGGACAAGCAGCCTAGAAGGGTCACTAGACCTGTTGTTGCTTGATTTCCTTTGTACATACTTTATGGTGAATTTATTGGAGCACTTTTCTCGAAACTTTTACTGCAACTATGATCTTGCAGCTTCTGAAGCACTTTAATAGGAATTAAATAAGGTATAATATACTAACTTCAGCCAAGTTGCCGATACCAGTGCTTAATAGTCTCAAATTGTTGCCAGAAAGAAGCTACGGGGAAAAAATAATAATCGTGTAAACTCACATTTACACTCACAAATAAACAAAGAGAGAACAAACAATACACTTCATCTTCACCTTCCTCATAGTGGCTGCAATAGCACTGAAGGGCGGTTGATGAATAGAAAATATAATATTGTTGAAAACTTCAGCTGAGGGTAAATTGATTCCTTTAGACACTGATTTATCGATATTTAATAGACAAATAGGAAACTACTACGGTACGTCTCTGCATCATATTATTGTCAAGTTTTCATAATTAACAACACACTTCGCTGCAAAATCTCTGCAATTGGTGGGTAACGAAGATAATAGCATAACAATTTACCCTCAGCATATATACTATAGTGTCATGGTAAAGTGTATTTGGCGATGTGACCATTAGTAGTATAAAGAGCACTGGGCGGCGTACATTACCCAGGAGGAGGTTGGCAACATGGCGCCTATTTGAACAGAAATGGCCGCTTTTTATTATTTCTTATAGAAGATCCACTTAAGCCACAGTCACCGCCCTTCTGCCCTAGTTATTGGTTAAATTCATTCACACAGACTTTTGCTGGCAATTCTTTTCATTGGCAATACCAGCGCTTGAAAAGTCGACTGGGCTAGCTCAGACTAAAGTTAGATCATGCTAAATTACACAAAACTACGTTAACGTTAGAAGTTATTAGCTTATTATCTATTTGGTAAAGTTAGGTTATCTATTATTATCTATTTGGTAAAGTTAGGTTATCTATTATTATTTATTTGGTAAAGTTAGGTTATCTATTATTATCTATTTGGTAAAGTTAGGTTATCTATTATTATTTATTTGGTAAAGTTAGGTTATCTATTATTATCTATTTGGTAAAGTTAGGTTATCTATTATTATTTATTTGGTAAAGTTAGGTTATCTATTATTATCTATTTGGTAAAGTTAGGTTATCTATTATTATTTATTTGGTAAAGTTAGGTTATCTATTATTATTTATTTGGTAAAGTTAGGTTATCTATTATTATTTATTTGGTAAAGTTAGGTTATCTATTTTTATTTATTTCACTCCAACACTAAACACCTCCCAAAGAAATTAATGAAAGCAATCATGTGATCCACCGGGATTCGAACCTGGGATACCACATACACATTTTAAACACTCTAAAGTCTAACCATTACACCACCAAGGCAGTTATAACAGATTAAGTTAAATTGGGTTCATGAGAGGACTAGATCAGGCTAAACTAGGTGTGGACGAATAATCTGTGAGCATAAGCAAAGTGGCAGTGAGCGATAAAGTACCGAGCCCCCATGCCTGCCCTCCTTCCAAGCACCCGACAAAGCAATCGAGATGTGAAGAGGGTGGGCGGGGTTGGTACGAGAGGGTTGGGCGTGGAGGTAAACAGTCGGTGGGCGTGTTAACAAGGGTGTGATGAGGGCGTGTGGAAGGGGGGGGGGATGAAAGAAGAAGGAAGGGAGAGGAGAGGTTAGAGAAGAATGATAATACGTGACAACGAGGAAGAGAGAGAGAGAGAGAAAAACAGACAGAGAGACAGAGAGACAGAGAGAGGAGAGGGGGGGGGGTGGACAGAGAAGGAAGATGGAGATGAAAGAAGAAGGAAGGGAGAGGGAAGCGGAAAGGTTAGAGAAGAGGGATAATATGTCACGAACGAGGTAAAGAGAGTGAATATGAGTGAAGAAAGCGAAGGAGTGAGAACAGAAAAGGATGGACGGGATTGGTATGAGAGTGGTGGGTGTGGAAGTAAACAGTCTTGGGTGTGTTAAGGGGAAAGTGGTTATTGTGGGTGTCTATTCATATACAGTATACTGTATAATAAATATTATTCATTTATCTTGTAATTTCCTCGCTAGACCTTCATCAAGCTTTAAAAAAAAACACCCCCTAATAGACCCCCTTTCAAGATAAATGTGTACATTTTTCGAGAAAAAAAAATCCCGGCCAAAGGCCGGTTTCTTTTAAAATTACAGACTCGCTATTGCTCGCCAGGAAAATAATCGTCACGTAAATGGCACGAATGACAAAGAAAAGGGGTGAAAGGTCTTAGCCAAACTAACGGGCTGAACGTCTTTAATTCTGAAAACTAATGGGGCTAAACATAAGGGAGAAAGGTGTCCAGAAAAACTACCCATCTCCCCTTAACAAGTGATGATGAGGGCCTGGGGATGAGAAAGAGGAAGAGGGAAGCGGGAGAGAGAGGGAAGTGATGCAGAAGCGAAGTAAAGATTAGTGAAGAGAAGAGGAAGAATGAGGAGGTGAGAAGGAGAGGAGAAGAATGTGTAACGGACAAAGAAGAGAAAGAGGAGAGGGTGGGATGAGAGAGAAGAGGGGATGTGAGATAAAAGACAAAATAACAAAGACAGGAAAGGACTTAGAGCCTAATCATCAAACCATACCGCTGATCACTTTAGGATCAGGAGATGTCGCCAACTCGTTAACTGGTCTTAGTTTGTATATTCTAAGCACAACATTATTTGTATTTAGAATAATTGAATAGCATGCTGAATAAAATGTCTTCCTGTTGTCACAGGCTGCTGTAAGCATTTGTTTAAGATTGTTAAAGAAATATTAAAGCCAAAATTAACATACACAGTCCACCGTAACCCAAAATTAAATACAAAATATGACTGGGTCTCACCTAGCCTAACTTAAGATAGTCTAGCCTAAGTTACTCTATTTTACCCAAGAATAGCATTATCTGTTATCCATTTATATTAACCAGGCGAGGAACTTTATCAAGAAACCAATTTATCGATACACTATTATAGTGTCGGAAACTATGGCATCACATCGGAGAGCGCGTAAATCCAGCTAAGCTGGCGGAGGTATGCGCTCCACAGATCACCTTTTCAATTGAATTCATTCTTCCTTAACGCAAATCCCAACTGCCCACCAATTTTTGTGAAAATCAGTTCGTAACTTTGTGAGATATCTTGTTTACAGACAAACACACAAACATACCTGTCTATTACCTTCGCCCAACTTTGTTGTCGGAGGTAATTAATTGCAGGTTTTCATTATTGACGATGTATTTCATTATTCAAGTCAAATCACAGCTCAGTAATCAAAATAGAGACTTGACAATATTCGTCCGGATAAAGTGAACAGGGTACAACTAGACAAACCAAGTCGGGCAAGTGGGTATAAAAGTGACCAACCATTCACACTCTTTCCACCTATAGCCTCGCCGTACGTGCCTCTTAAGGGGAGATCTCCACTTGAGGGATTTTTTTCTTGACCCCTTTCTCCCTCATGTTTAACCCCATCGCTTTTGATATTATAAAACGTTCGCCCCATTAATTTAACGATTTTAAGAACTTTCACCCCATATTAAGACCTTTCGTGCCATTCAGGTGTCGATTTTATCCTGGCGAGCGATAACGAGCCTGTAATTTAAGAGGAACCGGCCTATGGCCGGGAAATTTTTCTACCGAAAAATGTACACATTTATCTTGAAAGGGACTCAAGGGGGTATAATTTTAAGCTTGATGGAGGTCTAGGGAACAAAGTAAATACCTCCCCTTAATCTGTACTTAGAGCGCCAAGTTTATATCCGGCGCTGAGAAGGCACACTTGAGACCTCGTAGCTTCAATCCCTCATACTGTATTGTGGTAGAGACGAGCATAAGTGGCGGGTGAGGAGAAGAGTGAAGTGTTGCCCGCTTTTAAAGAAACTAAGACCCTAACTCAAGACGATAATTGGATTTTTAGGGTACATAAGTGATTGCCTTTATGGCTTTGCCCCTTCAGCTCGATGACGCCCTTTTACCTTTGATTGTGGCTAAAATTAGACGTTATTATGCAGTTTAAGAAAGACCTATGTTTTTCAGAGGGTTTATTGAGATTTGTTTTACCCCTTTGAGTCCTAGAGCTAGATTAAAAGCTAAAGTTAATCGTCTATTGGTAACCAGAATATGATGAAAATTACGTCACACTGCTGAAGGGGTAAAAACTAAGACTCTAATCCCAAATATATAAATAGATTTTTAAGTTACGTAAGTAATTACCTTTGTTATTTAATCTTATCTCCATAGCAGTCTCGAACGATGTCTTTTACATACGATGGTATGTATGTATTTGCTGTTTTCATTATCTTTTTTATATTTTTTTAGTTTCCTCCCTAGACATCCATCAAGCTTAACCCCGACCCCCCACCCCAGACCCTCCTTCAAGAAAAATTTATTAATTTTTTTGATAGAAAATTGTACCGGCCAAAGGCCGGTTCCTACTAAACTGCAGGCTCGCTATCGCTTGCCATAAAAATTCGACAGCTAAATTATATGAAAGGTCTTAATATTGACAAAGAAATTGGGCGAAAGGTCTAGAAATCGTCAAACTAGTTGACGAAACGTCTTAAAATTTGAAAACTAACGGGGCAAAGCTGAAGGGAGAAGGGGGTCCAGAAAACACAACCATCCCCTCTTAATATGTTGTGTTCCATCGTTTGTCGTCTGCTTTACTATAATTAGTGAATGACTTGTGATACAAATAACTATATACGATTGCAAATAAGTAATTTCACTTTCACCTAGACAGGAAGGATGATATACAATATAATAGTATATAAAAACCATGTTGGTAAAATGACTTATACTGTAATTGTCAAATGTAATAACATAGTACCGTGCATGTTACTTGTGAGATGTGGTTGTGAACAAATAGTTAACATGGTTTGACTATATACTTAGAATCATCTAAGTATCATTAAGCATTATATATATATATATATATATATATATATATATATATATATATATATATATATATATGTAGTAAAACTCGCTAGGAAAATTGAAACAATGGAACACCAAGCTTTCGTCTATTCTCTCAAGACATCTTCAGGGTAATACCTGTATTACCCTGAAGATGTCTTGAGAGAATAGACGAAAGCTTGGTGTTCCATTGTTTCAATTTTCCTAGCGAGTTTTACTACATAATTTGATCACACGTATTTGTGATTTTACCTCCATATATATATATATATATATATATATATATAGAGAGATAGATAGATAGTTATAGATACAGATATGTAGATATATAATTTATGTAGCATAATAAAAGGAGGGAATGGTACTAAAGTGTGGGGCAGGTGGTGATAAAGAGGAGCTAACACTCTAGAAGGGAAGGGAATACAGGGTGCTAGGTTAACTTCACATATACTCTCTCTCTCTCTCGCTCTCGCTCTCTCTTACCTCGATAATTTACCTCGGGATCAAGTTACACCAGAATCTTGTTACCTCGACGGCTATGTGATCGTGTCGGGGGTGGGGGTGAGGGGAGGGGAGGGGGTGAAACGATATGGGGGGGGGGGCGAGGATGGAAGGAGATGATCGGGGGAGAAGGGAGGGAGGGGAAAGAAGGGTGATTTGGGGGGGGGGGAGAGGAAACTTACAACTCGATAGCATGGTTGGTATGGTTTCGGTCTCAGGTTTGGGTGATGGGCCTGATGCGTCTACCCAGGTATTCTCCATACTGGAAGTGGCACCGACGAGCGTGACGCCCCCTCAAAGTTGGTTGTTATTGGGTAAAGCAGACTGGTCTAGGGGGCAGCGCATTCTCCGACAAAGATGGGGTAGTTTTGGCACCTTTTGAAGTTCGTCATTGAGGGCTCTTTTGAAGCTATCTGAACATAAGAAAGCGGGAGCCTGCAGAGAGCTGATTGGCCCAGACACGGCAGATCCCTTTCACACTCAACCCATCTTGAAGAGATGTCCCTCATGTTTCTTACTCGCTGTGGTGGTTTGTTAAAGAGACGTGGTCCTCTAAGTGAAAACCAAGCTTCTCGTAACCAGCCCGTAGTACCCCGGTTATGCATTAAAGATATATCATAATATCGCATTGCCAGCCTCTCCTATCACTGAACTTCATGATTATCGGTATGTGTAGACTTGGTACTAAACCCACGGCTGTTTTGAAAGTGTATATTATATGCGTGAGTTCTAATCCTGTTTGTCTGCAGAGGTTGTTTGCGAGGTTGATTTACACCTGCTCACTTGCAAAACACTAGTCCGTAATATGAATGTGAAACCAAAACCCCCATTTACTTCCACTGTCATATATTCCCTCTCCTGTGCCTGGCCACTCTATATCCCTTTAAGGGGAGGTTTTTAGTTTGGTCTTTACTTTAGATATCCATCAAGCTTAAGATTACACCCCCTTGAGCCCCTTTCAAGATAAATTTGTACATTTTTCGGTAGAAAAATGTCCCGGCTGAAAGCCGATTCCTCTTAAATTACAGGCTCGCTATCGCTCGCCAGGATAAAATCGACACCTAAATTGCACGAAAGGTCTTAAAATTGACGGAAATGGGGCGAAAGTTCTTAAAATCGCCAAACTAATGGGGCGACTGTCTTAAAATCTCGAAAGCAATGGGGCTAAACATGAGGGAGAAAGGGTGTCCAGAAAAAAAAATCCCTCAAGTCGATAATCTCCCCTTTAAAATCCGTTCCTCATAAGTCATAAATAACCTTCATCAAGTAATCAAGATGGCACCGGGAAGGACTAACTACTACTACTACTCAGTAACTCGATTGATATTGCACTTCAGTCTTTGGTTTGGTTGAGGATCTGCAATGGTTATAGGGTTAGTATTATTCTGATTTTCAGTCTTGTGTATTTATTCGTACTATCAGGTATAAAGGGGGATGGGCTGATTTTTCTGGTCCCCTTCTTCCTCGTGTTTATCCCCATTAGTTTTGAGATATTAAGACGTTTGCCCCATTAGTTTGTCGATTATGAGACTTTTTGCCCCATTTCTTTGTCAATATTTAGACCTTTCGTGCCCTTTAGGTGTCGATTGTTTTCCTGGCGACCGATAGCGAGCCTGTAATTGTGGAGGAAGCGGCCTTCGGCCGTGACATTTTTCTACCGAAAAATGTACAAATCAATCTTGAAGGGGGATCTAATGGACGTTTTTTTTTAAGTTTGATGGAGGTATAGGGAGGAAACTAAAAAAATATATGATTATATACAAATATAGACCCCAAAAATATCCACTGTCCCCTTAAGGCTAATAATCCAAAACAAAACCTGGCAACCTCAAATATCCCCACCTCCCTACCACCACTTCAATACACATACTCACCAGCTCTTTTATTTGATTCCTACAACATTGATAAAGGCATGTGCTCGTAGGAATATAAACGGGTACTCCAGGAACTTGGTGATCACCTGTACTTGTGAACTTGTTATTATTTTGATGTTAAGATTGGACCCTTTTCTCGTTGCGCAACTCTTAAGGGGAGGTATTTAGTTTGTTCTCTACTTTTTCATCAAGCTTAAAATTACATCCCGTAGACCCCCTTTCAAGATGAATTTGTAAATTTTTCGGTAGAAAAATGTCCAGGCCGGAGGCCGGTTGCTCTTAAATTACAGGCTCGCTATCGCTCGCCAGGAAAAAATCGACACCTTAACGGCACGAAAGGTCTTACAATTGACAGAAATGGGGCAAAATGTCTTAAAATATCCAAACTACTTGGGCGAAGGTCTTAAAATCTCAAAATCAATGGGGCTAAACATGAGGGAGAAAGGGGTCCAGAAAAAAATCCCTCAAGTGGAGATCTCCCCTTAACCAATACATGGTGAGTAGGGTTTCTTGAAAGCGTGCGAACAGTTTTTGACATAACGCGCGTTTGGCACTGATATTCTGAAACATTTGGCCAAGATGTGAGTACCCCTCTCCCTCTAGCACTAAGCAAAACATATATCTATCATTTGCCCCTTAATAAACACCCCCTCCCTTCCATGAGTTCACCACATTTTCTGGAAGGAAAATGTACGAATTTTGATAAGATTTTGCATGCTATTTTCACTCGTTACCTACTGAATAATATGCCAGGCATTACCATATACTTATAATGTGATTATCCACAACCAACCTTTTGTCCGCCTTAATGAGTTTCACCAAATATAGCGATTACTTGCGTTTTTTGTTGTTGTTGTTGTTCCCCAAGCTGCCTGGCCAAACAGCCCCAAGGCCCCGAGCAAGGCCAAGGCCATAACCGTGCGCCCCCACAGAACCCTCACTGCCGACCACAATAAA
The DNA here is from genome assembly GCA_032716605.1 of Paralithodes platypus. NCBI lineage: Eukaryota > Metazoa > Arthropoda > Malacostraca > Decapoda > Lithodidae > Paralithodes > Paralithodes platypus. Next base: position 14,017,881 of record CM064520.1, read on the forward strand.
GCCTGGGTGACCGAAGCCACTCCATGGCGGGGAGCTGAGGAGGGTGCGGAAACGCCCAGGAAACCAAAGCCCCACCCAGGGCCCTGTGCCCCTCAGCAATTATGAAGAGAAAGTTGAGGGGCAAAGGAAAAATGTGACGCATTGGCTTCCAATCTAGGTAGACTGGGAGGTCAATCCACGGAAGAGACGCCGTCACTTGAGATCTAGAAAATATAAAAGTAAAAGGAACAGTCAGAGTAAGCTATGGGTATGGCAGAGATCGCTCAGTTCTCACTCTGATAGACCAGCCCATCACCAGGTTTGTTGTTGTTGTCAATACTACTATATATACACGTATTAATGTTGTTGTTGTCAATACTACTATATATACACGTATTAATGTTGTTGTTGTCAATACTACTATATATACACGTATTAATGTTGTTGTTGTCAATACTACTATATATACACGTATTAATGTTGTTGTCAATACTACTATATACACGTATTAATGTTGTTGTCAATACTACTATATATACACGTATTAATGTTGTTGTTGTCAATACTACTATATATACACGTATTAATGTTGTTGTTGTCAATACTACTATATATACACGTATTAATGTTGTTGTCAATACTACTATATATACACGTATTAATGTTGTTGTTGTCAATACTACTATATATACACGTATTAATGTTGTTGTTGTCAATACTACTATATATACACGTATTAATGTTGTTGTCAATACTACTATATATACACGTATTAATGTTGTTGTTGTCAATACTACTATATACACGTATTAATGTTGTTGTTGTCAATACTACTATATATACACGTATTAATGTTGTTGTTGTCAATACTACTATATATATTAATGTTATGTATCAAATACACTTAACTAACAATTTTTAAAGGGATGATTGATCATAAATCCATTCTTCGATAAGTTCACTGTATAGATAATTTGTTGGCGTATTCCTTCTCCTTTATAATATAAGAAGTGTCTTGGCTGCTTGAGAACCATTCAATGATATGACCGTTATTTTCATTTCATTCTGGCTAACAATGAATGATTTCTTCAGCTCAGGAAAGACGTCTCATTGCCATTGGGTATACCACTATTTCGAGTAACCACTTTATCACAACTTTTGTACAGTGCATTATATACAGTATATATATATATGTATATATATATATATATATATATATATATATATATATATATATCTATATATATATATATATATATATATATATATATATATATATATATATATATATATATATATATATATAATTATTTACCGGTATATACCTGTATACAGTATATATATATATATATATAATTATATATATATATATATATATTTATTTTTTATTTTTTTTAACACAGGATCACGTGGTAAACTAACTATAAGCCTTTCACGGTAACAGGTTGAACACAAACACAAGGGATGAAGAGAAACACTTTATTGTCAAGCATAAACTGGGAAGTAGCTCCTGATGTCTTGTCTAGAGTGTACTGGCATCAAGACTTCAGGATCCTCTATCATATAATATAAAACAAATAAATCTTATACATACAGTATTTACATATAAATTATCACTGTGCTATTTACAGAGTATGTACAAAAATATGGCACAAATAGGAACTTTGGGAGGCGAATATGTGAATGGATAGGAGGATAATGCAAAGTGAAGGAAACAGAGTAACACCGGTTTTATCAACAATGTACAGTTGCCGAATCTTGAACCTGAGACAAATGCTGCGGAGAGATGGTCGTATTTATTTTATCCACGATAGTTGGTCATTGAAAACTATTAGTGAGAATGAATGAATGGATTTTTAGTCAGTGCAAAATATTAATGAGAATGAATTGGTCTTGCCGACTTTAGACAATGATATTACTAGAAGCGGTCAACTTAAACTTTGAGAACATTAAATCCTCTCACTTTTATAAAGCACCCGGCCCAGGTTGATGTCTAGGCAACTGTACAACAAGTCAAGAAAATAATTATTAACAAAGAATAATACATAAACGTAATAATGATAGCTAGGTATGACTATGGTTATTTTTGTACGGTTTTCAACAGGTTTTACGGCGGAGACACAAAGCTACATTGTTCTATGGAGAAATAAATATACATGCTGAATGATTAGGATGAAGGTATTTGGAAGAACATTCATATGGATCGAATTAAAGGCTGATGATTTTTCCCAACAGTGAACACAGTCGCTAAAGGTTGACACACAGACTATCTTGAAGAAAATGGAGTGATGTTTGCAAGGAATGGGTAAGAAATACATGATAAGGATAAGGATATTTAAGCCAGTCTGTTTGGGTATACCACGATATACCAAAAGACAGCTGAATTAAGAAAACTGTCCTCTCGCTATTTTCTTGGTCAGAGAGGAACACGAGAGATAGTATCAGTTGCAATTTTCTCAATGTTTATATTATTTCCTATCCCCTTCCCTATGTTGAATTTCTTAGAAAATTAGTGAGCCCATTTCATATTTTGTTGAAGACTGGGCCATTTTCTCATATATTTTCGTTTCGGAATTCTAAAAGCGTATATCAATCGACGCATTTTAATAATTCAAAAACACTTTATATAGGTGGAATTGTTTTGGTAATTAACAAACATTGAGTAGATACAGTTGTAGCTGAATGTGTTATTATATTAGTAAATCTAGAGACAACCTGCATTTGGTTTGTAAGAGTTAACACGAAAATACCAAACTGAGAAAATGGCCCTTATGGTTGTAAATCATGGAGACACTTGGACATTCCCGTGAACCAAACGAGATAATATTTAGTTTTATTTGTGTTCAGTATAATTTTAGTATAAATATTATATTTCTAAGAAAAGTTAAATAAGAAAGAAAATTCTCACCGGGATGTATATAGATTTATGATAGCCCCTCCATTCTAAGGAAGAAAACAATTAAAATATTAACTTTTTGTTTGAACTAATATAATTAATCTGTATCTCAGTTATTATCAAAGTACCAAAACAGTATTGGTATGGATTTACTTCGAGGCTAATAAAAGGAAGAGAAGGGTCTTGTATATGATGTTTTAGACTGGAAGATACACTCTTCGAAACATACGCACAGCTTCTTGGGCGTCGCGGAAAACCAAAAACACGAACAAAAAACTCTTAGGCGAAACCACACCGAAACTAACTCTATCTCTGGTTTCCTACATAAGAGACAGGGGCAAGTATCCTGGACTAGAGATGGGGCACTGGGAAACAGACATTGGGGCTTTTATCAATCATATGTATCGAGTTAATAAGTTTAGAAATTAATTTAATATCATGGGCACACTTTGGAGAGCTTGGGATTGTGGTAACTATTGACAGAATAAGTTATGGGTAAGTGAATCGGCAAAACTATAATAATGATCAATGCATTATATAGAGCATTGGATTCGTTATTTGTTTCAAGGTTTAGGATTTAACTCAACAATATCTGACTAAAGAATATGGCCCACACTGATGATTCGAGATGAAGGGGAATGGCGAGGAAGACGTCATAACACAAAAGTCTTAGGATGTCTAGTGCGTCTCGGTCTCGTTCTCCACATCCAGTTCCTCTTCTTCGTGTTCCAGTACGAGGCCCTCTTCATCCTCGTCCTCGCCCGGTTTCCTCTCGGATTTGTTTTCGCCCCCTTCTCCCTCATCCTCCTGTTGTTGTCTCTTGTGTTTGGTTCTCCTGTTCTGGAACCACACTTTGACCTGGGGAAGAGAGAAAATGGGGACGTTAATATTGTACATCATTCAAGGAAAATGTGAAGCTTATACAGTATGCCTTTAAAACTACAGTACTATATTAACTAACTGGTTATATAAATGCCAGATGAAAGTACTTCGTTAATCGTATTATTGTGTCTGCTTTGTTGTTTTGTTGCGCGTAGTAAAACGCGCATCATTGCGGCACAATCCTTCAAGCCAAATGAATTGGGGCAAGAGGCTAGGAATCCTCCTCTCGTAAAATTCTCCAACTCAGCGAGACAGAGAAAGAGGCGAGGGAACCCAAAAGTGGTCCCGGACCCATAGAATTAGAACTTTAAAGGTTCTGTTTGGGCTTTGTCTTTATTCGGCCACCCCCAGCAATGGGGTATGTGCCTGAGTATACATACATACAAATAATAACTACAGAATGAAAGTAATGGTCAACTAAAGGGAATTATACAGTTAACTATATATTCTCCACGGGTTAATGTGCTATAAGTGAGATGGTATAGAAGCCTAGGATCAAATAGAGAGGTCCATCCCCCCCCCTAGTGTCCGGATATGGTGTGTTACGGTCGAGAGAAACAGAGGAGAGATGTGTAAGACTAGACAGACCATTATTATGTGGCGCCAATCTATCTACAGCCTACTCCATGTTGTTTACCTCCTGTTTGTTCTATTTTTTGGCGCCAACCTATCTACAGCCTACTCCATGTTGTTGACCTCCTGTTTGTTCTATTATGTGGCGTCAATCTATCTACAGCCTTCTCCATGTTGTTGACCTCCTGTGTGTTCTATTATGTGGCGTCAATCTATCTACAGCCTACTCCATGTTGTTGACCTCCTCTTTGTTCTATTATGTGGCGTCAATATATCTACAGCCTACTCCATGTTGTTTACCTCATGTTTGTTCTAGCATGTGGCGCCAACCTATCTATAGCCTACTCCATGTTGTTTACCTCCTCTTTATTCTATCGTGTTTTCAATATTTAAGTACATTTAAATATACAACATTGGGTCGTATTGTTGTTGATTGGTGCATGGAGAATGTTAATCACCAGCTGGATTCACATAGCCACCAATCAATACACTCATTCATGATTCATAAACCACATTAATGAGCGAGAACATACAATCCAGTCACTCATTCTCAACACTTGTTTTGTATTTCATAATATACACAAGTTCGCGGTCTGTAAATATATCATTAAAAGGCAGTTGGCAAGATATAAAACCGCAAACGAAATACAACATGGCACCGATAATAGCCTACTTGGCCGAATCTCCCCATGGAAGTTGTACCAATAATTACTCACTGTCTCTAAATACGCCTTATTCGTTTGTTGTATTATATATATATATATCACTTTAATTGGTTCCAACAAAAATAAGTCCCACAATGTACATTACGTATTATTAACCTTGTAAACAGACTTATACATTGTTTCATTCATTATATGTAATTTGTGTTCACAATACAGAATATACAGTATATATATATATATCTCTTGCTTCTCATAATGATCGGCTTAAAGTAATAGCTTCTTTCTCTTTTGACTCATAAACTATGCGTTGTCTTGATGTATCAAACACTCACCGATCCCTGTAGTAACTCGTAAACTATTTATTATTTTATTGTATCATACACTCCGCGATCCATGCAACAACACGTTCATTCACTGACTCATTTACCCACAGCTGCCTAGGTATATTTACAACCACACTCCATGTCTGAAGGACCACCTAACAGCTTCCTATGATAACTACATAATCGCCTATCTCGTTGTAGCACTTATCCAGTTAATTATATGTGATCTCCTATGCTTATCTCTTTAAGTGCTCAGTCGTGATACAATTTATATTTTTTCTCCCCTGCATCCCACTATTACATTTCAATCACGTGATCATTATAGAAAATTTAAAACAACTCTGTATTGAATAATTTTGGCTATTCACGCACAGTCAATCATAAAAGTTCCTGACATCTTATATTTGTTTTAATATTTACAATAACAAGCAGCGTGATTTATTTTAGCACATAATATGCTTTATAATATATTATGATGTGTATAGTATTTTAATAGCAATAAAATTGCATTCATAAATCGGTTTACAAACATATATAGTAATTTAATTGTTAAAGCAAAAAACTTGACAATATTAGTGTCTACAATCAAAGCATATCTGTTTAATTAACGTTAACTTCTTGGTTCGCTATTATTTTGTATGTTTAATTATTAAGTCATAGCTATCATTGATGGATATAATATCCTTGTCTTCTTTGTATATCTATTGTTATTATTATTAATATTATAATTATTATTATTTATATTATTATGAATAGTAGTAGTAGTAGTAGTAGTAGTAGTAGTAGTAGTAGTAGTAACAACAAAATATTAATAAACTACCCTCTTCGTAAATATCCCTGTAAAAGGTGTCCATCCCTTGCATCTGGCACTATTCAGAGTTAAAGGTCAACAATTTAATGCCAGTGATAATCAGAGATAATTTCCTAGTTGCAGTCAAAATTACCCTTGCCTAGTCGTGATAATTTAGTCCTTATGCTTATTAATACGTCTAATAATTTAAAGCACTTACGTAAATAAGCTATGCATTTACTGCGTTCTGTACAACTACTCTAGTATTTATCTACTTAACGACCTGTATATAAATGTAATTTACTTACTTATATATCATCTATCTCTCTAATAGATTGATAATATTCGCCCCAGCTATAGGGTATGTGCCTGAGTGTATACATATTACACACATACATATAATACTATTCATATATCTACCCACTGCTGTATGTAGGCCTAATTGTGACATTTAGATATACCCAAATACAAAGAAATACAAACGAAGACAAGCAACAGTAGCCCTAATGATCCTTAATAGGCTACTTGTTAAAAATAATAGTATTATGAACGATAATGATAGTCACATTACTCGGGCACAAACCCAATCTGTCGAGGATTCATGGAAATATGGGCATCATGAATCTGAAATTCAGCGAATAACCATCTAATTATATTAGAATACGGCAAAGACCAGAAGCACATACTGAAGCAAACATACGTTAGGGGAGGTGTGGTGGAGTGGTCATGCCACTGAATTGGTAATCCAATGGACCCGGGTTCAAATCCCGATATATCAATGGGAAGATATTATTGGGATTGAATTTGTGCTGTACCTAGTATCAGTGCATTACCACAAAGCCCACCGAAATGCCAAAAAAATACCCTCATTGTTCCCTGATTAAATAACACTGTATGAATATTCCCATATTCAAAATATGTTACAGGGGGACAATGCCTAGTGAGTTCACTGCTCAATAGGTGGCGTTCTGAGAGTGAGGGTCTGAGTCTGGAGGGTGAGACGGTGAAGCACTTGAGCGAAGCAACCGGCCGCTTCAGAGATGGAGCTGCTTCGAGCCATGATGGTTGCTTCACATGTCTCACTCCCCAGACTGGAACAAGACCTCACGGGCTTCACCGTGTTGAGCGGTGGAATGTACAGGCTCTCAACCTATGCCCGAGAGGGAGTAGTTGGAATATAGAAAAAAAAAAAAAAAAAAAAAAACGTACACACGAAAAAACAAACAAAAACTACAAGGCATAAAAACAAACATACTCAATCATGAGATACACACACACACACTCTCTCTCTCACACACACACACACACCGGACACTTCTATTACGTTAGCCGATTAGCTCGATTTTCCGCGCAATTACTCTGAGACCTCGGCAATATGGTGGTGGTGAGGGGAGGAGAAATGAGAGCAGAAACGATAATGGGGAGACGAGGGGAGGAGGAAAAGGGAAGAAGGGAGAGGAGGTGGGAGGGAAGGAGAGAGGGATATAGAGGAGAAGTGAGAGCAGAGACGATAATTGGGAAATGGGTAGATGGGAGAAGAAACGAGAGAGAGAGAGAGAGAGAGAGAGAGAGAGAGAGAGAGAGAGAGAGAGAGAGAAAGAGAAAGAGAGAGAGAGTGAGATATTATCTGTATAACTGAGGTCAGCAAGAACTAACCAACTGACTTGGTATCACACAGCTACTGAGTTAAACATCAATGTGTAATTACCACTAGTAATTCTATGTTTTTGTTAAGTGTTAAGATGATGTATATAACTATTCGTTGTGATGCTTCATTTTAATATTAATAGTGTTTGGAGTTAATGTATAGTAATGATAGATATAATGTTTTTGTTAGATGTTAAATTGATACTTATGAGTTTTCGTTATGATGTTTTGTTTGCTGTTAATAATGCTTGGGATTAAGAAATATCGTAAATTATAGTAATTATTCTATTGTTATCGTAATATAAGGCAATGGTTGGATTGTTTCCTTGTGTAGTACTTAGAGGGTATACTCAGTCTTAAATGTCAAAAAAAGGTATGTTACGGTGTCATTCGTTCCCAAATTCAAGGGGATTGTTACATTTATCGCACTATTGATTACTATAAACTGCCCGTGTGTAGATGCAAGGCGTAGACATCGATTGTAAGACGGCTTTTCTTATTTTTCTTCAAGTTAGTCTCTATTTCTTTTATTAGTAATATTGTTTGTCATGGTTTTCAAGAGTATGTAAGCCTCCAAACAAAAACAGTTGAGGAATTTGTTGTACTATCATAGTACTATAATTATGTATATTATGTTAGTATTTGTATTATGTTTAGTAGTAGTAGTAGTAGTAGTAGTAGAAATAGTAGGGATAATAGTATTACTATAATTTTCTTTACTTAAATTGATATGTGTGATTAATATTTATACTACGATTTATACACGTGATTTCAATATGTTTGGTGCGATATAATTAGCTACTAAGATTTATGTCTTCTTCATTCTGTTTTCGTATACAAATTATAAATACGAAAACAAATAAAATAAATATTATTTTTTCTTTAGCATGGCTAGTGTAGATAATTATTTTGCTAATCTTTACAAGGCCTGTTCAATAAATGAGGTATGTGTTTCATTCGTTTCTCACGCAATTAATGCCATCTAAATACACTTAACTTCCACATATTCATAAATTTTGCAACTGATTATTTGCCATGCTAATTTAAATAAAATTTGCGTTGTAATGTTTTTTGCCGAAATACAGCTGGTGGTAATCAGACAGGATAAATCTTGCTTAATATAATAAATTCATACATTACTGAACCCTAAATTTACGATTAATGAAGCACGTTGAATAAATATAATATGGACTGTATTGATATCAACCAACGTCCGCTGATCGTATCTTTAATTGCTGTGTCGCACTATAATGATTTACAAAGGTGTAATCAATGCCGGTTATTTCGCAAAGAGAAAAACATAGTACAATAATAATGTACAAGATTTTATAAATTGATACGCAAATAACTTTAATGGAGGATGCGACAAAGTTATTATATAAATCATTTTGGAACGTTCAATAATAATGCATTATAAGGAACATCGCTGCCTATATATACAGTATACAGTATATCTACTCATTATCTACTTCAATACGTAACGTTCAAGGGGGTTCACCGGTTTTTATCTTTATCTCCTTTTCTCTCTTTCCCTGGCTTGTATCCATTCGGCCCCATTTAGCCAACTGTTTTAAGACGTTTATCCCCATCCAGGTGTCGATTTATTACTGGCGAGCGATAGCGAGCCAGCATTGTATGGAGGAATCCGGCTTCGCCGAGAAATTTTTCTATCGAAAAATTTACAAATTTAGCTTGCTGTAAAAAAAAAATATATATATATACTGTATGCTGGCTTGCTACCGCTCGCCAGGAAAATATTGACACCTGGACGGGGGTAAACGTCTTAAAACAGTAGGCTAAATGGGGTCGAATGGATACAAGCCAAAGAGAGAGGGAGAGAAAGAGAAAAAAAGCGACGTGGGCTCCCTTAAATAATATTCCACCATTATGATACAATATTCGCATAGATTACTGGTATATAAGATGCGTAGATTGTATAGCCTCTTTACTTAATATTTTAAAGACCCAGAAGGCATTTTATCACCGATTTTACTCCCGATTTTTCATAGTAGAATGTGATGACCTCATTTTCGTATCATTGGCTGTGTAATATATAATGGGGAATTGAGTATGGCAATGTAATCTTTATTTTTCCCCGTGTCTGAGAGCTCCTTCCTAAACTGAATAACACATGCTGACATAATTTTATTTGAACACGATTCTTGGTTTAGCTAGAATAAGTACCGTATAGTTTACCTTAGCAATAAATGAAAGAGGTAGACGTGTTATCTAGTTCTATAGTTTGTCTAAAATGCCCGATTGTTCATTCTTTTTTCACGAACATGTTGAATGCAATAATGCTAAAATATTAAAAGGACGAATATTATACAGAAATTAATTCACACACAAGCCAGTGTTTTCTACTCTTGAAGGTCGCGTTTTTTTTTTTTTCATTCTGTTGAATTACTTTTTTTAACTGTGACATCTTTACTCTATTTAACGCCCTACATTGGCAATCAATTTGGGGAAAACAAATGTTTAATCAACTAATACGCGTTCAAAATTTCAAATCGTAGACCGGTGATATAAAAAAAAATATATATAATATTCGTATAATTTTAGAAATATTAGTATCTTCTATACTGTTTGAGATATTCAATTTTAACTTATTCATCCCTGAATATAGACAAAATATATTTATTTAGTACTATCTATATTAGTTTTAGAATAGTCGTTACCATTATCAACGCTAATATAACCGCAATTTTAAGAAAATGGGAGTCTGCAGAAAGCCGATTGGCCCACACAAGGCAGATCCCTGTATCCCTGATCAGCATCATTACACTGTCATAAATATGAGTTTAAAGGAGGTATGCAAAGGGCAAGTGTCCATAATAGTTTACCCTTATAGAGATATATTCGTAGTAGTTAACCCCTGTAATAATATACAGATTGATCACTCCTAATGTATTCAAGGAGTGTATATAACTTTTCATACACTTGATGGTCTAAAATGTACAGTTGCCCACAAACATTTGTACGGTACACACGCCTGGAAAATATACATGAATGCATTATATATATAAGTTAAATAATATGATCGATTAACTGATTCATAGCAAATTATGCTAGCAATTCAATGACATTAATTTTACTTCCGTATCCGTGTCCTTGGAGTGCCACATGTATTTGTTGATTTCATTAATTGAGTTTAGAGGTGAAGTAGTTGGTTGAAACAAACCTAATAATATATAAAATTAACGGATGAGGTATGAATAAATGTGCGCAACTGTACCCCTATCGTTATCAGTGTTATAGGTCTGTACTGAAGGACGTGATTCAGGACACGAGCACTTACTACGTCACTATGGCCTGGGCGGCGCGGTGGTCATTTGGACTGATGGTGATAAGCGGCTGGGAAATAGTCTTAAGAGTACCGGTACAGTACATATAATATACCGGTGATATTATTTAACCCTCTCCGACATATGACGCGATTTTGAGCCTATTGGGGATACTTTAAAACCTTTATTACCATCATGGGTATTTAGAAACCTTTAGTTTAGTTACTTCAACCTCTGCAGTTGTCTTTGAGTTAGGTGTGGGCAGAAAACTAATTTTGGAGAGGTAATTATAGGAGTGAGAGAACTCTATTTCTTACTGCTAATTTGGCAACCTCTGCGTCATAAATGCGTGAAAGGGTTAAAGGGGTAGTGCTTGTTTTGGGGTATACTGTATGTATTTGTTAATTTATTTTGTATTTGCTTTCCTCGCTAGACCTCCATCAAGCTTAAAATAGCACCACTTAGACCTCCTTTCAAGATAAATTTGTAAATTTTTCGGTAGAAAAATGTCCCGGCCGAAGGCCGATTTCTTCTAAAATGACAGGCTCGCTATCGCTCGCCAGGAAAAAATTGACACCCAAATGGCACACAAGGTGTTAACATTGACGACGAAATGGGGCGAAAGGTCTTTCAATCGACAAACTAACGGCACGAAAATCGTAAAACCTCAAAAATAATATGCTAAACATGAGGGAGAAGGGGGTCCATAAAAAGCGAGTAGTACCCCCGTATTTGTGATTTAATTTAATATAATAATACCGGTGTGAAATAGTGTTATAATTACGGTACACATAATACCGGTGCTATAATTACGGTACACATAATACCGGTGCTATAATTACGGTACACATAATACCGGTGCTATAATTACGGTACACATAATACCGGTGCTATTATTGTACTGGGATTCAATTTAATATAATAATACAGGTAGGGTGCGGTGGCATATACTTTTAAATATAGGCCCTAATCGTATATATTTTCGTGGCCCTTTCATGCATTTAGTAATTTTATTTTACATAGGTTGATAGAAATTGCATATTTAACATTGATTATACAACTTCTATATCTATAAATAAATGCCGATACTTGAGGTTAAGTAAACAATAAACTATGAGAAATTTACGAATATTCATGAGCAAACATGACAATTGGAAAGTGAGACAAGAAATAATTTTGATAACTTAATTGAACAAACTAATGTATTAATAGAAGTTAAGTAGAACCACTTATATACGCAAAACATAGCTATTAATTAAAATATTTTTGTAATACGAGTTGAATTACAGAACGCTGTTATTTGAAATAGCTTTACGTCATTCATTGGTTATCGATAACAACAGTAGGGGTTGTATTAAGTGGGAAGTACTGCATGTGAAAACAACATAACTTATCGGGTAAAGATGTATAAACAAATAGTAGCGATGAACGGATTTGTATCTCGAGGATAATTAGTTTATATATATTTGATTTAACCAGCGAAGTACTTCCTCTCTGAATAAGAGTGCAACTATTCAACGCGCGAAATACGTTATTAAGGAAGCTGATAGTACCATTACAATAATAAGTAAAATCATATCTAACCTTCGTCTCTGAAAGGTCGAATCACTATCAATACTACTTCTATACTGTAAATAATAATAATATAAATATTAATAATAATAATAATTATTATAATAATAATGATGAAAATATTGATGATAATGACAGAAAATCGTATTTCACCTGTGTCTCTGATAGGTTTAGTGACTGGGCCAACTGTTTCCTCTCAGTACTATTATTGTTCCTACTACTATATACTATTACTATTACCACCCCTACTACCACTATAATAACAAAGACAATAATAGTATCTCACCTGTGTCTCTGATAGGTTTAGTGTTTGGGCCAACTGTTTCCTCTCAGCGCCCACCACGTATTGGTTCTTCTCAAAGGCCTGCTCCAACTTCAGCAGCTGACTTGGGCTGAACGCCGTCCGGATCCGCTTGGGCTTCCGGAAAGGCAGTAGGAACGTCGGGAAATCGTGACCTGTAGAGAACGAAATTTTGGTTAAGAGCTGTTCAATCATTACGTTCAGATAATGCCTTTCATATCATTTAAGGTAGGCCTGTACACGGCCACACATATAATGATTCTTTGCTAATGTTTGATTTATTTATTTAGCTTTGGTCCCCTCTGCGCTATATTATGTAAGCTTATGAAAGATTTCTACGTGAGATATTTTCCCCTCTGGAACTGTTTGTATAGAAGTAAAAAAAATTAAAGATTGTCGTCTAGATAAAGTCCGCAGTTTTGTGTATGGGAGTAAAATTTGGAAGATTATTTGTTTTTTGTCTTCGCGGTGTTGTGTAATGTAGCCTATGTATGTAAATTGTGTGAAATTAAATTACGTGCATGTGTAGTTTATGATGCGGTAGTTTATAAATATTACCGAAATATCGTTTTAAAGGGGTGTCACCGTTTTTTTGTTTTTTATCTTTCTCTGCTAATCTCTCTTTCCCTGGCTTGTATCCATTTGGTCCCATTCAACCAAGTGTGTTTTAAGACGTTTATCCCCATCCAGGTATCGATTTCTTCTTGGCGAGCGTTAGCGAGCCAGCGTTGTATGGAGAAATCCGGCTTCGCCGGAGAAATTTTTTCATCGAAAAATTTACAAATTTAGCTTACTGTCAAAACAAAAAATATATATACCCTATGCTGGCTCGCTACCGCTCGCCAGGAAAATATTGACACCTGGATGGTGGTAAGCGTCTTAAAACAGTAGGCTGAATGGGGCCGAATGGATACAAGCCAATTAGAGAGGGAGAAAAAGAGCAAAAACAGCGAAATGGGTCCCTTAAAGACAATACAATTATTTTACTTCGATACATAGAATCACAAACACGGAAGTATCTTATATTGGTTATTCTCCTTTAGATTATAGTATTTATTCAGCATAGAAAGTAACCATCAGAGTGAGATTATCGAGATGATGTTTATCTTTTAATTCCTTTAAGTCCTGACAGAAGGAGACTATTTACTTGTAAGCACTTCTAGAAGACTATATTTATTTTTAATTTTGACAGGACCGCCACAGGAAGAGGACTAATTGAGTCTTTAAGTCTAAGCCTATAATAGCCTTTAATCCTTTAATAGCTAAAAGTACTTTGCCAAGCTAGTTATAATTATCTGTCGGTAAAATTAGAATAAATAATCGTCTAATTGGCGATTAAAGACGGATTAATACGAGTGCTTGACCTTGAACTCTTTCCGACAAATCCGATGTCCATAAGATGTTTACGTTAATTTCACTGATACCAAAGCAAACTAGTCTATTAATGTATACAAAATCCAGACTAAGTTCATTGACCACATGTTGCCGGAAAAAAAGCCTGTAAGCCTGTCTAATGCCGAAGCCTGACCAAGCACCTTATATTTATCGTGAACTGAGGAAACTACCTCACGTGGTGTTAAAGAATGTAAGACAATAAATATTAACATTGACACTCGTATCATATTAGCCTAAGCACAATAGTTTGATAAACTTATTGTTTTATTTGTAGCAAGAACTATACACACAGAGCTTTCCAATAGATTACATGCAATGGCTTGAGCACATCTACTGATTGCCACTATCGATTATTTACCTACGCTTTGTTTTACTACTATTTACCTACGTTACAGTTTAATACATAATTATTTCGTTGTAAAGCAATGTTGTTGTAATATGAGAATTTGGACATAATTTTCCGTAGCTCACCTCCGGGAAAACCATGAGGGAAGATCCGTCCGTGTCTGGAGAGGAGCCAGGGATAGAGTGGGTAGTCGCGGGGACAGTTAGACGGAGGGAGCGGCGCCCCAATGTGTGGTACTTGCCCCTGCGCTAGTAACGGGTGGGGCATGAGATGGGAACCAAGATGGGGGGGCATGTGGTGGCCTCCGAGGGATATTAACTGTGGTGGTAGGGGCACTCCTGGCTGGAAATTGTGTGGAGGGAGGGCTATTGGGCTGATGGGAGAGGGTGCCTTCTTCTCGTCGTCTTGGTGAATCGTAGGAGATCTGGGACGGGGGGATGTCAAGGGTGAGAGTCGATGATGGGGCTCCTGTCGTGCTTGTTGTTGTAATCGCAGTAGCTGTTCCTTGAGCAACTGATCTCTTAACTGTTCACGAAGCTGTTGATCACGTGCAAGGATGAGCTCCCGGGGAAAGCACAGGCCACCAAAGTCCCGATGTGTCTGATGTGGTGGTGAATCTGGGAGTTTGGTGAGGCCTGGTTGAGGCGGCGGTGACGGAGGCGGCCGTTTGTCGTCACCACAGCCCACCAGAGACTCTATGGAAAACCCGAGTCGTGGGCGTGTGGGCAGCACGGGTGTGAGCGCCTGTGGCATCATGGAGGCTGAGGATTTGCAGCACACGAGATGGGGCTTCACAAATTCTCAAAGATGTTACAAGTCTAGAAGCCACAAGTCTATCAGCAGTGCTACGACACACTAGACTAGGCAACAAGTGCTAGAACACACTAGTAAGACCACAGGTGTTATTATACACGAGTGATATAACACACTAGTACGGCCACAACACTACAAGTCCTAGAACAGCACACGCAGGTGACGCAGGTAACAAGTGTCCAAGGTTCTGCTCACCAGCGGTTCACGTGGACTTATACGGCAGCCCGGAGACTTCCACTCCTTTTACGTTGTTACCCCCTGTTCTCCACGCCATTATGGCAAACCGTGGTCAATGATTGGTCAATTAGCACCCGATTCTCTGTTATTGCTTCTAATAGTGAAACGCCATTGGTCCACCAGAGACCTAAGCTCCTCCTTCCGTCGTAAGGGCGCCATTTAGCTCTAGACAAGATGTGCTCGGGTATCTGTTCCAAGTACGTAAAACATATTGCGTAAGGTGTCTATCATTAGCTTTGTTCATTATCAACCTTACTGCATGTAATTGATGTAAATTATATAGCAATCTTTTCTTGATCTATGCGAATTATGATACATGTGGTGAAGAACGGCAACTACACTCTGTCACCTCCCCAAGTACTACAGTTCCAGGCCACCACTTCTGCGCGCCACCGCACGGCGAATTTGGGAACTTTCCTTCTGGTGGAGAAAAGCTGTCGATTTGTTTTACAAGATTTAGCCTTGTCTTTACTCTATCATTGGCCAGATTTTGGAAGATACGGTATTTCTTGGCTTCATGCTTTTTGTGACAAATAAACTTTTAATTCCATTACTAGAGCTAAGAGAATCCTTATAAAAAGCAATGACAACATATCAAACGCGGATCCTCGTAATACAACCTCCGCTTACGTTACAATAAATAAGCTCTAACGTAAATGTAATGGCACATCTCTTAGTTACAATGCATACCATCTTCCTTCCCTTCATCTGACAGAGCAGCGGTTGCATACTTAAGCTACCTGTATTGATATTCATTATATATTCTGAAATAATCCCGTTGCTGTGAGCGAAGAAGTGATGTGGAAGGAGGTATAGACAGCGGCGGGAGGAAAATGTGGAGCTTCAGCGCCGAGATAGAGTTAGTGAAGTTAATATCTTAGTTAATTGTAAGCTAAAACGTTTCTATTGTACAGTAGACCACATTATTTTATATACGCTGTATGTTTTTATGTTTGAAAGGAAAATTTGTATGATTGACTAAGAAGTGCACTTTATTATGCTATAATGAAATAATATGACCAATTAAGGGAGCCCACCTCGCTTTTTTCACTCTCTCTCCCTCTCTCTTTGGCTTGTATTTATTCGGCACCATTCAGCCTACTGTTTTAAGACGTTTACCCCTATCCAGGTGTCAATATTTTCCTGGCTAGCGGTAGCGAGCCAGCATATATATATTTTTGTTAAACAGCAAGCAAAATTTGTAAATTTTTCGATAGAAAAATGTCTCCGGATTTGTCCATACAATGCTGGCTCGCTATCGCTCGCCAGGAAGAAATCGACACCTGGATGGGGATAAACGTCTTAAAACAGTAGGCTGAATGTTGCCGAATGGATACAAGCCAGGGAAAGAGAGAAAAGGAGAGAAAGAGAAAAAAAAACCCGGTGACCCCCCTTAATGATGTTATAGCAAATTAGTCTTGTAAGTCAACAATATGTTTTCTTCCATTCATAAAATCATGGCGTGTATTCAAACTATTAATAGCCAACTATGAATATCTTATCTAATGGTAATGTCGGACAGGTATCTTACTTATCTATTTTATTATTATATTATCTATTTTGTTATTAATTTCACCACAACACCAAACACCTCCAATAAAATTAATGAAAGCATATAATGATGTGATCCACCGGGAAATTAGTTCACAAATCTATATAGTTTTGTTAATAACAAGCATGTTTGAACTATTTCTTCAAAATGTATTTTAACATATATAATTGTGGTATACTGGGTTCTCAATCTTTATGAAAATAGAAACTATAATCTACTTTAAAATGCATAATTATATATAATTTATATTCGTGAATTTAGCCATCTACATATACTGTATAATGTATTAGTATTTGGATTAGCTAATATTTACTTGTGCATAAAATGTTTAAATACTTAGCATTAATTGTTCCTTATGTATACTGTACGTAATAATATAATAATATATAATCATTCCCCTGACAAATCGTTATGGACAAAAATATCTGCATCCTGAAATATAAATGCAATTTTGGAGTCTTGTACACATGATGTTTAAGTGTGTGTATTGTTTAATTTCAGATGTGTTGCTTATCAGATACAATAATTTACAAACGACTTACCCATACCTTTGCGTTTATAAATGATGATCCTCTTTAATTTAAATTAAGTGTACTTTGATGTTTTTTTTTTTTGCCGTATTATCAACATATTTATTGCAGGCATATTATAGCGCAATAATATTCACAATTTGTTTAATTTATAAATAATACAGCAATAAATTGTTAGCAGACATAAACACAATTTATTACTTTTTGTGCAAAAAGACATGTCTGTTGAATTGTAGTATCGGCTATGCATGCAATTGTACAGTCGTGGCCATAAATTCTGATTCATTAATTTTCGAAGCCCTCTCTGACTAAACTGAAACTTTCTATTGATGCTTTAACCTGATATTTGTATTTCAGGGGTTCATTTATTTGTTTAGAGGGTTCAAAATGTATGAGAATTACTGACCGCGACTGTACATTTGAATATCGTGCATGTAGATCAATAACAGTGTCGCCCAATGCAAACGTATAGTGATTTATTTTCATATTGCAGGTTGCGAAAGTACACCCAAAAGTCGTATTGTATATCTATCCTGTGTTGTTTTGTTTAAAACTAGATTAAGGGGGCCCACCTCGGGTTTTTTTTCTCTCTCTCATTTTCTGGGTTGTATCCATTCGGCCCCATTCAGCGTACTGTTTTAAGACATTTACCCCCATCCAGGTGTCGACTTATATTTTTAAATGTTTTTGGCAGCAGGCTAAATTTGTAAATTTTTCGATAGGAAAATGTTTCCGGCGAAGCCGGATTTCACCATACAATGCTGGCTCGCTATCGCTCACCATGAAGAAATCGACACCTGGATGGGGATAAACATCTTAAAACAGTAGGCTGAATGGAGCCGAATGGATACAAGCCAGAGAAAGAGATAAAAGGAAAGAAAAAAGGCAGGGCACCCCCCTTAATTGAAATTTATAAATTGATGTAGTTTGCCACGTATTATTTAATGGATTATCACGTTTATTAATTGCACAACAAAAAAACGCTCAATTATATTATTTGTGCTGTACACACTATCATTACAACGGGTAGGATACATATTTTTCACGAGTACAAATGAGAGTAGAGTCAAAGAAAATATTCCAAAGAAAAACATAGTGGAGATCCTTGAAACTCTATTAGCAGTGTATTTGGAATAGGTATGTCAAGCTATTAGCATTAATACATTTACTTGGAAATATCGCGTATCTCACTAGAAGTGTTAGAAACTTCAAGGTTTACACTATCAAAAAGCTGATTATAATATTAAGGAGTTAACTCTTAACGATGTTTATTTTATATATATACTGTATATATATATATATATATATATATATATATATCGGTATATATATATATATATATATCGGTATATATATATATATATATATATATATATATATATATCGGCATATATATATATAATTATATATATTCCAGACCTACTGCAGGAGTTGATGGTATACAATCATTGAAATTCGAGCCCCAATCATTAATTAAGATTATTTTGTGACATATATATAATAGATCATTAGAGCTGATTTATACATTTTCGAAGCTGTTTATGTTATAACTGAAAATCTATATTTATTCTTTACCTGATAATTGTATTTCGGAGGTTCTTTTAAGGGGAATGGTTCCATTTTAGGGCGATTTTTGCTTATATTCATTATTTTTGTAGTTTCCTCCTAGACCTCCATCAAATTAAAAAAAAAAAAAAAACATCCATTAGATCCCCCTTCTAGATTAATTTGTACATTTTTCGGTAGATTTTGTTTTTGTCTTCCAACATTACAGACTCACTATCGTTCACCAGGGAAAAATTCGACACCTAAATAGCACGAAAGGTCTAAATATTGACGAAGAAATGGGGCGAAAGGTCTTAAAA
The DNA here is from genome assembly GCA_032716605.1 of Paralithodes platypus. Lineage (NCBI taxonomy): Eukaryota > Metazoa > Arthropoda > Malacostraca > Decapoda > Lithodidae > Paralithodes > Paralithodes platypus. Next base: position 14,037,531 of record CM064520.1, read on the forward strand.
TCGACTAACTAATGGGGCAAACATCTTAACATCTGAAAAACTAAATGGGGCTAAACATGAGGGAGAATTAAAGTGGTCCAGACAACCGGCCCATCCCCCCCACCCCTTAATTTATTCAGGGCTGCACGATGTATAGGAATTATAACCCTTTCAGTACCGGTGACGTCCTTCTCATTATATTCTGGCAACAATAGACGATGTTAATCAGCTGAGGAAGGACGTCTACCCATTAAAAGGCTCCAGACTATCTCAATGAATCCTTTTAAGGGGAGATCTCCACTTGAGCGATTTTTTTCTTGACCCCTTTCTCCCTCATGTTTAGCCCCATTGCTTTTGAGATTTTAAGACGTTTTCCCCATTAGTTTAGCGATTTTAAGAACTTTCACTCCATATTAAGACCTTTCGTGCCATTCAGGTGTCGATTTTATCCTGGCGAGCGATAGCGAACCTGTAATTTAAGAGGAACCGGCATTCGGCCGGGACATTTTTCTACCGAAAAATTTACAAATTTATCTTGAAAGGGACTCAAGGGGGTGTAATTTTAAGCTTGATGGAGGTCTAGGGAACAAACTAAATACCTCCCCTTAATGGCCATATACAGTACAGGTATATCCATCCTAAGCGCCACAAAATCGTCTAAATGATGCCGAAATGTAATTCAAAAGACGTCGCTGGTAAAGAAGGCATTATAACCCTTTCAGTTACCATTAGTTTCTTAAGGGGATAGTACTCGCTTTTTCTGGACCCCCCTCCAACCCCCCCCCCCCCCCCCCTTCTCCCTCATGTTTAGCCTATTCGTTTTGAGGTTGTATGACTTTCGTTCCGTTAGTTTGGCGATTTTGAGACCTTTCGCCTCATTTGTGTGTCCATATTAAGACCTTTCGTGTCCTTTAGCTGTCGATTTTTTCCTGGCGAGCGATAGCGAGCCTCTAATTTTAGAAGGAACAGGCTTTCGGCAGGAAAAATTTACAAATATATCTAGGGGGTGTTTTTCTAAGCTTGATGGAGGTCTAGCGAGGAACCTAAAAAATAAATAAATAAATAAATATATATAGACCAAAAACCAAGCACTACCCCCTTAAGCTTATAATGTTACTCTAGAACTTAAGGGGAGATTTCCACTTGAGGGACTTTTTTCTTGACCCCTTTCTCCCTCATGTCTAGCCCCATTGCTTTTGAGATTTTAAGACGTTTGCTCCATTAGTTGGTGATTTTTAAGATATTTCCGCCCCATTCTGTCAATTTTAAGACCTTTCGTGCCATTTAGGTGTCGATTATATCCTGGCGAGCGATAGCGAGCCTGTAATTTAAGAGGAACCGGCTTGCAGCCGGGAAATTTACAAATTTATCTTGAAAGGGGTCAACGGGGTGTAATCTTAAGCTTGAAGGATATCTATAGGGACCACACTAAAAACCTCCCCTTAAATAGGTAAATATGATCTCAATAAACCCTCTGACTAATGCGGTCCCTTCTTAAACTGCATACAATCGTCTAGTTTTAGGAAAGAAGAGCAATTGGGCAGAGGAAGAACAAGTAGAGAAGTGAGAAGTACAGTAGAAGACTGAGAAAGTTCTCGGGCTCAACCAAATTGCTTCATTGTTTTATAGCCAGAAAAAAGGTAAAATTACATTATCGTGTTGACTGCGACTGTACATGTACGTAAAACAACACTTTCACACAAATAAAAAAACATACACACCATTCTCTCAGCATTACATCCTGTTTACATACGAGATAGCCATCATGACATACGGGAGAGACTGCAACTTGATAATTTCTATTGGGGGGCCGGGCGTCCTGCATTAGCCATTCGGTGTAGCATTTTAAATTTATGGGTGTCATATTTAGATTACAATCCCCAGTCATTACCGTTGCAGCTGTGTCCATCGATCATAATTAAGAAATGATAGCGGGTGTTGCGACTCTCCGAGCTAAGAATTTATGGTCTTTGAGTTAGAGTCACATGATTATATTCCCGCCAATTTGAGCATACTTCAGGTCTTGTAGCTACGAGATTAAAGTTCTACGCGAATTCAGACACCGAAAGTACTTTACTTTCAAACGAATTGGCGATAAGATTAATAAAATAGCTTCTAAATATTCCCTGCGTAAAGTTTCCGGTTGAAAATTGCCGAAAACAGCTCTGGTGTGACTTAGCTATAGCTACGTGTGAATATAGCTAAGTGCATGGTCCCTGGCTAAGAGTGTTTAGGATGTCTGCGATCGTGGCTATTTCTATCAACGAGTAAGATTAAGGGGAGGTATTTAGTTTGTTCCCTAAACCTCCATCAAGCTTAAAATTACACCCCCTTGAGTCCCTTTCAAGATAAATTTGTAAATTTTTCGGTAGAAAAATGTCCCGGCCGAATGCCGGTTCCTCTTAAATTACAGGCTCGCTTTCGCTCGCCAGGATAAAATCGACACCTAAATGGCACAAATTATCTTAAAATTGACAGAAATGAGGCGAAAGTTCTTAAAATCGCCAAAATAATGGGGCAAACGTCTTAAAATCTCAAAAGCAATGGGGCTAAACATGAGGAAGAAAGGGGCCAAAAAAATAATCCCTCAAGTGGATATCTCCCCTTAAGAATAACAGCTAGAGTAGGCGCAATTGTGATACTGATGTTATGGTTGTCCTGTACAGTATGTTATGGTTGTCCTGTACAGTATGTTATGGTTGTCCTGTTATGGTTGTCCTGTACAGTATGTTATGGTTGTCCTGTACACTATGTTATGGTTGTCCTGTACACTATGTTATGGTTGTCCTGTACAGTATGTTATGGTTGTCCTGTACAGTATGTTATGGTTGTCCTGTACACTATGTTATGGTTGTCCTGTACACTATGTTATGGTTGTCCTGTACAGTATGTTATGGTTGTCCTGTACACTATGTTATGGTTGTCCTGTACAGTATGTTATGGTTGTCCTGTACAGTATGTTATGGTTGTCCTGTACAGTATGTTATGGTTGTCCTGTACAGTATGTTATGGTTGTCCTGTACACTATGTTATGGTTGTCCTGTACAGTATGTTATGGTTGTCCTGTCCAGTATGTTATGGTTGTCCTGTACAGTATGTTATGGTTGTCCTGTACAGTATGTTATGGTTGTCCTGTACAGTATGTTATGGTTGTCCTGTACAGTATGTTATGGTTGTCCTGTACAGTATGTTATGGTTGTCCTGTACAGTATGTTATGGTTGTCCTGTACAGTATGTTATGGTTGTCCTGTTATGGTTGTCCTGTACAGTATGTTATGGTTGTCCTGTTATGGTTGTCCTGTACAGTATGTTATGGTTGTCCTGTACAGTATGTTATGGTTGTCCTGTACAGTATGTTATGGTTGTCCTGTACAGTATGTTATGGTTGTCCTGTACAGTATGTTATGGTTGTCCTGTACAGTATGTTATGGTTGTCCTGTACAGTATGTTATGGTTGTCCTGTACAGTATGTTATGGTTGTCCTGTACACTATGTTATGGTTGTCCTGTACAGTATGTTATGGTTGTCCTGTACAGTATGTTATGGTTGTCCTGTACAGTATGTTATGGTTGTCCTGTACAGTATGTTATGGTTGTCCTGTACAGTATGTTATGGTTGTCCTGTACAGTATGTTATGGTTGTCCTGTACAGTATGTTATGGTTGTCCTGTACAGTATGTTATGGTTGTCCTGTACAGTATGTTATGGTTGTCCTGTACAGTATGTTATGGTTGTCCTGTACAGTATGTTATGGTTGTCCTGTACAGTATGTTATGGTTGTCCTGTACAGTATGTTATGGTTGTCCTGTACAGTATGTTATGGTTGTCCTGTACAGTATGTTATGGTTGTCCTGTACAGTATGTTATGGTTGTCCTGTACAGTATGTTATGGTTGTCCTGTACAGTATGTTATGGTTGTCCTGTACAGTATGTTATGGTTGTCCTGTACAGTATGTTATGGTTGTCCTGTACAGTATGTTATGGTTGTCCTGTACAGTATGTTATGGTTGTCCTGTACAGTATGTTATGGTTGTCCTGTACAGTATGTTATGGTTGTCCTGTACAGTATGTTATGGTTGTCCTGTACAGTATGTTATGGTTGTCCTGTACAGTATGTTATGGTTGTCTTGTACAGTATGTTATGGTTGTCCTGTACAGTATGTTATGGTTGTCCTGTACAGTATGTTATGGTTGTCCTGTACACTATGTTATGGTTGTCCTGTTATGGTTGTCCTGTACAGTATGTTATGGTTGTCCTGTACAGTATGTTATGGTTGTCCTGTACAGTATGTTATGGTTGTCCTGTACACTATGTTATGGTTGTCCTGTACAGTATGTTATGGTTGTCCTGTCCAGTATGTTATGGTTGTCCTGTACAGTATGTTATGGTTGTCCTGTACAGTATGTTATGGTTGTCCTGTACAGTATGTTATGGTTGTCCTGTACAGTATGTTATGGTTGTCCTGTACAGTATGTTATGGTTGTCCTGTACAGTATGTTATGGTTGTCCTGTACAGTATGTTATGGTTGTCCTGTTATGGTTGTCCTGTACAGTATGTTATGGTTGTCCTGTTATGGTTGTCCTGTACAGTATGTTATGGTTGTCCTGTACAGTATGTTATGGTTGTCCTGTACAGTATGTTATGGTTGTCCTGTACAGTATGTTATGGTTGTCCTGTACAGTATGTTATGGTTGTCCTGTACAGTATGTTATGGTTGTCCTGTACAGTATGTTATGGTTGTCCTGTACAGTATGTTATGGTTGTCCTGTACACTATGTTATGGTTGTCCTGTACAGTATGTTATGGTTGTCCTGTACAGTATGTTATGGTTGTCCTGTACAGTATGTTATGGTTGTCCTGTACAGTATGTTATGGTTGTCCTGTACAGTATGTTATGGTTGTCCTGTACAGTATGTTATGGTTGTCCTGTACAGTATGTTATGGTTGTCCTGTACAGTATGTTATGGTTGTCCTGTACAGTATGTTATGGTTGTCCTGTACAGTATGTTATGGTTGTCCTGTACAGTATGTTATGGTTGTCCTGTACAGTATGTTATGGTTGTCCTGTACAGTATGTTATGGTTGTCCTGTACAGTATGTTATGGTTGTCCTGTACAGTATGTTATGGTTGTCCTGTACAGTATGTTATGGTTGTCCTGTACAGTATGTTATGGTTGTCTTGTACAGTATGTTATGGTTGTCCTGTACAGTATGTTATGGTTGTCCTGTACAGTATGTTATGGTTGTCCTGTACAGTATGTTATGGTTGTCCTGTACAGTATGTTATGGTTGTCCTGTACAGTATGTTATGGTTGTCCTGTACAGTATGTTATGGTTGTCCTGTACACTATGTTATGGTTGTCCTGTACAGTATGTTATGGTTGTCCTGTCCAGTATGTTATGGTTGTCCTGTACAGTATGTTATGGTTGTCCTGTACAGTATGTTATGGTTGTCCTGTTATGGTTGTCCTGTACAGTATGTTATGGTTGTCCTGTACAGTATGTTATGGTTGTCCTGTACAGTATGTTATGGTTGTCCTGTACAGTATGTTATGGTTGTCCTGTACAGTATGTTATGGTTGTCCTGTTATGGTTGTCCTGTACAGTATGTTATGGTTGTCCTGTTATGGTTGTCCTGTACAGTATGTTATGGTTGTCCTGTACAGTATGTTATGGTTGTCCTGTACAGTATGTTATGGTTTTCCTGTACAGTATGTTATGGTTGTCCTGTACAGTATGTTATGGTTGTCCTGTACAGTATGTTATGGTTGTCCTGTACAGTATGTTATGGTTGTCCTGTACAGTATGTTATGGTTGTCCTGTACAGTATGTTATGGTTGTCCTGTACAGTATGTTATGGTTGTCCTGTACAGTATGTTATGGTTGTCCTGTACAGTATGTTATGGTTGTCCTGTACAGTATGTTATGGTTGTCCTGTACAGTATGTCATGGTTGTCCTGTACAGTATGTTATGGTTGTACTGTACAGTATGTTATGGTTGTCCTGTACAGTATGTTATGGTTGTCCTGTACAGTATGTTATGGTTGTCCTGTACAGTATGTTATGGTTGTCCTGTACAGTATGTTATGGTTGTCCTGTACAGTATGTTATGGTTGTCCTGTACAGTATGTTATGGTTGTCCTGTACAGTATGTTATGGTTGTCCTGTACAGTATGTTATGGTTGTCCTGTACAGTATGTTATGGTTGTCCTGTACACTATGTTATGGTTGTCCTGTACAGTATGTTATGGTTGTCCTGTACAGTATGTTATGGTTGTCCTGTACAGTATGTTATGGTTGTCCTGTACAGTATGTTATGGTTGTCCTGTTATGGTTGTCCTGTACAGTATGTTATGGTTGTCCTGTACAGTATGTTATGGTTGTCCTGTACAGTATGTTATGGTTGTCCTGTACAGTATGTTATGGTTGTCCTGTACAGTATGTTATGGTTGTCCTGTACAGTATGTATCTCAGACCATAATGTGTAATTAGTTGACAGTTCATATGTTTACGTTCATGATCATATCCTTCGGAGACCTTAATGTAAATAAACAGTATGTGGTAGAAATAATATGTGCAAGCTTGGAGGGGGACACTTGTTACAGGCAGCTTTGCATTTTGTCTCCTTCATACACATAAAGAAAAAAGATTGAAATAACATGTACAATCGGGGGTATTAAGTGTTGTCATAGATTCCAGTGGTTTTCGCTCAAGAAGTGTTATTGGTATCTTTATAGTTACTGGGAAAAGTGCTTATCCCGCAGAGTATTAGTCAGTGTCCCAAACTTTGTGAAATATCTGACAACACTTATTAACCTCGACTGTACACATGATGATTAAGGTGTATCAACCAATTTTGAACATAATATGATTGATGTTGATAGATATAGTGTATATATACCAGGTGTACTAAGATTTAATGTTTAAAATGCTTGTTTATATATGATATTATCGTTCACGACTTTTATTTATGAACGACTATGACGGAATACAAAATGACCAAGCGTTATAAAATACTGGCTTAAGGGGGTAGTGCTTGGTTTTTGGTCTCTATATATATTTATTAATGTATGTTTTTTTTAGTTTCCTCGCTAGACTACCATCAAGCTTAGAAAAACACCCCCTAGACCCCTTTTCAAGATAAATTTGTAAATTTTTCGGTAAAATGTCTCGGCCGAAGGCCGGGACATTTAGAGGCTCCCTATCACTCGCCAGGAAAACATCGACACCTAAAGGGCACGAAACGTCTTAATATTGACAAAATAAAATTTGGCGAAAGATCTCAAAATCGCCAAACTAACGTAACGAACGTCTGAAAACCGCATTATTTATATGCTAAACATGAAGGAGAAGGGTGTCCATAAAAAGCGAGTACAACCCCCTTAACGGTTCCAATGTACTGTATAATTGTATTAGGAAGGACCATGACGAGTAATTATTTCGGCAGGACTGTGAACGTGGTTGTTGTATTTACGTGTATGGTTCATGCATCAGTGACTAGAATGGTGGTCATATGTTGTTGAGTGTGTATAGTATATGTGTTTGTAGTGTGTTATGTGTTGGAGAGATACACAACAAGACTGATTGGAGTATTATATTCAGTGTGTATAACTATGGAATCATTTTGACACGTATTTTGATTATTGCATTATTTTGTTTAACCCCTTTTGTACCGGCGACGTCTTTTCATAATATGCTGGCTACTATTAGACGATTATATTCAATTTGTAAAGGGCCTCCAGCAATTAACAGGCTTCGAACTATCTTACTTAACCCTTTTTACTACCACAGATCCTTCTTAAACTGCACAAAATCGTCTAAATATAGCTAGAAAAAGAATAAAAATACGTCGTCGGTAAAGAAGTGGTTAAGCATCTATAGGTACATAATATTTCAGTTCAACACTGTTCCATTATTATGATATATGGTTTACTTTACAGTATATGAGAGCTAAGAATTCATTTTTGTTTATATTACATGTGAGCTAAAATTTCCTAATTGTCTATATTATATTATGAGAGCTAACATTTTATTTGGTTCTATATTATGAGAGCTAAAATTATCTATCTATATTATATGAGAGCTAAACAAAATTGTTTGTCTCTATTATATTAGAGCTAAAATATGATTTTGTATATCCTAAGAGAGATAACATTTCCTCTTTGTCTATTATATAATTATGAGAGCTAAAATGTCCTCTTCATTTATATCATATGATAGCTAAAATTCCCTCTTTTTTATATATTATATGAAAGCTACAATTTCCTCTTTTTGTATATTATATGAAAGCTAAATATTTCCTCTATCCCAACTCTGTATAATAACGACTAACACCTGTAAGAATAAGTTAATATGTTATGGTACCTTAGTAAATATGTGGCGCCGTATAATAACGACTAACACCTGTAAGAATAAGTTAATATGTTATGGTAGCTTAGTAGATATGTGGCGCCGTATAATAACGACTATCACCTATAAGAATAAGTTAATATGTTATGGTACCTTAGTAAATATGTGGCGCCGTATAATAACGACTAACACCTGTAAGAATAAGTTAATATGTTATGGTAGCTTAGTAGATATGTGGCGCCGTATAATAACGACTATCACCTGTAAGAATAAGTTAATATGTTATGGTACCTTAGTAGACATGTGGCGCCGTATATCAAGGACCCTACCGTGTCATTATCGTGGTCAGATTGGTTGTTGTATTTACACTTGCTGGTCTTAAGCCGGTGTCACACGAGCGCTTTTCCCGTCAATTTTTGATGAGCATGTTTTTTCTCGAACTATTTTGAGGCTCTTTCGCATTGGAATCGGAAACTAGATCGAAAGTAAATTATGTTCGGTGGTTTAATTCATACGGATCTTATATTTTCAAGCTGCCAGACTACAATTGCCCGTACAAATTGACGGAAACTTTACTCGTGTGGCACCGCTTCTATCCATCAAGTGACCTAGAGGTGTTATCATTTGCTGGCGTTCCGATATGTTTCATATTGTAGTATGCTTAGGGGGAGTTATTATATATTAATATATATATATATTTATTTATTTTAATGTTGGCTCCCTAGACCTCAATCAAGCTTTAACAAATAATAATAATAACATAAACACATAAACACATAAACACATAAACACATACAAATAAAACAAGACTGGCCTGGGAAAATATCCAGGCCTTCCTCATAAATTGCAGGCTTGCTATCGCTCGCCAAGAAAAATATCGACACCTGAATGGCACGAAAGGCCTTAGATATGACAAATAAATGGGCCAAGAGGTCTTAAAATCGCCAAACTAATAGGGCAAAGGTCTTAAAATATCATAGCTGATGGGGTTAAATATGCGGGAGAAGAGGGTCCAGAAAAAATCACTTAGGAGTTATTAAATTTGATAAATATTGACACCATGTCCAGGTCAGGGTGCGTGTATGCTAATTTGAACATATGGTTGATGTTCACAGATAAATATTTGTTAATTAGGTTACAAAGACACATTGTTATTTATTGTTATTTATTTTTACAGTGCAAGAGTGTATATCATTATTATATCCGTTTAATTTTATCAATGCCTACAATATTTTAGAATAAAATACTATGTACTATATTTTACTTGGATGTATTTCTAGATTTCAAGGTGTGTGTGTGTGTTTTTTTTTGTTTTTTGTTTTTTTAATAATCAATGCTCATATTATGGCGTGCTTCTAATATAATTTTGTTTACGCATCAATGTTAATAGTGTGTGTGTAGCCACAGTCTACAGATATATCTGTAGACTGTGTGTGTAGCTATACGCCTCAAAAAATCTTGATTACGTCTATTGAGTAGACCAATGTCCATTTAAGGGGAGGTATTTAGTTTGTTCCCTACGTTTTCATCAAGATTAAAATTACACCCCCTTTCAAGATAAATTTGTAAATTTTTCGGTAGAAAAATGTCCCGGCCGGAGGCCGGTTGCTCTTAAATTACAGGCTCGCTATCGCTCGCCAGGAAAAAATCGACACCTTAATGGCACGAAAGGTCTTAAAATTGACAGAAATGGGGCAAAATTTCTTAAAATGTCAAAACTACTAGGGCGAACGTCTTAAAATCTCAAAAGCAATGGGGCTAAACATGAGGGAAACAGGGGTCCAGAAAAAATCCCTCAAGTGGAAATCTCCCCTTAATATTACCCGATATTGGAAAATGTTAGTATTTATTCGTGTTCTGCCTATAGGCAAAACATTGTGTTGTGTACATAGTTATTAAATAATTTAGACTTGGTTAACTTAAGTAAAATAGTTTTACATGTGCTACATTTTTGACAAGTGGATGAACTGTCTTGTGATTGGCAATACTGGGCTCTGAAACTACATGTGCTTAGCTGTATAAATCGTTATGCATAGCAATTCATCATACAGCTTTCACGTGGTGTAATGTGTTAACAAGTGATTGCTAAGTATATACAGTGCTGTTAGAGGTTATTGTTCTAAGCAGACTTTAATATTTATGGTGATGGACGTTCAGAATGTGTGATGAAAAACATTACTTTCATTATTTACGCTCGTGCGTAGTTTAGCTAGCGGGTTAATTTATATTACGTAAAGCTTGTAAACTAAATAGTTATTGCAGATAACCCCTTCGTAAGATGAGTGTGTTATCTATAGTTAATCAAGATACCAGCGTACGATTTAATTCAGACTAGGCATGATATGTTCGCGCCTTGTTGTTAGAGACCATCACGTTTTTCATTTAACCCGAGCCGTTTCTAATTATCATGCCAACGGATAAATTACCGAAGCTGTAATGCCTTTATATGCCCTCTATATTCGTATCATGAATCATCATTTACAAATATGGCTTGACTTCCAATGAATGCTTAAGGGGAGGTTTTTAGTTTGGTCTCTAGATATCCATCAAGCTTAAGATTACACCCCTTTGAAGATAAATTTGTACATTTTTCGGTAGAAAAATGTCCCGGCTGAAAGCCGGTTCCTCTTAAATAACAGGCTCGCTATCGCTCGCCAGGATAAAATCGACACCTAAATGGCACGAAAGGTCTTAAAATTGACAGAAATGGGTCGAAAGTTCTTAAAATCGTCAAAATAATGGAGCGAACGTCTTAAAATTAGAAAAACAATGGGGCTAAACATGAGGGAGAAAGGAGTCAAGAAAAAAATCCCTCAAGTGGATATCTCCCCTTAAGATCATAACAAAATACATACGAACAAGACTGCCTGGCATTAATTTCGTTGGGGGATGTTTCGTGTTGGAGTGAAATTACTACAAAGAGATTATCCATTTATATGAAATAATCAGCAAGTAAATAATAACTCATTAAAAACAGTACCGTGCCCCAGAACGCTTTGTAGGTCACGTTGGTGTTACTACAGTATCACATAGCAATTACACTCTTGCCGAAGTCAAATGTTTACTATGGCAGTTCTATAGTATATAATGTCATCTCTTAAGGGGTGATTTCCACTTGAGGGATTTTTTTCTGGACTCCCTTTCTATCTCATATTTAATCCCATTGCTTTTGATATTCTAAGATGTTCGCCCGATTAGTTTGGTGATTTTAGGAACCTTTGCCCTATTTCTGTCAATTTTAAGACCTTTCGTGCCATTTAGGTGTCGATTTTATCCTGGCGAGCGATAGCGAGCCTGTAATTTAAGAGGAACCGGCCTTTGGCCGGGAAATTTTTCTACCGAAAAATGTACAAATTTATCTTGAAAGAGGGTCTAGGGGGTGTAATTTTAAGCTTGATGGAATTCTAGGGAACGAACTAAAAACCTCCCCTTAACATTGTATAGTGTCATTATGTCCTTAACCGCAAACTAAAGCTCTCCAGTGTTTTACATGATACCTTTATTTAAATATTGTGTGCTGGCTAAATGTTTTCTACTTTGTTAAATTTGGAAAATAACTCATGAAACTGACGGATTTCGTTTTCAAAAAAATTAAAGATTCTTATGCAATACTGGCGAACTACATTATTAGTTGAGGTACAGCCACTCGTAAAAATTCGTGGCCCCCTTATGTTTTCCTTTAAGCAATTATAACTACCTGGGTTTCTTATTCGATGAAACTTGCTTTTCAATAAATCGTATATATTGTTTTTTGTAGTTGATACATAGAAAACTACATGCACAATTTCGTTTCCAGAGATATATTTCCATAATTAGAAACATGTTAGGTCTACAATCTTTTGTGAGTGACTGTACTAGCGTGTTTCTAGTTATATGTACTCATAGTTAAAACCCCAATTGCTGCATGTAGTTTTGGCCAGATTTAATTATTTCCTTATCTGACACCAGTATGGTACGGAGTAGTTGATTGGTCTTATTCACCTTATGATTGATCCAATGGTGTTATTTTAATATAGCTCTATATTCTACTAACGTGTTACATAATAAACATTGGTATTCGGATGGCATTAGTTAACAAATGTGTGCATATTTTAATTTAATTTTAAATGATCTACTTATAACCCTCTAACTCAGTAATATCCTCACTTACGATGATGAAATATCTGTTCAATATAAGATCATATAAAGTTATCAGGAGGGTATTTATCCGTGGATTATTTCTGAGTCTGGTGATCGATGGGCGATGTATAATAATTTTGAAGGATTTTTGTGGGGTTGGTGCAAGTTCAAATTTAGCTGTGTTAACCCATTCCGTTCCGGTGACGTCCTTTTCATTATATTCTGGCAACTGTTAGATTATTACATTCAGCTTACAAAAAAAAAAAAAAAAAAAATCTCTAACAATTAATAGGCGACATACATTCTTAATTTGTCCTTTCAGCAACCACAGACCCTTTCTAAACTGAATAAAGGCGTCTAATAGTTCCCAGATTATGATGGAAAGGACGTCACCGGTACTGAATGAATTAAGATATTGTGAACTACGTAACTCGAAGTACCGCCATTAGTGATGTGACCATAATAGGTTATGACTGATTTTCTGCAATTGATTACTAGAGGACTAGACCTTCCGAATCTATTAAATCGCCTAGTGTGAGCGAGAAGAAATATAAAAACATTGTTTATTACTGAGAGGGTTAACTGGGGAGATTGTAGACACCTATCGAGCTGGGACATGTGAGAGGAGTTGCTGGAACTCCTGTTTAATTTGTCTGACTTCCCTCACTGTTTCTGTTTGTGTCTCACCTCACAGAGAGTAATCCAGCTAGTTCTCACAAGTACCTCCTCCCCCTATTCATTTCACTACACTAGAAGCACACCATACTTATTTCCAATACACCAAGAACTGTTTTTCTGTCACTCTTTCAACTTTGGGGGAGACACTTGTTGCAGGCAGCTTTGCCTTTTGTCTCCTTCTTACAGACATAGAACAAATGTCTGAACGAAATCATCTGTTACTAGCTGGAAATCAATGGAATCGCCGTCACCGCTCTGAAGGGGTGTAAAGACGAAACTCAGGACTTGTGACTCGTGATCCGTGGCTCACCAAAAGCCAGCACGGGAAGCCCAAGTCGAAGTGGTGAGTGTGAAGGGAGACCAGAGGGATACGGGGGCTTGTATAGGGAGAACTTCATCATATTGGTTGTTGTGAGTGCTGTTGTAGCCAGGTATATCCGTACCATACAATATTTGGAAGGTAATTTATATGTAGCCGAAACTGTATTGTTACATATTGCATTGTACAGGCATCCAATTGCATGTTTATTGGTATTCACCATGAATACGTTTTTTTTTTTATAATCATCATATTTAACAGGATGGATAAAATGTCAGTAGTGACACAATTTCGTTTAAATGACTTTTGGTGGATTAGTATTGATATGTATCCTTGCGATAATATTTATAGGTGGAAAATTAAAGGCAAAATTCAGAGAGGTAATAAAAACAACCTAGTGCTGTTCATGTATCCGTATACTATGAAGCAGTTTTATATCATTATATTCTGGCTATTCTTAGGTGATTTTATGTAGTTGCTATAGGTCCAACTACAGTATATAAAATCGTCTAATATCATCCAGAAGAAATGTAAAACTGCATCATCATCCTGAAAGCCTTAACCTCTTCTGTACCGCGCCGTCCTTTTAACATTATTCTTGCTACTATTACACGATTGTAGTCAGTTTAAAATGGGCCTCCACCTATTAAAAGCTTCGAACTATCTCACTTAACCCTTTTTACTACCACAGATCCTTCTTAAACTTCCCGAAATCGTCTAGATATACTGTAGCTAGAATACAATTTACAAGACGTCGCCGGTACAGAAGTGGTTAAGCTTCTTGGTTACATTTTGGAATTACAAATATCTCGTTTAGTGTATCCCTTTCAGTACCGATGTTATTTTTTGCCAGCTACATTTACACGATTTTATGAAGTTTCGAAAGGATGTACGCTTTCTAAGAGGATAAATGAAAATAGTCTGCAGATGTGTTATGTGTAGCCGCCCTTCCCAAGTTGAACAAATCATCTAGTAGTTGACAGAATATAACTGGTAACGAGTGGAATATATGCGCTTTTCAATGTTGGTGTGCATAAGTTTAGCAAGTAGGTTATGTAGCTCAGCGGAAAGTACTGTAAAAGAACTCCACGCAAGTTTCCCTACCAACAATTCTGAGAGGGGATCAAGCCGAAGCGAGCCAGCCACCGCGTCCCGTGTTTACCATGGATGTAGCTGGAAATAGGAGCAAGAGGAAGCAAGGAGAACGAGAGTTATATAGTGAGAGAGAGCGACCCATGGATCTACCCCTTCCACCCTATACCAATACAAAGGAAGGTCAAAATGGCCACACTCCTAAACGGCCACAACCAAAACGATCACAGTATTTTGGTCCAGGTAGTATAGGTTTGGTTAGGTTAGCTTAAATTTGGTTTGGTAATTTTTTGTCAGTTTTGGATAATTTAGGCTTGGTTAACTTTTGGTTAGGTCAGGTTACGTTGCTTAGGCCAGATTCGGTTAGGATACTGGCCATTTTGGTGGTGGCCCTTTAGGACTGTGACCGTTTTGACTCATCGCTTGTGCACGCCCCTACCAAGACGCTTAAACATCAGCAAACGTAGCATCGAACCCCGTACCAACAAACCGCTAAGACTGGGAGATCTCGGGGTGTCCAAGCTCTCGTTACTCCCGGATCAATTTATTTACCCTCGCCAACTGTACACGGGTCAACAAGATCGGTAGGGAGAAGGATATACTCCTAAGCATTACCGAGGTGAGACCCCTTTCACATTGTTGGACGAAATCAACATACATTAATTATTGTTATCTCAAAGAAACTGGATGACGAGTGAAAAATTCATATTCTGGAGAATAAAGTCCATGTATGTATAACAATGTTTACATTAAAGACACAACGGTTTCGTTTCATCTTCAACCCGCTTAGATTGTGAAGAGGGCTTAAATTATCCAAAACAGTCGTATTTGTATAATTAAAAAATATTTTGCCGATGTGGGTTAACTTCTCCAAGCAGGGAAATTAGCAAGTCCTTTTCCAACTAATTTTGTTTGTTTGCTATTGGATTGGTAATACCCTTCCTCTATATTTAGCGCTAAATTGCTATTTTATAGAACATTACGATATAATGTGTTTCCGTAAATATGGATACACATTTTATACTATTATGTCAGATATGGAATAGTCACCACATTGTCCCCATGCATATGAATGTAGTTGTAATTATCAGCCTCCCCCCCCCCTCTCCACTACCCGTTTTTTTATTATTAGTATTATCATATTTTATTTTTATTATTTATGTGTTTTATTTTGTATGTAGGTTTTCATATGATAGTCCTTAATTGCCAGTTAATTAAATATACTGTACGCCTGGAGGTGTGATCAGATTGTTGGCGCTTGTAATATGCCAATATCCATATTTAGGGATAAGCAGCACCCTTCGCCACACATGTTTTAGAATACATATGAAAGTCTCACCATGCCCCTCCAACCGCTCCCCCGCTGGTCTGATGTTAGTGGTGGGATTCGCTTGACAATGGGGAGTAAGTATTATTTTATGGGTTTACTGGGCCGGGGGGACCTGGAGTCTATGAATATGGTGGGCCCGCCCTCATAGGTCTTCTGCCCTTTTCCCCTTTTCTTATCTATGTATTATTGTATTTTATCTTATTATATTTATATTTATTATATTATATTTTTATTATTTACTATTCTCATATTTTTGGTTATTCTGTGTGTCTCTCTCTCTAGTGTCTAGTTCGTGATAAGAGCGCAATAAGTTTGACGACCCAATAAGAGACAGGACTAGTAAAACGAACACTAACATATACAAATACCAACTTTATTAATAACAAAGGCTAAACAATGTTATCAACTACTACATATTATATACAGATGGCTAATAATATCCAATCAATTTTGCCCGGTGCGTTTGTCAGCCGAGTTTTGTTTTCCGCGTTATGCTGAAACACATGCCAGTTTGATGTTTTCAATCAAAATCCCCAAGGCTCTTCATATTATCAAACTCGAATAACATAGCAGTGAATCAAGCTCTAGTTGCATGTCGAGTACAATAGAGAAGTTGAGGATATAAACAACATATAAGCAATATATGCAACATAACAAAACAAAACAAAAATACAGGCTAGATAAACAAAATAATAAGGAATAGTATTAGTGTTTCGGTATGGAAGAGCATGCTCTGAGCATTGAATGTGAAGCGGTTTAGTGGATAAAGATACATACGCTGAGGTGGTTCGGCCATGTTCAAAGAATAGATGAGAGTAGAATGTCCAAAATATGCATGAAATTCAGGTAGGAGGAACTGTCGGTAGTAAACGTCCACTTACAGTGTGAGAGTAGAGAGTGCGAAATTATATTGAATAAATACTTGTGCCATGGGCGAAGGGAGCATGTCTGGATAGAGAAAGCTAGAGGAGTTTCTGGCATGATCATCTTTTAGCTGGAGTTTCCCAGGACGGAGCAAGGCGTCGGAGATGATGATGGTGATTATTATTAAACTATTAGATGAAGTATACGGTAGTGTATAAATCTGCATAAAATGTAGTCCTTGCATCAGATAGCGCTGCGTTAAACATAAACCGAACAGCTAAGACAAATCATACGTGCCCTAAAGCCACGTCAAGCCACGTAAAGCCACGTCAAGCTTTATGATGTGTTCTTCGCGGGGTGGCAGTAAAGGAGAGGATTTAGGTGAGTTTCCGAATCACCCCCGGCGACAACACAACGGCGCTCTAAGGTGACATAAAACTTACCGCTATTTCCTACCGTGTCTGGGATATTTATGTTTACCCGAGGAGTAAGATGCATGGCGGCCTTAAGGGGAGATGGGCTTGTTTATTGGCTCATTTATGTATATTTTTATTATTTTTCTAGTTTCATCCCTAGACCTCCATCAAATTAAAACAAAAAACATCCATTAGATCCTCCTTCTAGATTAATTTTTACATTTTTCGGTAGAAAAATTTCCCGGCCGAAGGCCGGTTCTTCCATCATTACAGGCTCACTATCGTTTGGCATGGACAAAATCGACACCTGAATAGCACGAAAGGTCTAAATGTTGTCGAAGAAATGGGGCGAAAGGTCTTAAAATCGACTAACTAATGGGGCAAACATCTTAACAGCTGAAAACTAATGGGGCTAAACACAAGGGAGAAATTGGTCCAGAAAACCGGCCCATCCCCCCCTTAAAAGAATCGCTGCCCAGGCACCCGTTAATCTGTATGTCACGGTGGAAGTATATTATATAGATTGTTCTTGTTCTCTGCTTCACTTATACCCCAGCTTGTTAAGGGGGGGAAGGGTTTAGTGATTGGTCTATTTATTTGTTTATGTATTTAATATTATTTTGATTTCCTCCTTAGACAACTCCATCAAGCTTAAAATAACATCCGTAGTATCCGAGATATTTTTTTTTTCATTTTTCGGTATAAATATTTCGGCCGGTACCTCCTATATGACAGTCTTGCTATCGCTCGCTAGGAAAAAAATCGACACCCAAATAGCACGAAATGTCTTAATCTTGACAGAGAAATGGGGCGAAAGATTTTAAAATCGCCAAACTATTGGGGCGAACGTCTTAAAATCTGAAAACTAATGAGGCTAGACATGAGGGAGATAGGGAGATAGAACAAAAAAACAAATACCTCCCCTTAAAGGTCAGTTCCTTGATGAATTGTGTCCACATTTGCCTATACTCTCTGTGTCCTCGTGCTTCATTAAACTCATTATTATATTCCGTTGCATTCCATTCTTCTATCTGATTCGTTTTGTGCCTCTTTAGTTTACTTCAGTCACGAGTGTTTACCTCCTGTCGTCCACTGCATGTCCAATGAAGAGAGCCTGTAGTGCAGTATTACAGTAACCGTCAGCAGCAATTGACCACTTGCAAGTTTCGTTCAATGAGGAAGTTGGAGCTGTAGATATTAATATTCAGTAGTTAAAATACGGTTGTAGTACATATATAAATACATAAAACCCATTTCAACATACTCTTCAGAGATTAAATACCTACATAATCATTGCATTTATATTTACCATCGATGTTTACAGCTCCAACTTCCTTATAGCCTGAAACTCGCAAGTGGTCAATTGTTATTCATGGTCCCATTATTAAAATATTGAAGGATGATAAATTCAGCAACCCCATACCTAAAGTAGTATCTGACAGTGCAGATTTGCGGTATGATATTTAATGTTAGACCGCGAAATACCTGATTAGACGTTTTATACCTTCGAAGACTCTATAAGAACATAAGAAAATGGGAGTCTGCAGAAAGTCGATTGGCCCACACAAGGCAGATCCCTCGCACGCCTAACCCTAATTATAAGGCCTAATTATCTTCAATATCCCACTCTATAGGATGTCGTAAATGACCACTTTTTGAAACTACGTCGTTTGTTGGGTTCCTTGATATATATATTTCCTTTAAGGGGGGATGGGCCGATTTTCTGGACCACTTTCTCCTTCATGTTTAGCCCCATTAGGTTTCAGATGTTAAGATGTTTGCCCCATTAGTTAGTCGATTTTAAGACCTTTTGCCCCATTTCTTCGTCAATATTTAGACCTTTCGTGCTATTTAGGTGTCGATTTTTTCCCTGGCGAACGATAGTGAGCCTGTAATGTTGGAAGAACAGGCCTACGGCCGGGACATTTTTCTACCGAAAAATTTACAAATTAATCTAGAAGGGGGATCTAATGGATGTTTTTTTAAATTTAATGGAGGTTAGCCTGGAGGAAACTAGAAAAATAATGAATACATGCAAAAATCGCCCAAAAAGTGAACCATCCCCCCCTTAATACTGTAATAACGGGACCAATGGACTATGACAACTATTTAATATCTAGTTACATTAATTTTGTACTGTTTGAAACTGCATTATCAAGTTGAAAATATGTCGACTCGGAAAATATTAAGGGATCAATTTTAACATTCCCTATATATTCCCTATATTTCCCTATATATTCCCTATATTTCCCTATATATACCCTATAATTTCCCTATATATTCCCTATATTTCCTATCCCCCTAATTTCCCTATATATCCCTATATATTCCCTATATATTCCAATATTTCCCTATAATTTCCCTATATATTCCCTATATATTCCCTATATTTCCCTATATATACCCTATAATTTCCCTATATATTCCCTATATTTCCCTATATATTCCCTATATTTCCCTATATATTCCCTATATTTCCCTATATATTCCCTATATTTCCCTATATATTCCCTATATTTCCCTATATATTCGTAATGTTTTCTTCAATATTACAATTTTCACCCACATTAGTACATTTCGAGTAATCATTAACCACACATTGGTTATCCAGTCGTCTACTTCGAATTCTACTCGATTTTCTGACCTATTTAATATGTATGCATATTCCGATACCCTTTCCTTTCATTATTCATATTTAATCTCCTTGACTCAATGCATTATCCCTCCATATATTTGTCAACAGATGAATCCTCCAGCCATAATAGCTGAAGCCATTAGTGCTGTGGTTAACTCAAGCCGAGGTCACAGAGAAACCTTGATTTAGGTCTGATCATTAGGCAAATAGTAATGCCACAAAAACGTTTCTATAGCAGTCGAATTTGTCATTAGGCAAATAGTAATGCCACAAAAACGTTTCTATAGCAGTCGATTTTGTCATTAGGCAAATAGTAATGCCACAAAAACGTTTCTATAGCAGTCGATTTTGTTTTCATTGTAACCCACCTACTAGTACACTAGTGAGGATCAGTAAATGTTTTCCACTCGCTTAATTGACTTAATCGTATGCCCTTGTACTTTCACCATCACCAAACCTTAACCTACTGTAGGCAATCTTATATGAACTTTTGCTAATTTAGCCAAATCCTTGTTTAACTTTTCCCAGCCTTAAACTCAATCTAACCTAATTAGAAAAGTAGTCGAAGCAACTGGGGTATAAGGAACGAAATTAGTTATGGGCGAATCCAACTGATACACTATACCCTGTTCCAAATGAGTAGGCCAAAACTCTTGAACATTAACCTCTATAACTCACATACGACTAAAGTAATCGAGCTGATATTCTTACCATTTGGGAAGGGTCAACCAAGGAACAGGTGCGGAAACTTACTGCCCATTTGCTCAAGCCCTTTTTTTTAGTTACAGAGGTTAGGGTTCACGATTTCTGGCCTACCTATTTGGAACATGGTATAGCCCCTATCACCACCCCTGACCTCTTCCCTCCCTCTCCCTCCCCTCACAATACCTCAGGGATGCCATGCCTCATTTTTTGGTCAGGAGATGAGATCCAAATTGCCGAGATGAATCGTGTCGGGAGCTTTTAACTTTACCGCACCCAGGGGACCAATTCTCGGGGCTCGGGGCCGGACAGTGCTATCCCGCCCCTCACCCAGACGGTCGATGTTCCTAGCCGATTGAACAGGGAATTGGCCTTTATGTACTGGAGGTTTATCTGCCGTTTCTGGAGGCTGGGATCTCGGCTGAGCTCTCCCTCCAACTTATTATGACTCCATTTTGATGTGTGGCACGCAGGGACAATAATAATAATAATAATAATAATAATAATAATAATAATAATATAATTGGTTTGTTATTTCATATGAACATTGCGGTAATAAGTTTCCTTGTTTACCATCGCTGTGTGTGTGATTATGTGAGATGTGAATGCAGTACAGAGCACTTTTTTCAGAGCACAGCAAATCATCGTAACCTCCTAAACGTGGATCAGAAAGTGCCAGGGGATGATATGTGTGTGAGTTTCCTGTCTCGTTTTGGGGTTAAGGGGACATGGGCCGTTTTTCTGGACCAGTTTCTCCCTCATGTTTAGCCCCATTAGTTTTCAGATATTAAGATGTTTGCCCCATTAGTTAGTCGATTTTAAAACCTTTCGCCCCATTTCTTTGTCAATATTTAGACCTTTCGTGCTATTTAGGTGTCGATTTTTTCCCTGGCGAACGATAGTGAGGTGAGCCTGTAATGTTGGAAGAACCGGTCTTCGGCCGGGACATTTTTCTACCGAAAAATGTACAAATTAATCTTGAAGGGGGATCTAATGGATGTTTTGTTTTAATTTGATGGAGGTTTAGGGAGGAAACTAGAAAAATAACGAATACATGCAAAAATCGCCCAAAAAGTGAACCATCTCCCCTTAAAGTTTGTAGGTATTAACAAATCAACCCTTTCAAGATACGATGACGCATTTTCTTTTCTGTTTTCTCTCTATTATTAGACGATTTTATTCAGATTAGGAAGGGTATGTGGAAGTCAGAGAGTTAATTTCCAAAGATCCTTCCTAAGCTACGTAAAAGTGTCTAATGTTATCCAAAATATAGTGCTAAAATGCATCATAGTGGATGTAACGCAATTGAGTTATGTGTCAAAATGTATAAGTTCGTGATATTTACCGATCTATGGTGGCTTTCTTATTATTTATGAATAATATTGTTAGCACTGATTTAGTAACATTTCTCTATAATTATTAATGGTATCTGGTTCCAAGGAAAATATGCCGAGATGTTTAAGATGTCAGATCCCCTACGTCTGTCCTGAATGAAATATTGTTGGTACTATCATATTTCTATCATTAATTTTAATCCTAATGGTTTTCTAAGTGCATCTCATTTATTCATACCTCGTCGCTTAATTTCTCTTTTTGCCTGTCCCTTCTGAGCAGTTCTCTCCTCTCGCTCTCTCTCTCTCTCTCTCTCTCTCTCTCTCTCTCTCTCTCTCTCTCTCTCTGCTTTTATTTCTTCATTCCTTTGTTTACCTTTAGTTCTCTTCTTTCCGCTATTCACTCTTTGTTCCTGTATTCTATTTCTTATCCATTACTGACATTCCTCTTTCCTTCCTTTGTTCTATCCACCTGCTTTTTAATTACCCCCAATTGACTATCACATGTCATTTTCTTTCACCCCTCTTTTATATTTTGTGTTATGCTTTTTTTAATTGCGTTTCTTATATTGTTAACTTTTTATTGTTACCACATTTCATTATTTATGTTTCACCTTTTGGTTCCGTTATACCCTTTCTCTCTTCGGCTCGATCCTTTATATCCTTCATTCACTATTTAATCTTCTTTATTTCTCCT
The DNA here is from genome assembly GCA_032716605.1 of Paralithodes platypus. NCBI lineage: Eukaryota > Metazoa > Arthropoda > Malacostraca > Decapoda > Lithodidae > Paralithodes > Paralithodes platypus. Next base: position 14,060,043 of record CM064520.1, read on the forward strand.
TTGCTACTAGTTTCATCCATATATTTCGTGCATTCTCATTCATTTCACCTATATTCATTTTTCATTTCATTCACTATATTTTCTGTTCTATTTGCCTTTTTTTTTTTTTTCCTTCCACCTCTCCATTCACTCCCTTTACTCCATATTCTCCTTTTCTCCTCCTCTTCCATCTACCTCTTTTCTTCTTCTTCCATCTCTCCATTTACTCCCTTTACTACCTATTCTCCTGCTCCCCTTCTCCTCCTCCTCCTCATTCTGCTCCTCTTCCTGCTCCTCTTCCTCCTCCTCCTCCTCGTTTTGTTCTCATTTGTATTCTCCTTTGTATTCCTCTTCTTCCTCTTCCTCCTCATCCTGCTCCTCTTGCTCCTCCTCCTCCTCCTCCTTCGTGTCTCCTGCCCCGCCCCTAGCCAGTATAAATCAGCTGGGGCCGGGAGGTGGGAATCGTTATTTTGACATTAGTGATCCGGCCAGGTATAAACGGTTTATTGCACACCTGAGTCTGTCTGTCCACGGCTGTCCTGTACGTATACCTGGATGGAGGGTAGGGTGTGTGTGTGTGTGTGTGTGTGTGTGTGTGTGTGTGTGTGTGTGTGTGTGTGTGTGTGTGTGTGTGTGTGTGTGTGTGTGTGTGTGTGTGTGTGTGTGTGTGTGTGTGTGGTGTGTGTGTGTGTGTGTGTGTGTGTGGTGTGTGTGTGTGTGTGTGTGTGTGTGTGTGTGTGTGTGTGTGTGTGTGTGTGTGTGTGTGTGTGTGTGTGTGTGTGTGTGTGTGTGTGTGTGTGTGTGTGTGTGTGTGTGTGTGTGTGTGTGTGTGTGTGTGAGAGAGAGAGTGAGAGCAAGCGAATAAATTAAACAGGGAAATTTAAAGGTAATGCAAAGAGAAAAAAATACTACTGAGAGTGCAAAGGAAACAAGCAATAGGGAGAGAGAGAGAGAGAGAGAGTGTGTGTGTGTGTGTGTGTGAGTGTGTGGGGAGGGTGGGGGTGAGAGAGATAATACGATGGAAACAAACAATATGTTACTGATCCTCACGAGGCTACTTATGGTCAATTTAAGCTATTGTTTAGCGTCTGTCCCTCAAGTCTTTAATATTCCCCAACCGTCAGAAGGGGTACGGTAGGGATTAGGTGAGACCTGGAATGCCACGGAAGTTGATTGGAATAAACGATGGCACAGCAAAACCCGAATTAGTCGCTTGTGAACGTTTATATATAGATCACAAAAAAAAAATCCATTCATAAATATCTCTCTTTTATTTGGCACATTTGTACTGGTCATATTAGCAAAAATGACATGGGATGATTAGTTATTCAACATACAGACGCATAAATCATTATTAGTATTTTTTGTTCTCTCTCTCCTTACCACCCGACTTGGATCAAAAGCTGTGTGTGGTCAGTATATCTCTGTGAATCTATGTAAATCTCTCTCGTTAATTCCCACTTTGATTTACATAGATGGACGAGTGATAACGAGGGATATACACGAATCCGGAAATATATTAGTACCTCGGTCCTATAGAATTTGATAAGAGATTACTTCGTTGGGAGTATTTAATGTTTGTTGTCGATTGCGATCAGGGGATAGAGAAGAGAGAGAGTGTATTTCGGTGTCACACGAGCGCATTTTCTGGCAATATTTGATGAGCAAGTTTGTTATCGTACTATTTTGAGCCTTTTTCGTATTGGTATCGGAATTAGATCGAAGGTAGAGTAAGCTAGGTAGTTTCATGTATACGGAACTTTCATTTCGAAGTTGCCAGACAACAAATACCCGTAAAAATTGATGAAACAATCGCTCGTGTGACGCCACCTTCAATTTGGTGTTACAGAAATCGGTGTCCCGCAAATTGTGTCGGCAAGCCTGGTATGGCGGTGTTTATATTAAATTTATATATGATTTTAATGACTTCATATTATCTACCTTCACATTAGTGTTCGATACCAAGGAAAAAGATCCCAGAAATGTTGCCGGAATTTATTTTTACCGTCGACAATTAACTATAAATGCTTTCGTGTGATACCCATACACCCTAAACAGGGATCGGCCAGCCTCTGCCATTTTTGTGCCACTGGTGTTTTTTTGCCAAGGAAGGATTGATTGCTTGGCTCTTCCCTCCCACAACATTCGGGCGGGAAGGACCTAGCAAAGCGGGCGGGATCTTCTAGTCGGAATGGTTTGAGGGCGGGAAAGACCTGATCCCTCTCTTTAGAACATAAGAACATAAGAAAATGGGAGTCTGCAAAAAGCCGATCGGCCCACACAAGGCAGATCCCTGTCACACCCAACCCCAATTACATAACAACATAAGGTCATAAGATCGCGGGAAACTGCATATGGCCCACATGAAGCAGCTCCCATTCACACCCAGCCCATATCACCCATATGGGAATCCAACTTATGCTTAAAGCTTTCAACTGTTTCTGAGCTAATTACTGTTCTGGGCAGTGCATTCCACATGTTAACAACTCTATTTCCAAACCAGTGCTTTCCTATATCTTTCCTAAATCTAAACTTATCTAACTTGAAAACACTTGAGCGGGTTATGTCGCCGTTCTTTAGCTTTAATACCTCATCTATATCGCCCTTATTTAAACCTTTTATCCATTTAAATACCTCTATCATGTCTCCCCTACATCTTCGTCTCTCTATTGAGTGCAGGCCTAAGACTTTCAACCTCTCCTCATACGATAAATTTCTAATATTATGTATCTTTTTGGTCATTCTTCTTTGGACTGCCTCTAAAGGGTCGATATCCATTCTATTATAAGGGCACCAAAATTGAACAGCATAGTCTAAATGGGGTCTTACTAGAGCTAAGTGTAGTTTTAAGAAAACTTCAGCAGTCCTGTTGCTAACACTCCTAGATATGAATCCTAGAATTCTATTTGCCCTATTCCTAACACTTATACACTGTTTTCTGGGTTTCAGATCATTACTAACAGCACCCCCAGATCCTTCTCACACTCTGAGTTATCCAATTCTACATTGTCTAGTTTGTATTTAGCATCTAAATTACGATTTCCAATCCTTAATAACTTACATTTGTCTACATTGAAACTCATCTGCCAATTTATGGACCACTCGTGCTAGTGATCGAGATCATTTTGAAGACATTCCCTGTCGCTAGCTGACTCTATTGTCCTACCTATTTTAGTATCATCAGCAAATTTACTGATCCTACTCTTTATGCCTGAGTCACGATAATTTATGTAGATAATGAACAGAAGGGGCCCCAAAACCGACCCTTGGGGGACCCCACTTTTAACTAATCCCCAGTCCGATTTTACACCATTTATACTAACTCTCTGTTTCCTACCAATCAGCCATGACTTAATCCACTTGAGTAGCATCCCCCCAATACCATGTCCTTCTATCTTCCTTAACAGCCTTTCATGTGGAACTTTATCAAAGGCCTTACTGAAGTCTAAGTAAACTATATCATATGACTTGTCGTTATCTACCGCTTCATAAACCTCGGAGAAAAAACTGAGTAAATTTGTTAGGCAGGATCGTCCTGGAGTGAAACCATGTTGAGAGGGTTTTATTAACTTGAACATATCTAAGTGATTTCTAATTTTCCTGGCAATAATTGATTCTAGCAATTTCCCTATAATTGATGTGAGACTAATAGGACAGTAATTTGATGCTATGGACTTATCACCTTTTTTAAATATCGGAATTATATTTGCGAGCTTCCATGAATCAGAAACTAAGCCTAAAGCTAGTGAATTATTAAATAGGTGAGTTAATGGGTAACTTAATTCGTCCTTGCATTCTTTTAATACCCTAGCATACACCTCATCTGGACCTGGAGATTTCTGGGGTTTTAGTCTATCTATTTCCTTAATTACTTCGTCACTAGTGACCTGAACTGTGCTTAATATTTCGTCTATACTACCGTCAACATCTTGGTTGACTACTGGAACTTGATCTAAATTTTCGTTTGTAAAAACAGAAAGGAAATGACTATTTAGAGTATTGCACATTTCTAACTCATCATCTGTAATCTCACCTATGACATTCTTAAGAGGCCCTACTGTATCCTTTACCTTAGATTTATACAATTGATAAAATGCTTTAGGGTTGTTTTTAGATTCATTTGCTACCTTGATTTCGTAGTTTCTTTTTTCCTTCCTAAGTTCCTTCTTTACCTGCCTCGACAAGTTATGGTGATATCCTATAAGGTGGATTTCGCCTTTCTGTATTTTTCTGTATACAGACGTATTCTTAAACATTCCCACCGTGAAATCCCACTCCTTAAGGGGGCAGTGCTCTCTTTTTCTGGACCCCCTTCTCCCTCATGTTTAGCATATTAGTGTTTAGGTTTTTAGACGTTCGTTCCGTTAGTTTGGCGATTTTGAGACCTTTCGCCTCATTATTTGTTGTCATATTAATTAAGACCTTTCGTGCCCTTTAGGAGCCGATTTTTTTCCTGGCGAGCGAAAGCGAGTCTCTAAATTTAGAAGGAACAGGCCCTCGGCTGGGATATTTTTCTACCGAAAAATGTAAAAATTTATCTTATCTAGGGGATGTTTTTCTAAGCTTGATGGAGGTCTAGCGAGGAAACTAAAAAATATATGAATAAATATATATATAAACCAAAAACCAAGCAATACCCCCTTAATGAACGAAATACAACGAGATAAATTGTTAGCTTATAAAATGTGTGAGATTTCATGTTCTCTTTCATTAAATTAACACTCAATTCCAATATCTTCGTTCATTTTGGGCTGGATGACACCCACCCCACACGTCTAAGAATACGGCTGTAAATTCTATATGATCCTATATCTATCTATCTATCTATCTATCTATATACTCAGGCCCTATCCCCACTTTTCCTATTTTGTTTTCTAGATGGTCCAAAATATAATACCATCCCGTTCTTTGCAAGTTATGGTACCAAAATGGCGTCCAAGTAAAAAGATGACCCGGTCTCTCTTACAAAAGGGTCTCTAGTGATGCCTCCACAACAGTTAGCAGTTGATGGGATTATTTGACGATATCGAAGCTATTAGAGACTCATTAAGGGGAGATTTCCACTTGAGAGATTTTTTCTGGACTCCTTTCTCCCTCATGTTTAGCCCCATTGCTTTTGAGATTTTAAGACGTTTGCCCCATTAATTCGGTGATTTTTAAGAATTTTCGACCCATTTCTGTCAATTTTAAGACCTTTCGTTCCATTTAGGTGTCGATTTTATCCTGGCGAGCGATAGCGAGCCGGTAATTTAAGAGGAACCGGCTTTCAGCCGGGACATTTTTCTACCGAAAAATGTACAAATTTATCTTGAAAGGGGCTCAAGGGGGAGTAATTTTAAGCTTGATGGAAGTCTAGGGAATCAACTAAAAACCTCCCCTTAAGGGGAAGGATTTATTTGTTGGTCGATTATTTCACTTATTTAATATTATTTTAGTTTCCTTCCTAAACCTCCATCAAACTTGAATAAAACAGCCCCAAGATATATTCTAGATATATTTGTACATTTTCGGTCCCGGCCGAAAGCCTGTCACTCCTTAAATTACAGGCTCGCTATCGCTCGCCAGGATATAATCAACACCGAAATCTTAACATTGACAAAGAAATAAGGTGAAAGGCATTAAACTCGCCAAAACTAATGGGCCGAACGTCATCAAATGTCAAAACTAATGGGGCTAAACATGAGGGAGAAGGGGGACCAGAAACACCAACCATTGACCCCGTAATGCAAAAATCTCCCGAGGCCAGATATAAATCAGTAGTATATACTGTATGTGTGTGGATTAACCCCTTCTGTATCGGCGACGTCATTTTTCTTTGATTTCAGCTACATTTATATGGTTTTATGAAGCTTAGGAAAGACGTCTACCAATCAAAAGCCTGCAGACTATCTCAAATAATCCTTTTAGCTACCATATATCTTTCCTAAGCTTCATAAAATCGTTTAAGCATAGCTTAAATATTGTATACAAAATACGTCGCCGGTACAGAAGGGATTAAGGGGAGATGGGCCGTTTTTTTGGGGGGGGGTCTTTTAATTAATGTATTCCTTGATTTCTTAGTTTCCTCGCTAGACCACCATCAAACGTAAAAAAAAAAAAAAAAAAAAAAACACCCTAAACCCCCGTTCAAGATAAATGTGTACATGTTTCGGTAGAATAATGTCCTGGCCGAAGGCCGGTTCCTCTTAAAATTTCAGGCTCGCTATCGCTCGCTAGGAAAAAAATCAACATAGCACGAAATGTCTTAAAATTGACAAGGAAATGGGGCGAAAGGTCTTAAAATCGCCAAAGAAATGGACCGAACGTCTTATAATCTCAACACAAATGGGGCTTAACACGAGGGAGAAAGAGGACCAGAACAAACTACCCATCTCCCCTCAAAGAACGCCGATTGGGATCTTTATGATGGACATTATCGCTAACGCGTAAAATATGCAACAATATGGAACAGAGGTTTATGCAACAATATGCAACAGAGGTTTATCAGCATAACTTTTCCGTATTTACAAACCGTCAGGGAATATTAATGGAGAAAACAAAAAATGTGCCTCATTTAACGGCCAAAACAGTCCAAATTGCTTTCCATATGCCCGAAAGTAAATATATGCAACGCTAATGGATGTTGGTTTATCAACATGACTTTTAATTTTCACAGCTGTCGGAGGCTATGTACAGATTAGACATATTGCAGAGTGTTCAACGGATAGAACATTGCAGTCAAAATAGTAATAATGAAGTCAAGTCAATTAACTAAGGGGGAATATATATTATAATTATTTGTTTTTCTCTAGAACTCTATCAAGCTTAAGGGGGATCACCTGCTTTTTGTTCATCTTTCTCTCCTCTTCTGTCTTTCTCTGGCTTGTATCCATTCGGCCGCATTCAGCCAACTGTTTTAAGACGTTTGTCCCCATCCAGATTTCTTTCTGACGAGAGATAGCGAGCCAGCATAGTATGGAGAAATCCGGCTTCGCCGGAGACATTTTTCTATCGAAAAATGTACAAATTTAGTTTGCTGTCAAAACAAAAATATATATATATGCTGGCTCGCTACCGCTCGCCAGGAAATTAGTAACACCTGGATAGGGGTAAGCGTCTTAAAACAGTAGGCTGAAAGGGGCCGAAAGGATACAAGCCAAAGAGGGAGGGAGAGAAAGAGAAAAACAAAACGAGGTGGGCTCCCTTAAAAGAATACCCCCAAGATCCCCCTTCGATATTAATTTGTCTACTAAGGGTTTATCGGTTAGGAGTTTCAGACATCCCACAAAATACTCTAAACAGCTTAATTTAGTCAAGGAAAACTAATCATTCATCTATTTGATTAATTATGATTACTCTCAAATCCCAAACCAAATTATTAACCCTCTGAAGATTTACTTTATTTTTTTTTTCCCTGGACCTCTGTCAAACTTAAAAAAATACTCCCAAGAACCCCCTTCGAGATCAATGTATACATTTGTCGTAAAACAAATGTCCCTATATTGCAGGCTCGCTTTCGCTCGCCAGGAAAAAAAAACGTTACCTAAATAGCCCTAAAGGTCTTAAAATTGTCAAAGAAATATTAGCTAAGGTCTACAATAATAGTCAAACGAATGGAGCATACGTCTTAAAATGTCAAAACTAATGGGGTTAAGGGGAGATATCCACTTGAGGGACTTTTTTTCTGGACCCCTTTCTCTCTCATGTCTAGCCCCATTGCTTTTGAGATTTTAAGATGTTTGCCCCATTAGTTTGGCGATTTTAAGAAGTTTCACCCCATTTATGACACTTTTAAGACCTTTCGTCCCATTTAGGTGTCGATTTTTTCCTGGCGAGCGATAGCGAGCCTGTAATTTAAGAGGAACCGGCCTTCGGCCAGGACATTTTTCTACCAAAAAATGTACAAATTTATCTTGAAAAGGGGTCAAGGGGGTGTCATTTCAAGCTTGATGGAAGTCTAGGAAACACACTAAAAACCTCCCCTTAAACATGATAGAGAAGGGGGTCCAGAAAACAAAGAAGCCCTGCACGCGTCTGGCTCATTGCGGTCTATTGTTTTCATTTTGTTAACCCCTTGAAGATTATGAAGCATTTTAACAGTTTATTCTGGCTATCATTAGACGATTGTATATTGTTTAGGAAGGATATGTGGGAATTTTGAATATGAAGGCTATCTCCATCAACTCTCTGACTTCCCTATACCCTTCCTAATCTGAGTAAAATCGTCTAATAGTAGCCAGAAACAGGAAAGAAACGCGTCATCGGATCTGCTAAGGGTTAAACAGTTAGGAGTCTCAGCATACTGTGAAAATCATAATTTAGTCAAGGAGAGCTAATAATTCGTCTATTTGACTAATTACGATTATTCTCAAATCCCAAACCAAATGATTAACCCTTTGAAGATTATGGCGCATTTTGGCAGTTTGTTCTGGCTATCAATAAAATAAGATCTTTACGAATCTAGGACTTATAGGGGTAAAGGCTATTTTAATTAACCCTCTGACATCCATATACTCTTCCTAATCTAAATATAATCGTCTAACAATAGCCAGAAAACCGAAAAATAAATGAGTAATCGGGTCTTGAAAGGGTTAACTAACTTGCATTGAACTGTCGTGCACTATGGGTTTTCAAAATACTCATATACTGTATATACTGTATAAAGGTTTATATTTTAATGTTTTTAAAACCTGGATTATCTTTGAATAATAATGTTTTTCTAATAATTTAAATATTTGTCAAAAACATTATATTCCCCAACTAGGACATTGCAGGAGCTAAGTCCTAATTATTCCATTTGTATTTCTGACAGGTTTGTTCTCACTTATCAATCTTGGTGTCGATGTAACCAAGTGCGTGTGTGTGTTACTCAGTTACTCAGTTACTCAGTTACTTGTTCGTCAAGGGGAATCCACGCAATGCGAGCTAAGCTCATTATTATCACGCCTCCTTAACTGGGAATGTATTGCGTGAAATGCATGTTAAGTGTTTATGTACTGTTGGAATGGTTGTGGATGTGTGTGTAGTCTGTATTTTAGCCAATTGGCGACATCGGAAACGAAGGCTTAGGGTGGATCTGTATGGTACCATCTCACTATAGACGGTACCGTCTCACCCGAAGGCTTAGGTAGCCATCAGCTTAGGTGAACCATATGATACCCATCTCGCCTTGTACCATTTTTGCCAACCCCAGATGGGACGTCACAACGTCGTCCACTTATTCCAGGTACCTATTTACAGCTAGGTGAACTGAGGCTAACACATGAAAGGAGACAAGCCCAATTTGTCTCCGCCCGGCCGGGGATTGAACCCCCGACCCCTCGTGTGTGAGACGAGAGCTCTACCTACTAGGCTACGGGCTGTGTGTGTGTGTGTGTGTGTGTGTGTGTGTGTGTGTGTGTGTGTGTGTGTGTGTGTTTGGAGATGACAGCATATAGAGAAACTAAACTGTAATAGCTTCCTTAAATTAAACGACACTTATGGGTTTACAATATCTTCTTCATTCTCACAAACAGGTCATTGAATATATCGAAACCTGGCCTAGTAAATATGTAACCTAAACACATGACCTAAATTACATATCAGCTATAGCTTTCGTTCATTCACCTCGGCGGATGTACAGTAGATCACCGCATTTGTTATATTTTCGCTAGTATAGACATTATCCGTATGCAAATGTACGGCTGAGACATATGTATAATTAGCTTCCGACAACCAGCGTAAAATATGGAAGGATGGGAAGGGTTTCACATATTTATTACTGTTTTCATTTGTATATTTAGTATGTGTTTTTGTATTTGTTGTATTTGTTTGTATTTATGTTCATACTATTGCTTAATCAAGTGCCATACAGCTGCGTGTTCTCCCCATCAGCGTATTATAAACATCTTAGACTAGTAAAGTAAAGGGGAGGTCACCCCAACCCCAAAATATGAAATTATGAACAAATAAGAGTTTTATACGGAGAATTGCCTAAGATTGATGATTAGATATAACTATGCAACAACACGATAAAAAAAAAAAAATAATTGTAAAGAGTGCTTCATCAACATTGCAGAAGAAAAAAAAAAAAAATATATATATATATATATACCGGTATATACAGTATATATATATATAATAATCATGAATCACTTTTAGATTGACCACGTAGCATGTAATATAGGTGGAAAAGAACTAATCTCAATGAGGAAAACGAGACGAGGAAATGTTAATAGGGCGAGAGATTGGTATATAATTGTAAACGATTTAGACTTAGGAATGGAAGGATGTAGGCAGGCATACAACTAGAGAGAGAGAGAGAGAGAGAGAGAGAGAGAGAGAGAGAGAGAGAGAGAGAGAGAGAGAGAGAGAGAGAGAGAGAGCCACGATGTATCTTATGATCATACTATTTAGCACATATATACTGCATATAGTGTTTCCAAAGGTGTATTAACATGCAGGTATAATAGTGTTCGCGGTATAGACTATCATATTTGAAGTCTATTCCCAACTATTGATAGTTTGCTTAAGGGGAGGTTTTTAGTGGATTCCCTAGACTTCCATCAAGCTTAAAATTACTCTCCCTAGACCCCCTTTCAAGATAAATTTGTACATTTTTCGGTAGAAAAATGTCCCGGCCGAAGGCCGATTCCCATTAAATTACAGGCTCGCTATCGCTCGCCAGGAAAAAATCGACACCTAAATGGCACGAATGGTCTTAAAATTGACAGAAATGGGGCGAGGGTTCTTAAAATCGCCAAACTAAAGGGGCGAACGTCTTAAAATCTCAATAGCAAAGGGACTAAACATGGGGGAGAAAGGGGTCCAGAAAAAAATCCCTCAAGTCGATATCTCCCCTTAACGGGGTAGTACTCGGTTTTTGGGCTATATATTAATTAATTTATTTATTTTTGAGTTTCCTCGCTAGACCTCCATCAGGCTTAGAAAAACACCCCCTAGACCCCCTTTCAAGCTAAATTTGTAAATTTTTCGGTAGAAAAATTTCCCGGCCAAAGGCCGGTTTCTCTTAAAATTATAGGTTCGCTTTCGCTCGCCTGGAAAAAAATTACAACTAAATGGCACGAAAGATCTTGATATTGACTAAGAAATGGGGCGAAAGGTCTCAAAATCGCCAAACTAATAGAACGAACGTCTTAGAATGTCAAAACTAATATGCTAATCACGAGGGAGAAGGAGGTCCAGAAAAAGCGAGTACTACCCCCTTAACGAGTTATTTAGTGTTGAATTAACTATCTGCTCATGATGTGGTGACGCATCCTTTCATTTTGTTCTGGCTATCATTGCGAGATTGTACTCAGCTTAGAAAGGAACTCAATGATGCATGTGGATGTAAACTATAATTATAAGATTTTATTGAGCTTAGGAAGGAACTAAAGGAAGCATGGGAATGTAAACTAGCTAGATTATCCCTCTGGCTCCTTCCTGTGCTTAATACAATTGTCTAACAAAAGAAAATACATGGAAGAATGGAACATGGAGCATTGAAAGGGATAACTATTTCATTATTGACATGTACTTCACCCTAACCATAGATACTATTGTTTATTTGAAGTTACTTCTCCTTTTATGAATATAGATATGTGTGTTTGTTTATGTTGTCATCGTGGACGCTATTATAATGACTGCTGGACCTGAATTGGAACTTTAAAAATAGTGACAGGTGTGTGCATGTGTGTGTAATGTGTATATGTGTGTGTAAGTGTGTGTGTCTGTGTGTTTGTAAGATTGTGAGTGTGTGTGTCTGTGTGTGTGTGTGTGTGTGTGTGTTTAGGAGAGTGAGTTTGCACCAATGATAGCAGAACACACACACACACACACACACACACACACACACACACACACACACACACACACACACCCGCCATTGTTATTGGTGGTAAGTGTTGTGTAATTATCACACACTTGTAGTCTCATTTCCGGACAGCTGTTTGTGTGTGTGAGGCATGTATACACAACGCACACACACACACACACACACACACACACACACACACACACACACACACACCCACACCCACACACACACGCATATAGACTCAAATATAATATGCACTTCAACACACATACACACCTATATACACATACGCACAAACATACATTTACTGAAGCATACACACACACACGTATATACACAGACATGTACACTTAAACACACACACACGCACACACACACACAGCACCTTTTCACATTCGCGTTACGATAAAATATACACGATACGTTTCTCTAGGATATGGTCAAATTTTCAACAGCTGTTTCCACTGAATTACATTACTGCCGTATTATCCTCCTCTTTTATAGTGTTTTAATCTCGGGAAATCTTGTGTGATGGTATTAAAGTCGGTAATTAATGTTGATGACTTATAAATTAGCAGATGTTCAGGTCTGTCTGTTTGTATATGTCTGTACGAGTATATATATATATATATATATATATATATATATATATATATATATATAATCTCTCTCTCTCTCTCTCTCTCTCTCTCTCTCTCTCTCTCTCTCTCTCTCTCACTATACACACTCAAGCTCACATATGCTCGTGCGCACCACACACACTCCTACATATTACACACACATAACAGACAACTAATCACGCATGAATATCACACACACACACACACACACACACACACACACACACACACACACACACACCTGCCGTAGACTTTATCAGTTCACCGGATCATAACAAAGGTACACCCCTATCAAGGAGGTTATATGAGGGGAGGGGACGTGAGGTAGACCATACTATATCCCAGCATGAAGCAAGAAAGGTGATAAATCATGATCTCTATCCTTCGTAACTCAAAAAGGGGTAGAGGAAATTAGCTGTAAATTTCCACATCTATTCCTTGACTGACTCTTCCCAAATGATAAAAATATTCGCTCGATTACTTTAGTCATTTTTGAGTTACAGAGGTTAGAGGTCATAGTTTTTGTTCGCCTACTTACAGCGAATAGACTATATGAAGAACGCTGATCTCTGCGTCATGTGTAAATGTGCATAAATAATGATAGACTATGATAACATAGTAATTGATAATACAAATATATATATGTACTTGCAGTCTTTACCTGATATTCTGAGGTACTGGGAGTTCTTTTGTTATTATATCGCGCGAGAGATTGGCTTCACTGTCTTGCCCTGACATTCCCTCCTTTAGTATCCTTCCTCCAAGACCAATCCCGACATTTGAACTGAGAATCACAATCGTTTAACCCCTTCAGGATGCGATGGTGCGTTTTTCATCGTATCCTGGCTATCATTAGACGATTTTATGCAGTTTAGGAAGGGTCTACATACGAGTTGCAGGGGTAAACATTCTCCTAGTTTCAACTATTTTTCAACTTTAGGGGAGACACTTGTTACAGGCATTTTTGCCTTTTGTCTCCTTCATTCACACAGGACAATATTTTTTAGCAGGTGTGACTTCCAAATGTTTTTCCTAAACTGAATAAAATAATCTAATGCTAAACAAAATAACAGGATATACGCGTTCGTGTGTGTGTGTGTGTGTGTGTGTGTGTGTGTGTGTGTGTGTGTCTGTGTCTGTATGTGTGTTTGTGTGTGTGTCTGTGTGTGTGTGTGTGTGTGTCTGTATGTGTCTGTGTGTGTGTGTGTGTGTGTGTGTGTGTGTGTGTGTTATCTATACCCCCCGTGTATGCACATGTGATCAGACCCACTTTACACACACGCACAACATCCACCAACTACGTCCCAACAAGGCGCATTTACATAATATACCAATAAAATATATACTCTATTATTTACCTGCGGCCGATCAGCCCTATACTCTATATACCACTGCAAGTGTTCTCGCTTCATATGTACAGTCGCGCTAATAAGTAATGTCTCGGCACCAAGTATGTTTGGATCAATAATTGGTATCAGTAATATCTAAGTTTCATTTCTTCATATCGAGTGAAATAAGCAAACATGTTCCTACACTTACCCACCCTATTCAACATCGGACAGACATTAATACAGCACAAAGCAAGCCAAACGTAATGCCAGCTGGGACATGACTTATTAGCGCGACCGTACACCTGTTTGTATTCAGTGAGGTATTATTCCCTTACTTTTTTTTTTATTTCCGCAACGTTTAGACGATTTTATGAAGCTTAGGAGAGATATGTGATAGCTGAGAGGATTAATTGAGATTGTCGGTAGCTATTTAATTGACGGACGTCCTTCCTAAGCTGAATGAAATCGTCATATACAATAGTTACCAGAATGTAATGGAAATGTCGTTACCGGTATGGAATGGGTTATAGAAGGATAGTTAGGCAGATAAGTAGATTTTTGATAGCTCGATGATTAGAATGTTGTATATCAAAATAGAGAGAAATATAGATAGAAAGATGTAAGAACATAAGAAAATGGGAGTCTGCAGAAAGCCGATTGGCCTATACAAGGCAAGTCCCTGTCACACCCAACCCTAATTATAAGGCCTAATTATAAGCCCACTTACTAACACCATTAGGACTGACCTCACCGAAACGGTCAGAGGTCAGAAAAACGGGGGTCTGCAGAGCGCCGATTGGCCCACACCTGACAGATCCCCCTTGTATACCAAGATACAGAGGAGTATAGATTTAATGTTTAGATAAATTGATGGATGAATAGAAAGACACATAGCTAGATAAAGACATTGATAATTAGACAGGAAAGTACTTAGATACTGTAGATAGGTATGTAGGAAACTACTTAGATACTGTAGATAGGTATGTAGGAAACTACTTAGATACTGTAGATAGGTATGTAGGAAACTACTTAGATACTGTAGATTGTATGAAAGTACTGAGATCGTGTAGATAGGTATGTAGGAAAGTACTTAGATACTGTAGATAGGTATGTAGGAAACTACTTAGATACTGTAGATAGGTATGTAGGAAAGTACTTAGATACTGTAGATAGGTATGTAGGAAAGTACTTAGATACTGTAGATAGGTATTAGGAACGTACTTAATACTGTGAGGTATGTAGGAAACTACTTGATATTGTAGATAGGTATGTAGAAATACGTAGATAATGTAGATCTTCTGTAGGAAATTACTTAGATACTGTAGATAGGTATGTAGGAGTACTTAGATACAGATAGGTATGTAGGAAGTACTTAGATACTGTAGATAGGTATGTAGAAAGTAGTTAGATACATAGATAGGTATTTAGGAAAGTACTTAGATACTGTAGATAGGTATGTAGGAAAGTACTTATATACTGTAGATAGGTATGTAGGAAAGTACTTAGATACTGTAGAGGTATGTTAGGAAAGTACTTAGATACTGTAGATAGGTATGTAGGAAAGTACTTAGAAACTGTGATAGGTAGTACTTATATACTGTAGATAGGTATGTAGGAAACTACTTAGATACTGTAGATAGGTATGTAGGAAAGTACTTAGATACTGTAGATAGGTATGTAGGAAAGTACTTAGATACTGTAGATAGGTATGTAGGAAAGTACTTAGATACTGTAGATAGGTATGTAGGAAAGTACTTAGATACTGTAGATAGGTATGTAAGAAAATACTTTTGTAGATAGGTATGTAGGAAAGTACTTAGATACTGTAGATAGGTATGTAGGAAAATACTTAGATACTGTAGATAGGTATGTAGGAAAATAATTAGATACTGTAGATAGGTATGTAGGAAAATACTTAGATACTGTAGATAGGTATGTTGGAAAATACTTAGATACTGTAGATAGGTATGTAGGAAAATACTTAGATACTGTAGATAGGTATGTAGGAAAGTACTTAGATACTGTAGATAGGTATGTAGGAAAGTACTTAGATACTGTAGATAGGTATGTAGGAAAATATAAACCAAGATAGAAAGATAGCTTTAATGAGCAGATTGATAGATTGATGATACATGGATTGGTATATGAAGGCTTGCAGTATACCATGCCAAACAGAAAGATATAGTTTATTATTGGTTGATTTGGCAGGATGATTGACAAGCAAATATATAAGATAAGTTGGGCTAAATAATATCCATGATTGTAAACTAAACGAAGAAACTTTTATGATTCTTATTTCTTTATATTTTTGTAATACATTTGTTTTATTGATCCATAAATTTGTACCACTTTAAAAATTATAATATTGCATTTTTTAACATTTGATATTATGATTGTAATTCATTTGGTTTGATGATATAATTTATGGTCCAGCTGGCATGACATATCACAAGGCAATTATCTCCTGACTTGACAACTAATTCCTTCTACCATGTAAATGAGTTGTATTAAGCATATTTCTCAATGACCTATTGACCTTTTTGCTATACTATCAAACTATCACTATCAATATACTGATATTGCAAAACTCATATAATCACTCTCTGAATCATAGCCACCACCGCTCGCTCTCTCTCTCTCTCTCTCTCTCTCTTTCGAATCTGCCTTGTGTGGGCCGATCGGCTTTCTGCAGACTCACATTTTCTTATGTTCTTATGGTTATGTATTTATTACTTCATAGGTTTTCTCAACACACAATCCTGTAATAATACCTTCCCTTCATAGTTTGTATTAGGCAGTCCCCTCTCTCTCTCTCTCTCTCTCTCTCTCTCTCTCTCTCTCTCTCTCCATATCATCCATCCACTGCTTCGACACAATAAGAGGGAAGTGTGATATATGAGGTAATTGATCCACCCACACCTGTCCTTTATGAAACACACCTGTGCTGACACAAACAACACCACCACCACTACTACATCCCGTCTAGGACACATGCACGCACGCGCGCGCACACACACACATGTGAAAAGAGTTTAAATTAACACAGATATATGAAAAATATAGAGAGACAGTCAAACACCCACCCCAAGGCAAAATAGATAATGACTTCATCAGGCCACAGCCATCCACCGAATCGGTTTTCTGTTATAACTGTGGCAAACCGGCTATCTCTATAATACCTGGTGTAGAGTGTTTGCCCTAAAAGAAAAAGTAGTATAGTACTAATGAAATAGTCAAAATCAGGGGGTTGACAAATTCGGGAAGTCAATTTTGTAGTCAGAAGTAGAGTAGACAAAATCAGTTTGTTGTCGGATATCGAAGAAAAAATCCATTAACTACGTCAAAAAGTATTGAAACATATTTAGCATGAGATAAAGTGAGGTTAAGCTCTGGGAGGCAGGGGACGCTCAACCCCCACTTTGACAGGAGCAGCACACACACACACACACACACACACACACACACGCACATGCACACGCACACACCTAGGCAAGTTCCTCAACTAGCAGCTTGCGTTAGCTTATGGTGGGTTCACACATTCACGTATATTGCTCCCGTCCGGCGTATCGCCAATTTATGTAAAGACGCGAGTAGTTTCTGCCGTTGAACGCCCGTTCTTCCACGTCTATTGCACTTCCCGACAGACTTAGCGTAACGGGGCCAGTGTTACGTCAGACGTAATGGAGTCGTATTGAACTACGTACGTGTTTGCGACGTGCGTAAGCATAGCCCCGTTCGACCTCATGGGCTGCACGATTTGCGGGAACACAGGCCACAACCCATGCCACGCCCCCTCAAGACCGGCGTAGATGAGGCCGCATGTCTTGGGATTTGTTAGGTCGTAACGGACCGGTTCTGGCCAATCGTAGGCACACCCCGTCTGACCAAACACAGACAAAGACAGTCTTTGTCAACCACGTAGGTCTGGGTTGGAATCTGGGAACTACAAAAGGGCAGGAATGGCCACACCATTCCCATTCCCAGTCCTTCATCGGCACCATGAACAACATCGAGGAATTCATCCTGGAGGAGTAACATCGAGGAATTCATCCTGGAGGAGTAACCCGCTGAGTGCCAGCCAATTTTGACGGTGTGCTTCTGCCAGTGCCATATTTTTTTTTTTTTTTTTTGGCTAAATCTATTAAGTTGGGAGAGAAATGGTTAAAAAAACACTCCCCTCGCCAGAAATCAGGTCCCCGATGGTCCCGAAAGTAGCTGAAAAGACACTATAGACTACAGAGACTTTTATGGTATCGGAATGTATGGGTGGGAGGGTGGTTTTGGGGTTGGTTGGGGGAAGGTAGAAGGGTAATTGACTTGTGTTACACATATGAAGCCGATTGGTGAGGTAGTTTCGCCACCACGGATTTTTCCTTTTTTTTTTTCCTTTCCTTCGTAACGGATACGCTAGAAGTGGGGGGTGGGAGGAGGTTGGGGGTGTGGTGGGGGAAGGCAGAAGGGTAAGAGACTTGTCACACAAATATGGAACCGATTGGTGCAGTCGTTTCGCCGCCACAGATTTTCCTTTTTTTTTTTTTTTTCGTACGGATACTCTAGATGTGGGTGGTGGGAGGAGGTTGGGGTTGTGGTGGGGGGATGTCTGTAGGGTAAGTGACTTGTGACACAAATAGGGAACCGATTGGTGCAGTCGTTTCGCCGCCACAGATTTTCTTTTTTTTTCCTTCTGACGGGACCGACAGTCAGCGAGTGGGTGGGAGGAGGGATTTGGGATTTTTGTGGTGGGTAGCCTAAAGGGTACGGTACATGTGGTCAAAATATGAAAGCCCCGGTGCAGTCGTTTCGCTGCTACGGTTTGCTTTCGGCAGGGTGCCGAGGGTGGCAGGGTTGGCTTGTTGGTTGCTGCTCCGGTGTGGTGAGAGGTGTGACTGGGGGGTCCCTCGCTGGTCCCGTTGTCCCCTCGTACAACGATGCCGCGTCTTCCCGCCAACCCGCAGTGCGGCGGTTCTGCCAGATGCGGCCTAACTAACGTATACTTCCATGTTCGACTGGAACTTTCTACGATTTGACGAGAGCAGCTCTCGTCTCACGTGGTAGCTGCTACGTCCGACGAGGATGCTCTGGTCAGACGACCGTGGTGGCCTGGTCGGTCGTAAGTTTCCCCGTCTTTTGACATACGTGAGGGCGAGCCACGTTCCTGATTCGACTCGAATCAGCAACCGCGCGGCCTTGGCCGCACCCAAAACATTCCCGACCCACGTGGGCTACTCGTTTCTACTCGCGCCATGCGAGAGTACCCCCCCCCCCCCCCCCCCCCAACCCCCCCCCGGACTGGCCGTAATTTCATTAAAGTTTTGCGTATTATGCCATTACGTTTTACGTAATCGGTTGCCAACTACCAATATACCTTCGTTTACAACAGACGGGAGCTGACGGGAGCAATATACGTGAATGTGTGAACCCACCATTACACGTAAACGCACCAGTGCATCTGCGTATGTACTAATGTGAGAGCTCGGGTCTTCACAGTCGAAAAAAGGTCACATGTAACCTTATACATGATAAGCATTGTACTGTACCTTGGTTAGGAAAAACTCTGCCGAGGACAATATTTATTGAACGAACCTCTGAGTAACAAAATATTATTAGGACAAATCCCTTTAGAACGAAACCCACTTGAACAAAATCCCTTAATCAAAACCCCTGAGGAAAGAAAAGGTCTGGTAAAAAAAATCCCCATTGGTAAATCCCTCGTGAAAACAAAATCCCTCCATTTCTGCCACTGACCAAAATCCCTCCTCCTCTGCCACCGAACAAAATCCCTCCTCCTCTGCCACCGAACAAAATCCCTCCACCTCTGCCACCGAACAAAATCCCTCCACCTCTGCCACCGAACAAAATCCCTCCACCTCTGCCACCGAACAAAATCCCTCCACCTCTGCCACCGAACAAAATCCCTCCACCTCTGCCACCGAACAAAATCCCTCCACCTCTGCCACCGAACAAAATCCCTCCACCTCTGCCACCGAACAAAATCCCTCCATCTCTGCCACCGAACAAATTCCCTCTTCCAAAGAAAAAGTCCCCTAATGAAACATACCCCAATATTAGAATCACCTTACACAAAATACGAGATTATATTCATTGCTCATAATCTAAAATGTATAATATCGCTTAGAATTATTGTATTATTTGGTGAGGTTATATAATGGGTAGAGTTAACACTTTTAACTATTTACTAACTACGAAGAACAGGATAACCAAGCAATAAGGGTGTGTATTATATAAGCCATTACGGAAAGCTATGATATAGAATGTATTATGTTTGTGATCATAGCATACGAAATATTAACGTTATAAAATCCCTGTTAACGTCACATGACAGGGAGAGAGAGAGAGAGAGAGAGAGAGAGACAGAGACAGAGACGAGACGAGACGAGACGAGACGAGACGAGACGAGACGAGGAGGAGACGAAGGAAGATAATAATAATAATATTTATTTCCACAGCTAGTGGTTATTCAGCTTACATAATATGTACAAACAAGACAACATATATACAATACATAGGAAACGATTATTAACATAAGAACATTAGCATGAAGTTTGGATAATACATTATTAGTTAATAGAGATTGGCCCATGTGGGTCCTATTTATAGCCCTTCGTCGACTTTCTTTAAGAGTCCTGGAATTATAGCCTCATCCGGATTTAAAGATAATCCGAGGCAGCTGAAGAGGAGGAGTGAACAGGTAAAAATGAAAGGGAGCAATGAAGAAAATGAAATACGAGATGATGGTATTAAGACACGATTTGTAGAGGAGAGTATTGAAAAAGGGAGCTTGTTAGAGTCATGGGAGTAAGTGCATGAGGAGAGAAGGAGTTATGCATATATTATACCGTAAATACATACATAATAATATACGGACAAATAATCACACGTGACTGGTATAAGTCTTGTATTCGGTAGGAAAATATAACGCGGAACTGCCAGCTTTCGTCTGTAATCCCGATAGAGAAATAGGCTATACTGTATAATGATATGTATATGATGTATATACTGTATACAGAGAGAGAGAGAGAGAGAGAGAGAGAGAGTACAGCGAGTACAGCACTACTATATTACAATTCTCGAAGTCAGTCTAGCATCCATCCCATCAGTGGACCCAGTATCAGTTAGTCCACATTAAGTTCTCCTTACCCATAGTCATTTATTAGGAGAAGTCACATATTTGTACAGTAACCGCCATATTGAATACAATGCTCTGGAATCTATTGTGTAAATCAAACATCGTACAATCTACATTTTAAGGGGGGTCATCGGCTTTTTTTTTTTTTATCTTTCTCCTTTTCTCTCTTTCCCTGGCTTGTATCCGTTCAGACCCATTCAGCCAACTGCTTTAAGACGTTTATCCCCATCCAGGTATCGATTTCTTCCTGGCGAGTGATAAGGAGCCAGCATTGTATGGAGAAATCCGGCTTCAGCGGAGACATTTTTCTATCGAAAAATGTACAAATTTAGCTTGCTGTTAAAACAAAAATATATATATGCTGGCTCGCTACCGCTCACCAGGAAAATATTGACACCTGGATGGGGGTAAACTTCTAAAAACAGTAGGCTAAATGGGGCCGAATGGATACAAGCCAAAGAGAGAGGGAGAGAAAGAGAAAACAAGCGAGGTGGGCTCCCTTAAGCCATTCATTAGTGTTCTCATACCACTGTAGTACCAAGTCAAAAGAATGCAGTCTTTATTGGGACAAAATTAATACTTAATGTGTGTGTTAAATGTTGCAGTAAGACACCTGATACATACACACGTGTTTTAATAGATTTCGTAAAATTCATAACAATAAATGTAAATATATAGTGCCTAATGGATATAACTTACCTATCGATATAGCACAGTGATTAGCCTATGTTAATTATTATCAATGGCCAATAATACAAAAAATACCTAAATACAAAAATAAGTGCCAGTGTATGTACATTATACAGTACATACAATAATCACTAGGGCATACAATAGCTACCCTCCACCACAAATATGAATGCAACATGGCGGCTGTACAAATGAGCAAACATGACAAATCTCTCCTTAATAAAAATAATATCTTTAGTCACCTTTACTGCTCCTTGGGGACTAGACTCACCTGGGACTTGAGCCTTTTCTAGGAACACCAACCTTAATTTTGTACAGTCGTGGTCAGAAATAGTTGACCACCTGCTAATGATATAGACAAGATGGTTGACGGCTAACCCCTTCAGTACCATGATGCCTTTTTACCTTTGATTCTGGCGGCAATAAGACGGTTGTATGCAGTTTAAGAAGGACCCATGTTATTAAGAGGGTTTATCGAGATCGTATTTACCCGTTTAAGTCATAGAGGTAGATTATAAACCAAAGAAAATCGTCTAATGGTGAACAGATGATGATGCAAATTACGTAGTGGTGGTGAAGGGTTTAATATTGAATCTCAGTAACATAATTTGTGTGGCTCCAGCAGTACTGGTTTGTTAACCGAGTTACAGTTATGTGGAACAAGCTACCGAGTACTATAGTAGGATCAGGAACAATTGAAAGCCAAAATAATTTTAGTTTTTTATTATTATTATTATTATTATTAAAAGGCCTCCGTCTACGTAATGTGAAAAAAACTGTTATCCTCCGGTATGTTAGATAAGCTTATGGACGAGATGGGCTGGGAGTGAGATGGTTCTGCCTTATTTGAGCCAATCAACCTTCTGAATAGTTCTGAATAGTTCAGCCAGTGCCGTTCAATTGTTCCTCAATTAATGAACCAGAAACTACTGCCATGTCACTCATTGGTATATGTTATTTATGTTTGTTTGTTTGTTTGTTTGTTTTGTATTGGCCTAATAGCTTTTTTCTAGGCTTCTACTCAAATTCAACTATCTACATTTATAGTTTGTACGCAAGTTTTTCTCTGTTCTTGTATTCAAAATATGTTTTCTCTCTCTTACTAGTTTTAAAACTTCTTAGAATATTAGAGTACTTAATGATAATCCATCAATTTACTTTTAATCCAGTATAATCACCTCACCCTCCTCATTACTGCGCCTCATCTCTAAATTACCTCGTTATACTAGTCTGAAAAGTGTGTGTGTGTGTGTGTGTGTGTGTGTGTGTGTGTGTGTGTGTGTGTGTGTGTGTGTGTGTGTGTGTGTGTGTGTGTGTGTGTGTGTGTGTGTGTGTGTGTGTGTGTGTGTGTGTGTGTGTGTGTGTGTGTGTGTGTGTGTGTGTGGACAAGCGATGGTGTGTTTAAAGGTACAACATTCACGAAATATGTAGGTTTGCAGGTATATGAGGTTTAGGGCGACAGTTTAAGTGTACACACCTCTTTAAAATACGTTGAAATGGAGTGTTTTCGGTTAGGTTAGGTAAGTTAGGTTAGGTTAGGTTAGGTAGGTTAGGTTAGGTTAAGTTTTTTCTAGATAGTTTTATTTAGGTTTAAAAATCGAAAAATGTACTCGTAAGCATGCAAAAATAACGTGTGTACCGATAAACACACCACCGCTTGGGTGTGTGTGTGTGTGTGTGTGTGTGTGTGTGTGTGTGTGTGAGTGAATACTACTACTAATATTTATTCTGGACGGTATATTTAGAATGCAAACATGTAGAGAACATGACATTAAACAGAGAGAGAGAGAGAGAGAGAGAGAGATAGTTACAAGGAGTTACAAGGAATAGTTAGTATCACAGGGACCTTGCAGTCCATTCCGAGGAGATACTCGAAGTGGAAGGAGAGAGACTGTTTAGTGCACTACACTCTTTAGTGCACTACACTCTTTACAGAGAGAGAGAGAGAGAGAGAGAGAGAGAGAGAGAGACTGACAGACTGACAGACAGACAGACAGAGAAGGGTAGGGTATTCATTAATATACCAAATGGACGTAAAGGGACAGCCCAGGCCGTTAGCACCTACTTGCCAATCGGTCCCATCATTGCTATTGACCCACCTCTTAGGTTAATGAGATCTATAGAGGTTAGCTTAAATTAATATATATATATATATATTATTATTATTATTATTTTGTTTTTACTTTTGTTTTCTTCTTTTCCCTGAATCTTTGTGTTCTTCGGTGACTTATATTATCATAATTATTAACTACTTTTTTTCTCCATCATCATCATCATCAATTATTATTTCTTCTTCTTCTTCTTTATAATAATCGTCTACTGATAGCCAGTATATACAGTCAACAAACATCATAATCCTCAAGGGATTAAACTGTAATTATGTCATATGTGTTTAGAATTTAATTACACTTTCTTGCCTTCCTTTTATTTTCTTTGCGATATTCCAACTTTCCATATAAATGTTACCGTTGTTGGCATATTTGCTTGTGTATTATCAGTTTCTTTATTGCATATTTGTTTATATGGCTTAACGCTTATTATTATTATCCTTCTACCCTTATACAACCCATAGATGGGGTGTCGATATGCAAATCAGAAAACATAAATAAATTGTATATACAATCTTAATTAATATATGTTTCCTGCTTATATAAACACCCTCCTTTAATAATGTGTTATGCCTTAATTATTGAAGGAAATAATATTCCTTTTCGGTTAAATTATTACTTCAATCATGTACTGTATATATACAAGCTTAATTGCATTTTTTGTTTTAATTATTTAAGGACTCTATAATCATATTTGTCTTAATTTTAGAAAACTAATACATTTCTGGTAATGCTATGTATATTTGCCATTAAACGTCATTTTGTTTTAATTCTACAATTGATAATTATCCTAATTTTCTGTTGATAATTAATGATAACTGGACTGGATACATTAGCATGGTTATTTATTTACAATTAGTAAGCAAGAAAAGGAAATCAACATGTCTTGATGTTAATGTAACAATACCAAAATAGAAAACACAAACTATAAAACACGCTCAATTATATGATGCACACACACACACACACACACACACACACACACACAGGTGGGTGCGGGGAATATTAAATTTTTTAAAGCCAAATTTGATAACAGAATCTTACGAAGCGGGACAATACGAGCCTAAAAACTCAAATCCTGTATACTACAATTAGGTGAGTACACACGCACGCACACAAACACACACACACACACACGACAAATGCACAAACACACACTCCAACACCCTCCCACTGTATTCGCCTCCCATCTTTGTAACACACACACACACACACACACACACACACACACACTTCATCTCCACCTTCCTAGACATCACATGTGGAGTCCCACAGGGCACAAAAATGGGGCCTCTATTGTTCCTCATCTTGATCAATGATGCCCTAAAGGACACTCCATTCCACTGGAAGTACGTGGACGACTCGACAGTCGGCATTACTGTCGATAACACCTCCCCTAACTATGACCCCCTACAAGACATCCTCGACCGTCTTCAAGCCTGGACCACAGACAATCATGTGACCATCAATCATGACAAGACAGTGGTCATGCACATCAACACCTCTGTTACCGACCTTCCTCCACCCACTGTCACAATTGGTCCTCATCCCCTTCAGCTTGTTGAGTCCACCAAACTCCTCGGAATCACTGTGGACAACAAGCTGAACTGGAAGAAACATGTGACTACCACAGTCAGGACCGCCATATACAAGTTATTTATGCTAAGGCGGCTGAGATCCCTGGGGGCGCCGGAGAATGAGCTGAAGAGTATATATAACATCTTCATACTCCCTAAGCTCACCTACGCCTCTCCCACCTGGTCCTCCTCTCTAACCCTGACACAACAACGTCAATTGGAGAGAGTGCAGAGGTGGGCATGCAGGATCATCCTGGGTGGCACATACCCAGGGTACGAGGAAGCTCTCACCACCCTTAGCATACCTTCAATTTCAACCCACCACTACAACACACTCAAGTAGTTTGCATCTAAACTGCTTGTTCACCCACGACACAGAAACTTACTTCCACCAGACGCCCCTAAACCAACACGTGCAGTTCGTCACTTCAACACACTCCAACCAATAAGGGCAAGAACTGACAGATACAAAAATAGTCCTATCCCAACCATTGTAAATATTATTAATAATGTGTAATGACGGCTGTCACACCATATATACACGCCCACCTTTAATAATGTATGCATAAGTGTGTGTGCGTGTGTGTATTAGAATATATGTATGTATTTGCTTGAGTTTGTTTATGTATATGTGTATATGTGCATTTATGTATGTACAGTATATGTGTATGTATGTATGCGTATATGTGTATGTATGTATGTGTTAATTATCTATATATGTATGTGTCTATAGTGTATACTGTTTGTGGTTCAAGGCTCGAGCCCGGCTGAGAGTATTCTATAACACACACACACACACACACACACACACACACACACACACACACACACACACACACACACACACACACACCTACACTAAAGTATGTCCCATTTACTATAATTCCCCCAAGCTGTCTCTACTTATTTTATATCCTTCTTTTGTTCTCTACCTAGGATTAACCTCCCATTATAGTAGGCTTTACCTGACCCTACCTGTACGGACCGGACCCTAGGCCGTTTCGCCTTTACCCTTTTCAAACTCCTCATTTGATCTCTTCCGACGTTTGACATTCCATTCTAATTGGCTTTACCTGACCTACAGTCCGTTGCCCCATTAACCCTTTTCCAATTCCCTCATTTAATCTCTCCCAAGGATTTAACTCCTATTATTAGCCTCACCTGACCCTACCAGAACAGTTTTTGTATGTATGTGTGTTTGTTTTCATACGTGAGCGTTTGTGTATACGGGCATGTGCACACTTACTGCATGTTCTTATGTTCTTATATATGTATGTATATATATGCGTATGTATGTATGTATGTATATATATATGCATATGTATGTGTGTACGTATGTGTATATATGTATGTTCTGTATATATATAAGTAAAATAAATGTGTACTGTATAATAATGTACTGTAAATCACTTACTCTCATGGTTAATTTATAATTTGTATTTTACACTAGCATAATTTTTTTTTTTTTTTTTTTAATGTTAAGTATATTATACTCACACATTGTAAACTGAGCTTACCATTTTCATATCTGTACATCTCATGTTCATCCACTAAATTGTAAAATGGGTATTTTCAGCTCATGAGGCTGCCATTCTTTAATAAACCGTTTATTATTATTATTATTACACACACACACACACACACACACACACACACACACACACACGACACATACACAAACACACACTCAAACACCCTCCCATTGTATTCGCCTCCCATCTCTGTATTTCTCCAACCGGCCGCAGTGATCGTCGTCATTTGGCCGGGTAATGCTTGAATTACAAGGATTTAGAGACCCAGAGTGCACCCCTGGGGGACGTAGGCTGTTAGCGGGGATAGTAAAAGCCAAGTTGGTTAGCGAACTGGACTCCGGAGACGGCCGCTGATGGGAAGAAACCGCGGGGAAAGAAAATAAAGTCGAGGGAGAAAGACGCCTCGGTTAAGTTGAAATGCGTCCGTGGAGGCGAGTTTAGTTTGGTTTGTTGGGGCGCGGGGAGAGAGGAGAGGAGAGTAAAGGGAGAATGAAAATAGAAAAGTAGAATTGAAGGCTGAAGAATGAGGTGTATCGGAAGATAGAAAAGAGAGATTATCAGTAGAAAAGTAGAATTAAAGGCTGACAAATGGGGTGCATAGAAAGGGAGAGGAGAGGGGACTAAACAGAGAATAGGAATGTATAGTAGAATGGATGGCTGAAGAATAGGATTGATGGAAAGGGAGAGAGGAGGAGGGAGAAAGTGGAAAATAGCAATAAAGAAAGTATAATTGAAGGCTGAAGAATGACCGGGATGGATAGAAAGGAGGAAAGGAAAATTGTAGGGAATAGGGGGTACTGATAGGGAAGATAAACACATGCTTAGCTCAGTATGAAGAGGGAGAGGGAAGATTGGAAAGCAAGTAGAAACATTAAAAATCATGGACAGTAGGAGATACAAGTGTGTGTTACTCAGTTACTTGTTTTGTTCGTCAAGGGGAATCCACGCAATGCGAGCTAAGCTCATTATTATCGCGCCTCCTTAACTAGGAATGTATTGCGTGAAATGCATGTTAAGTGTTTTATGTACTGTTGGAATGGCTGTGGATGTGTGTGTAGTCTGTATTTAGCCAATTGGCGACATCGGAAACGAAGGCTTAGGGTGGATCTGTATGGTACCATTCTCACTATAGACGGTACCGTCTCGCCCGAAGGCTTAGGTAGCCATCAGCTTAGGTGAACCATATGATACCCATCTCGCCTTGTACCATTTTTGCCAACCCCAGATGGGACGTCACAACGTCGTCCACTTATTCCAGGTACCTATTTACAGCTAGGTGAACTGAGGCTAACACATGAAAGGAGACCAGCCCAATTTGTCTCCGCCCGGCCGGGGATTGAACCCCCGACCCCTCGTGTGTGAGACGAGAGCTCTACCTACTAGGCTACGGGCTGTGTGTGTGTGTGTGTGTGTGTTGCATAAAGTTACATAAATATACAGACCTTGCTGCCCCTACCAGGCAGTCCTGACTTAGTTCTAACAAAATGTGCCACTAAGTGGAAGGTAAGGCTAGCAAAGCAGGAGAGAGAGAGAGAGAGTGAGAGTGAGAGTGAGAGTGAGTGAAGGAGAGAAAAAGACCTTATATTTTGACGGCCCAATCATTACCTAGGAGCCATAAGAGAGCCATAGGGTGAATCATTACTCGAGATTTATAACACTAATCAATGTCAGAAGCCGGGGGTCCATCTGACGTAGTGGCAACATCATCTCTTCTTTCCCATACAGCATCCGGTCCTCGATTTATCTCTCCCTCGTTGTATCTGTCCCTAGTATCTATCTTATCATCATTATCATCCGTATTCCATTTTTTTTTTTTTTTTTTTTACTTTGCTACATTCGTATATTTTGTCTTCTTGTGTTCTGTTCCTCTCTTCTTCTTTCCCATCTAGCATTCCGTTCCTCGTTTTATCTTCTCCCTAACATCTCTTTTATCATCATCATCATCATTCCTATTCTATCTTCGTGTTTGTTTGGTTTCACTCGCATATTCTTTATCTTCGTGTGCTTTGTTCCTCTCTTCTTCTTCTTTTCCCATACAGCATCCGTTCCTCGATTTATCTTTCCCTCGTTGTATTTGTCCCTATTATCTATTTTATCATCATTATCACCTGTATTCCTTCTTCTTCTTTTTTTATTTCACTCGCATACTTTGTTTGTTTTTGTTTTGTGTGTGTGTTCTGCTTCTCTCTTCTTCTTTCCCAAATTGCTTTCCGTTTCCCGTTTTAAATTTTCTCTAACATCTATTTTTTCATCATCCCTATTCCATCTGTTGTTTGTTTTGTTTATCATGCGAATATAGCTGCTTCCCAATCCTGTGTTCACGACTTGTGTTGCATCGTTTTCAAGCCCTTTGATCCTCTCCTCCCTCTTCCGTCTTATTGTTTGTTATCTTCTTGCTCTCTTATATATATATATATATATATATATATATATATATATATATATATATACCGGATATATATATATATATATAGATAGATATATATATATATATATATATATATAAAGATAGATATAGATGTAGATACCTTCTCATTTCAGCCATCCCGAATTATTAGTATGCTTCTTTCTCATAATATCTCTTCAGTCCTCCCCTTTCTCTCCCCCCCCCCCCCCCCACACACACACACAACTTGAGCACACCCATCATTATAAAACTTTCCCCCTCTTCTTCTTGTTCCCCTCCCTCATTCCCTCCGCCCTGCTCCCCCTATCCCTCCCCCTCCCCCCACGCCCCTCATCGGTAAAGTTTAGGCCAATGATCAGGAGCATATAATGTCCCTCCCCTGGTTCTCTTCATCGTTCCCGTCGTTATTGAGACTGACCGGACTCTTTACTTCTGTCATAGCCATTCATAAGAGGAAGGAGACTTTTTTTTCAGTATCCGCGATGGTTGATGTGGAGTATAGTATTTATAAATAATGGCGTATTCTCTTACTACTCACAGGTTTTGCAGAACTGTATAGATTTGCATAGTCTTAGCCCAAATGAAATAAAACAAGAGTCCTACTTTATATATAAATGGTCGAGCAGCAGTAGACTCTGAGGCTCTGGTGTTGTAACACATTATTTAAGCTGAACAAAATATGCCTCTTGCCAGAATACCAGTACATAAAATCACCAACAGTAAAGATGCGATGGGTTATTATTCCAATCATTTTTATTTTATGAAACTTGAGGTAACCCTGGAAGACAGACTGAGAAAAGCACGAGAAGTAAGCACTATGGCGTTTAGTATAAAAATAGTAAATGATGGGTGCTCCCTCTTGATGGTCAATGTTTACAACCCTCTTGCCTCCGTTGCCACATCCAGAGCCAAACATTTACCCTCACAAATAAATATGCACCTTTCCAAATAACTTTATAAATATTAAGATCAGGTTTTAGCCCAATCTGACAGAAGTAATTGATTTGACAGTCTATGTAGAACGACTGATATTATTTTTGGTTTGTGATATAAATAGATCTGATAATCAAGCTTACTATTTGGTGGCGGGAGATACTGGCAACTCTGGCACTGAGACGCGATATGATCCTGACAATAAAATATAAGTTACGTGGTCGCCAAAAGGGAACGGATACTGTTATAGAGGGGATGGTTTATGTGTCTGTGACCACTGGTATACAGAGAGGGCCGGGCTTCCTATGGGTCTGACTGTGTGCCTGTCTGTAAATGTGTCTGTGTTTGTCTGTATGTGTTTTATTCAATATTTACTGTTATAGAGGTGATGGTCAATGTGTCTGTGATCACTGGTATACAGGGAGGGCCGGGCTTCCTATGGGTCTGCCTGTGTGTTTGTCTGTATGTGTATTTTATTCAATATTTACTGTTATAGAGGTGATGGTCAATGTGTCTGTGATCACTGGTATACAGGGAGGGCCGGGCTTCCTATGGGTCTGTCTGTGTGTCTGTCTGTAAATGTGTCTTTTATCCAATATTAACTGTTATAGAGGGGATGGTTTATATGTCTGTGACCACTGGTATACAGAGAGGGCCAAGCTTCCTATGGGTCTGTCTGTAAGTGTATCTATCTTGTGTTGTGTCTGTCTGTAAAAGTGTCTTGTTTGGTGTTTTGTCTGTCTGTAAATTGTTCTTGTCTTGTGTCTGTATTATAGTTTGGGTTTGTGTCTGTGTGTGGCTATAGTGTCTTTAACCATTTGTATACAGGGATGGCCAGACTTCTTATGAGTCGGTTTGTAACTGTATTTGTCTGTTACTGTATGTGTCTGTAAACGTGTCTTGTCTGGTGTTGTATATGTCTGTAAATGTGTCTTGTCTGGTGTTGTATCTGTCTGTAAACGTGTCTTGTCTGGTGTTGTATATGTCTGTAAACGTGTCTTGTCTGGTGTTGTATATGTCTGTAAATGTGTCTTGTCTGGTGTTGTATCTGTCTGTAAACGTGTCTTGTCTGGTGTCGTATATGTCTGTAAACGTGTCTTGTCTGGTGTTGTATCTGTCTGTAAACGTGTCTTGTCTGGTGTTGTATCTGTCTGTAAATGTGTCTTGTCTGGTGTTGTATCTGTCTGTAAACGTGTCTTGTCTGGTGTTGTATCTGTCTGTAAATGTGTCTTGTCTGGTGTTGTATCTGTCTGTAAACGTGTCTTGTCTGGTGTCGTATATGTCTGTAAACGTGTCTTGTCTGGTGTTTTATATGTCTGTAAACGTGTCTTGTCTGGTGTTGTATATGTCTGTAAATGCGTCTTGTCTGGTGTTGTATCTGTCTGTAAACGTGTCTTGTCTGGTATCGTATATGTTTGTAAACGCGTCTTGTCTTGTGTTGTCTGTTTCTAATATACAACGGTTCAAAGGCCTTTAATCGCTCTTGTAGAGAACAGGCCTAGCTTCCTATGGGTATGTCTGTAAATCTGTCTGTCTGTCTGTCTGTATTATTCTCTGGGTTTGTGTCTGTGCATGTGGTTATAGTGTCTTTAACCACTTTAGTACATGCCTGTGTGTGCATGTTGTTATGTCGTTAGTCGTGTTTGTTCATGCCATGTTATAATAAATCGTAGGCAGTGTCCACCATTCTTTAACTGTCTACGTGGTGCGATGCATAAGGTGTTGATTTTCGGTGTGAGCATCCTGGATTCGAATCCACGGACTGCCACATGTGTTTGTAAATTTCATTAATCGATTTTAGGAGTATAGTTGGTTGTTGGAAGGAACATAATAATTGATATTGGTTCAGGGGTAATTTATCGAGAGGACTTCCCTAGTGGTTAAGGCCCCATTAATTGCTCTTTCCATTCACATATGCATAGCCTACGTGAGTTGCAGTTGGGATGTGTGTACATGCTTAGATTGATATGCAGGATTCGAAGTTGCATAATAAATCGTAGGCAGTGTCCACCATTCTTTAACTGTCTACGTGGTGCGATGCATAAGGTGTTGATTTTCGGTGTGAGCATCCTGGATTCGAATCCACGGACTGCCACATGTGTTTGTAAATTTCATTAATCGATTTTAGGAGTATAGTTGGTTGTTGGAAGGAACATAATAATTGATATTGGTTCAGGGGTAATTTATCGAGAGGACTTCCCTAGTGGTTAAGGCCCCATTAATTGCTCTTTCCATTCACATATGCATAGCCTACGTGAGTTGCAGTTGGGATGTGTGTACATGCTTAGATTGATATGCAGGATTCGAAGTTGCATAATAAATCGTAGGCAGTGTCCACCATTCTTTAACTGTCTACGTGGTGCGATGCATAAGGTGTTGATTTTCGGTGTGAGCATCCTGGATTCGAATCCACGGACTGCCACATGTGTTTGTAAATTTCATTAATCGATTTTAGGAGTATAGTTGGTTGTTGGAAGGAACATAATAATTGATATTGGTTCAGGGGTAATTTATCGAGAGGACTTCCCTAGTGGTTAAGGCCCCATTAATTGCTCTTTCCATTCACATATGCATAGCCTACGTGAGTTGCAGTTGGGATGTGTGTACATGCTTAGATTGATATGCAGGATTCGA
The DNA here is from genome assembly GCA_032716605.1 of Paralithodes platypus. Taxonomy (NCBI): domain Eukaryota; kingdom Metazoa; phylum Arthropoda; class Malacostraca; order Decapoda; family Lithodidae; genus Paralithodes; species Paralithodes platypus. The sequence continues at coordinate 14,092,777 of CM064520.1, forward strand.
AGTTGCATAATAAATCGTAGGCAGTGTCCACCATTCTTTAACTGTCTACGTGGTGCGATGCATAAGGTGTTGATTTTCGGTGTGAGCATCCTGGATTCGAATCCACGGACTGCCACATGTGTTTGTAAATTTCATTAATCGATTTTAGGAGTATAGTTGGTTGTTGGAAGGAACATAATAATTGATATTGGTTCAGGGGTAATTTATCGAGAGGACTTCCCTAGTGGTTAAGGCCCCATTAATTGCTCTTTCCATTCACATATGCATAGCCTACGTGAGTTGCAGTTGGGATGTGTGTACATGCTTAGATTGATATGCAGGATTCGAAGTTGCATAATAAATCGTAGGCAGTGTCCACCATTCTTTAACTGTCTACGTGGTGCGATGCATAAGGTGTTGATTTTCGGTGTGAGCATCCTGGATTCGAATCCACGGACTGCCACATGTGTTTGTAAATTTCATTAATCGATTTTAGGAGTATAGTTGGTTGTTGGAAGGAACATAATAATTGATATTGGTTCAGGGGTAATTTATCGAGAGGACTTCCCTAGTGGTTAAGGCCCCATTAATTGCTCTTTCCATTCACATATGCATAGCCTACGTGAGTTGCAGTTGGGATGTGTGTACATGCTTAGATTGATATGCAGGATTCGAAGTTGCATAATAAATCGTAGGCAGTGTCCACCATTCTTTAACTGTCTACGTGGTGCGATGCATAAGGTGTTGATTTTCGGTGTGAGCATCCTGGATTCGAATCCACGGACTGCCACATGTGTTTGTAAATTTCATTAATCGATTTTAGGAGTATAGTTGGTTGTTGGAAGGAACATAATAATTGATATTGGTTCAGGGGTAATTTATCGAGAGGACTTCCCTAGTGGTTAAGGCCCCATTAATTGCTCTTTCCATTCACATATGCATAGCCTACGTGAGTTGCAGTTGGGATGTGTGTACATGCTTAGATTGATATGCAGGATTCGAAGTTGCATAATAAATCGTAGGCAGTGTCCACCATTCTTTAACTGTCTACGTGGTGCGATGCATAAGGTGTTGATTTTCGGTGTGAGCATCCTGGATTCGAATCCACGGACTGCCACATGTGTTTGTAAATTTCATTAATCGATTTTAGGAGTATAGTTGGTTGTTGGAAGGAACATAATAATTGATATTGGTTCAGGGGTAATTTATCGAGAGGACTTCCCTAGTGGTTAAGGCCCCATTAATTGCTCTTTCCATTCACATATGCATAGCCTACGTGAGTTGCAGTTGGGATGTGTGTACATGCTTAGATTGATATGCAGGATTCGAAGTTGCATAATAAATCGTAGGCAGTGTCCACCATTCTTTAACTGTCTACGTGGTGCGATGCATAAGGTGTTGATTTTCGGTGTGAGCATCCTGGATTCGAATCCACGGACTGCCACATGTGTTTGTAAATTTCATTAATCGATTTTAGGAGTATAGTTGGTTGTTGGAAGGAACATAATAATTGATATTGGTTCAGGGGTAATTTATCGAGAGGACTTCCCTAGTGGTTAAGGCCCCATTAATTGCTCTTTCCATTCACATATGCATAGCCTACGTGAGTTGCAGTTGGGATGTGTGTACATGCTTAGATTGATATGCAGGATTCGAAGTTGCATAATAAATCGTAGGCAGTGTCCACCATTCTTTAACTGTCTACGTGGTGCGATGCATAAGGTGTTGATTTTCGGTGTGAGCATCCTGGATTCGAATCCACGGACTGCCACATGTGTTTGTAAATTTCATTAATCGATTTTAGGAGTATAGTTGGTTGTTGGAAGGAACATAATAATTGATATTGGTTCAGGGGTAATTTATCGAGAGGACTTCCCTAGTGGTTAAGGCCCCATTAATTGCTCTTTCCATTCACATATGCATAGCCTACGTGAGTTGCAGTTGGGATGTGTGTACATGCTTAGATTGATATGCAGGATTCGAAGTTGCATAATAAATCGTAGGCAGTGTCCACCATTCTTTAACTGTCTACGTGGTGCGATGCATAAGGTGTTGATTTTCGGTGTGAGCATCCTGGATTCGAATCCACGGACTGCCACATGTGTTTGTAAATTTCATTAATCGATTTTAGGAGTATAGTTGGTTGTTGGAAGGAACATAATAATTGATATTGGTTCAGGGGTAATTTATCGAGAGGACTTCCCTAGTGGTTAAGGCCCCATTAATTGCTCTTTCCATTCACATATGCATAGCCTACGTGAGTTGCAGTTGGGATGTGTGTACATGCTTAGATTGATATGCAGGATTCGAAGTTGCATAATAAATCGTAGGCAGTGTCCACCATTCTTTAACTGTCTACGTGGTGCGATGCATAAGGTGTTGATTTTCGGTGTGAGCATCCTGGATTCGAATCCACGGACTGCCACATGTGTTTGTAAATTTCATTAATCGATTTTAGGAGTATAGTTGGTTGTTGGAAGGAACATAATAATTGATATTGGTTCAGGGGTAATTTATCGAGAGGACTTCCCTAGTGGTTAAGGCCCCATTAATTGCTCTTTCCATTCACATATGCATAGCCTACGTGAGTTGCAGTTGGGATGTGTGTACATGCTTAGATTGATATGCAGGATTCGAAGTTGCATAATAAATCGTAGGCAGTGTCCACCATTCTTTAACTGTCTACGTGGTGCGATGCATAAGGTGTTGATTTTCGGTGTGAGCATCCTGGATTCGAATCCACGGACTGCCACATGTGTTTGTAAATTTCATTAATCGATTTTAGGAGTATAGTTGGTTGTTGGAAGGAACATAATAATTGATATTGGTTCAGGGGTAATTTATCGAGAGGACTTCCCTAGTGGTTAAGGCCCCATTAATTGCTCTTTCCATTCACATATGCATAGCCTACGTGAGTTGCAGTTGGGATGTGTGTACATGCTTAGATTGATATGCAGGATTCGAAGTTGCATAATAAATCGTAGGCAGTGTCCACCATTCTTTAACTGTCTACGTGGTGCGATGCATAAGGTGTTGATTTTCGGTGTGAGCATCCTGGATTCGAATCCACGGACTGCCACATGTGTTTGTAAATTTCATTAATCGATTTTAGGAGTATAGTTGGTTGTTGGAAGGAACATAATAATTGATATTGGTTCAGGGGTAATTTATCGAGAGGACTTCCCTAGTGGTTAAGGCCCCATTAATTGCTCTTTCCATTCACATATGCATAGCCTACGTGAGTTGCAGTTGGGATGTGTGTACATGCTTAGATTGATATGCAGGATTCGAAGTTGCATAATAAATCGTAGGCAGTGTCCACCATTCTTTAACTGTCTACGTGGTGCGATGCATAAGGTGTTGATTTTCGGTGTGAGCATCCTGGATTCGAATCCACGGACTGCCACATGTGTTTGTAAATTTCATTAATCGATTTTAGGAGTATAGTTGGTTGTTGGAAGGAACATAATAATTGATATTGGTTCAGGGGTAATTTATCGAGAGGACTTCCCTAGTGGTTAAGGCCCCATTAATTGCTCTTTCCATTCACATATGCATAGCCTACGTGAGTTGCAGTTGGGATGTGTGTACATGCTTAGATTGATATGCAGGATTCGAAGTTGCATAATAAATCGTAGGCAGTGTCCACCATTCTTTAACTGTCTACGTGGTGCGATGCATAAGGTGTTGATTTTCGGTGTGAGCATCCTGGATTCGAATCCACGGACTGCCACATGTGTTTGTAAATTTCATTAATCGATTTTAGGAGTATAGTTGGTTGTTGGAAGGAACATAATAATTGATATTGGTTCAGGGGTAATTTATCGAGAGGACTTCCCTAGTGGTTAAGGCCCCATTAATTGCTCTTTCCATTCACATATGCATAGCCTACGTGAGTTGCAGTTGGGATGTGTGTACATGCTTAGATTGATATGCAGGATTCGAAGTTGCATAATAAATCGTAGGCAGTGTCCACCATTCTTTAACTGTCTACGTGGTGCGATGCATAAGGTGTTGATTTTCGGTGTGAGCATCCTGGATTCGAATCCACGGACTGCCACATGTGTTTGTAAATTTCATTAATCGATTTTAGGAGTATAGTTGGTTGTTGGAAGGAACATAATAATTGATATTGGTTCAGGGGTAATTTATCGAGAGGACTTCCCTAGTGGTTAAGGCCCCATTAATTGCTCTTTCCATTCACATATGCATAGCCTACGTGAGTTGCAGTTGGGATGTGTGTACATGCTTAGATTGATATGCAGGATTCGAAGTTGCATAATAAATCGTAGGCAGTGTCCACCATTCTTTAACTGTCTACGTGGTGCGATGCATAAGGTGTTGATTTTCGGTGTGAGCATCCTGGATTCGAATCCACGGACTGCCACATGTGTTTGTAAATTTCATTAATCGATTTTAGGAGTATAGTTGGTTGTTGGAAGGAACATAATAATTGATATTGGTTCAGGGGTAATTTATCGAGAGGACTTCCCTAGTGGTTAAGGCCCCATTAATTGCTCTTTCCATTCACATATGCATAGCCTACGTGAGTTGCAGTTGGGATGTGTGTACATGCTTAGATTGATATGCAGGATTCGAAGTTGCATAATAAATCGTAGGCAGTGTCCACCATTCTTTAACTGTCTACGTGGTGCGATGCATAAGGTGTTGATTTTCGGTGTGAGCATCCTGGATTCGAATCCACGGACTGCCACATGTGTTTGTAAATTTCATTAATCGATTTTAGGAGTATAGTTGGTTGTTGGAAGGAACATAATAATTGATATTGGTTCAGGGGTAATTTATCGAGAGGACTTCCCTAGTGGTTAAGGCCCCATTAATTGCTCTTTCCATTCACATATGCATAGCCTACGTGAGTTGCAGTTGGGATGTGTGTACATGCTTAGATTGATATGCAGGATTCGAAGTTGCATAATAAATCGTAGGCAGTGTCCACCATTCTTTAACTGTCTACGTGGTGCGATGCATAAGGTGTTGATTTTCGGTGTGAGCATCCTGGATTCGAATCCACGGACTGCCACATGTGTTTGTAAATTTCATTAATCGATTTTAGGAGTATAGTTGGTTGTTGGAAGGAACATAATAATTGATATTGGTTCAGGGGTAATTTATCGAGAGGACTTCCCTAGTGGTTAAGGCCCCATTAATTGCTCTTTCCATTCACATATGCATAGCCTACGTGAGTTGCAGTTGGGATGTGTGTACATGCTTAGATTGATATGCAGGATTCGAAGTTGCATAATAAATCGTAGGCAGTGTCCACCATTCTTTAACTGTCTACGTGGTGCGATGCATAAGGTGTTGATTTTCGGTGTGAGCATCCTGGATTCGAATCCACGGACTGCCACATGTGTTTGTAAATTTCATTAATCGATTTTAGGAGTATAGTTGGTTGTTGGAAGGAACATAATAATTGATATTGGTTCAGGGGTAATTTATCGAGAGGACTTCCCTAGTGGTTAAGGCCCCATTAATTGCTCTTTCCATTCACATATGCATAGCCTACGTGAGTTGCAGTTGGGATGTGTGTACATGCTTAGATTGATATGCAGGATTCGAAGTTGCATAATAAATCGTAGGCAGTGTCCACCATTCTTTAACTGTCTACGTGGTGCGATGCATAAGGTGTTGATTTTCGGTGTGAGCATCCTGGATTCGAATCCACGGACTGCCACATGTGTTTGTAAATTTCATTAATCGATTTTAGGAGTATAGTTGGTTGTTGGAAGGAACATAATAATTGATATTGGTTCAGGGGTAATTTATCGAGAGGACTTCCCTAGTGGTTAAGGCCCCATTAATTGCTCTTTCCATTCACATATGCATAGCCTACGTGAGTTGCAGTTGGGATGTGTGTACATGCTTAGATTGATATGCAGGATTCGAAGTTGCATAATAAATCGTAGGCAGTGTCCACCATTCTTTAACTGTCTACGTGGTGCGATGCATAAGGTGTTGATTTTCGGTGTGAGCATCCTGGATTCGAATCCACGGACTGCCACATGTGTTTGTAAATTTCATTAATCGATTTTAGGAGTATAGTTGGTTGTTGGAAGGAACATAATAATTGATATTGGTTCAGGGGTAATTTATCGAGAGGACTTCCCTAGTGGTTAAGGCCCCATTAATTGCTCTTTCCATTCACATATGCATAGCCTACGTGAGTTGCAGTTGGGATGTGTGTACATGCTTAGATTGATATGCAGGATTCGAAGTTGCATAATAAATCGTAGGCAGTGTCCACCATTCTTTAACTGTCTACGTGGTGCGATGCATAAGGTGTTGATTTTCGGTGTGAGCATCCTGGATTCGAATCCACGGACTGCCACATGTGTTTGTAAATTTCATTAATCGATTTTAGGAGTATAGTTGGTTGTTGGAAGGAACATAATAATTGATATTGGTTCAGGGGTAATTTATCGAGAGGACTTCCCTAGTGGTTAAGGCCCCATTAATTGCTCTTTCCATTCACATATGCATAGCCTACGTGAGTTGCAGTTGGGATGTGTGTACATGCTTAGATTGATATGCAGGATTCGAAGTTGCATAATAAATCGTAGGCAGTGTCCACCATTCTTTAACTGTCTACGTGGTGCGATGCATAAGGTGTTGATTTTCGGTGTGAGCATCCTGGATTCGAATCCACGGACTGCCACATGTGTTTGTAAATTTCATTAATCGATTTTAGGAGTATAGTTGGTTGTTGGAAGGAACATAATAATTGATATTGGTTCAGGGGTAATTTATCGAGAGGACTTCCCTAGTGGTTAAGGCCCCATTAATTGCTCTTTCCATTCACATATGCATAGCCTACGTGAGTTGCAGTTGGGATGTGTGTACATGCTTAGATTGATATGCAGGATTCGAAGTTGCATAATAAATCGTAGGCAGTGTCCACCATTCTTTAACTGTCTACGTGGTGCGATGCATAAGGTGTTGATTTTCGGTGTGAGCATCCTGGATTCGAATCCACGGACTGCCACATGTGTTTGTAAATTTCATTAATCGATTTTAGGAGTATAGTTGGTTGTTGGAAGGAACATAATAATTGATATTGGTTCAGGGGTAATTTATCGAGAGGACTTCCCCTAGTGGTTAAGGCCCCATTAATTGCTCTTTCCATTCACATATGCATAGCCTACGTGAGTTGCAGTTGGGATGTGTGTACATGCTTAGATTGATATGCAGGATTCGAAGTTGCATAATAAATCGTAGGCAGTGTCCACCATTCTTTAACTGTCTACGTGGTGCGATGCATAAGGTGTTGATTTTCGGTGTGAGCATCCTGGATTCGAATCCACGGACTGCCACATGTGTTTGTAAATTTCATTAATCGATTTTAGGAGTATAGTTGGTTGTTGGAAGGAACATAATAATTGATATTGGTTCAGGGGTAATTTATCGAGAGGACTTCCCTAGTGGTTAAGGCCCCATTAATTGCTCTTTCCATTCACATATGCATAGCCTACGTGAGTTGCAGTTGGGATGTGTGTACATGCTTAGATTGATATGCAGGATTCGAAGTTGCATAATAAATCGTAGGCAGTGTCCACCATTCTTTAACTGTCTACGTGGTGCGATGCATAAGGTGTTGATTTTCGGTGTGAGCATCCTGGATTCGAATCCACGGACTGCCACATGTGTTTGTAAATTTCATTAATCGATTTTAGGAGTATAGTTGGTTGTTGGAAGGAACATAATAATTGATATTGGTTCAGGGGTAATTTATCGAGAGGACTTCCCTAGTGGTTAAGGCCCCATTAATTGCTCTTTCCATTCACATATGCATAGCCTACGTGAGTTGCAGTTGGGATGTGTGTACATGCTTAGATTGATATGCAGGATTCGAAGTTGCATAATAAATCGTAGGCAGTGTCCACCATTCTTTAACTGTCTACGTGGTGCGATGCATAAGGTGTTGATTTTCGGTGTGAGCATCCTGGATTCGAATCCACGGACTGCCACATGTGTTTGTAAATTTCATTAATCGATTTTAGGAGTATAGTTGGTTGTTGGAAGGAACATAATAATTGATATTGGTTCAGGGGTAATTTATCGAGAGGACTTCCCTAGTGGTTAAGGCCCATTAATTGCTCTTTCCATTCACATATGCATAGCCTACGTGAGTTGCAGTTGGGATGTGTGTACATGCTTAGATTGATATGCAGGATTCGAAGTTGCATAATAAATCGTAGGCAGTGTCCACCATTCTTTAACTGTCTACGTGGTGCGATGCATAAGGTGTTGATTTTCGGTGTGAGCATCCTGGATTCGAATCCACGGACTGCCACATGTGTTTGTAAATTTCATTAATCGATTTTAGGAGTATAGTTGGTTGTTGGAAGGAACATAATAAATGTATGTATGTGTTCTTGGTTAATGTGCCTAGTATTAAGTAACTCTTAACTTAAAACAAGTGTTAACAAATAATGATAATGCATAATAAATATAGTTAATCCTCTCAAGGGACTATTTTGCTATAGTTATTATAAACTCCTTTTCAAACACAACTTATGTTTATTGTCAATGCTGATTAGTAAATACGGACCTTTGACTGTACACTACATTTTAAGATTAATAATACTACCAGGCTTGTCATCGATCATAAGTTGCCACCGATTTTTTTGTGTTTTTAATATTTAGTTCGTTTAACAAAAATAACTGTGTGTTCATTATAATGTTTAGGAATTGCATTGTATGTAAACTTGAATTGTGAAACTAGCATATTTCAAGATTTTGTTAAATATTTTGACTTCGATTATCTTAAGCTGCATTTAATTGTCTCGTGTCAGACAGAAAAAAAAATCGTTTTGATCAAGGAATATGGCCGTGTTTGCGACAGAATAAGCTCGTATTGGTTGCAGGAGGGCCGTTTTCATTAATGCTATTTTTAACTCCGGCCGTTTTCTCTCATAGAACATGATCCCCTTTTTAGATTAGTTAATTCAATTTGGTAAATACTAAAATAATAAGTTAATTAAATTATTAATATATTAATACAGTACCTGCGTAAATATACAGTATCTTATACCAAAACATATATGTCATAAACTTTAGTTACTGTTAATAACTTGGATATGCTTGCAATAATAACAGAGCGCCACCTGTTGAGAGCACCTTCAGTCAGTACCTCCACACCCCTCCAACCACCAATATCCGACCTACCGCGCGAACCAACGAACCTCGAGAAGGAACCTATATGAACTATGTTTGTTGTACTATTTATACGTACTGTAACGAGAAGAATAGTATATGGATATTCGTTTACTATCCGTTAGAGTTATTATGTATAGTAAACAAATTTAGTTAATGAAATATAATATGAGTGGTGTTACGGTTAATAGGTTCCTTTCATATATTCGCGGTTTCGAAGCGGCAAGCGAACCATTGACCCTAAACCTCACAATGTCGATATGCACAACCCCCGGCAACCAACAGTTATTGTCGTTATCGAGTACTTGGAACCCCACCACTTTTTGACGGATAGCAACAACAGATGGCGTTAGCGTCTAGTAGGCCTTAGGGCAAGCTCTAGGGCATTTACACTATAAAGTCTGGTTCCTGACCACTTTATTGCCTTCTGGTACACGAAATACACACTTGCATTTTCGGTCCTTTGCAGACAAGGACAATCGGGTTTCCCATTGTTATAATTGACTCTCTATTGCAAAACCATTTATATTGAGGTTGGAGTAGAAATAAGGGTTATGTATTCAATGGTATACAATTATTATGTGGTAGGCCTATTTATTATGAGATAGTTGCTAATTTTACCCGGAATGCCTGAATATGTTAAAAGCCGAACTAGTGATCAGCTTGCAAAACAACACGAATCAGCTACTGGATTTGTGGATGACAAATCAGTGTTTTTTGTGCTGTAAGTCAATCAGTAATCTTCCATTCTTCCACTGGCATGGTCTGAAAGCATTGTTGCTGTGACCTATGCAATATTGATTGATAATTTCAAGTAAATCAGCTGGTAAATAGTCTATTTTCACTGGCTCCGGACACAAATCAACTCGTTCCCTAGTCGTTTCGCTATCATAAGTTTCATAACACGATTTATTCTTTAAATAACTTTAATAAGCAAGCCATAACCAACCATATCATAGCCTACGCTATTTTATATTGGGATAGGCCTATGCTTATCCTGGTCAATATACAGGAGGCGCTACAATATAGGTAGCAAAATTCTAATGGTAGTTTTGGGTTCCTATCATCATATGCTTCATTTCTATATACTTTTTATCCCCGGGAAAAAAAAAAAAAAAAATCTTGGGTTTTTTATATTTTTCTTGGATTTTTTTTTTTTTTTTTTTTTTGTTATTAACCTAACCAAGAAACCTAACCTAACCTAACCTAAATGTATTTGGGGGCTATTAGGTTAGGTTAGGTTAGGTTTTTTGGTTAGGTTAATGACCAAAACAAAAAATCCCAAGAAAATAAATGAAAAATCCCAAGATTTTTTTGTTTTTTTTCCCGGGGATAAAAAGTATATAGAAATGAAGCATATGATGATAGGAACCCAAAACTACCATTATAATTTTGCTACCTATATTGTAGCGCCTCCTGTATATTGACCCTTATCCTCTTATTCCGACAGTAATAGTAGGAAATCATGAAAGAAAGGTACGGTGATGTCATTTCCCTGAATACCGATTTTCGTTTATATTCCGCAGGGAAATTGAAGAACCTAATCAATCTAGTTTGGGATAAGGTAGGATAGCTGTCCTCTCTGATGATGTATGGATCAATTTTATTTGTAGTCGTTGCCTTCGTCCAGTGGAAGAATGAAATATATATTAATCGAAAAACAGGACGAAATAAAGTATATTGAGTATGTTGTTTTTATTTGTCCTTGATATGTATATACAGCTAAGGCCATATGGTGAGCGTGCATTATTGCATGGAATAATTATTTTAGTTGGTGACGTGAGCTCAAACAATGGTTTTAATTATATAATATGTTATTTTACAGTATAATATAATATATATATATATATATATATATATATATATATATATATATATATAGTTCGTTCATGTCAGAGAACATTACTTTATGTACATAGATGTTGTAACAGGATAGATTAGAGGTTACATAATGTAGGTTTTGCCATTACGTCAAATTTGTGATTACTATACAGAACTGTGGAGTGCACTAATGAAAGAAGTGCGATCCTGTAGAGTGTTTTCACTATTAGTTGTGGATAGCAACAACAGATGGCGTTAGTTTGTGGTGGCATCTGGCAACCTTTAGGAGCACGATTTTATTAGTACATTAGATAGCAGGTTTCCCATCTCCTAGTATATAATCTCTGGATATGCATAGGGGAGTAGGGGGGGGGGGGGGGGTCAGCATCGAAGGGGTCCAGTCAAGGCCACCTAGAGTACTCTAGGTGGCCTTGGTCCAGTCAACCAGTGGCTGAGAGAATCAAGAAATATTAGTAGTTTGTTAGCTTGGTCAAGTGAGGGAGCGTATCGCGTGTTGTTGTGAAGTGTACAGCATATGCATGTGGGCTAATTCATGTTACCACAGTACAGCGTGATAGTGTGTTCGTTATGGTTTGTTCTAACTATTCCCAGGATATGACTGAATTGTGCTTTTGTAAAATTACCAATGGTTTTACAAAGCCCTGAAACTGCAAAGTAACTCGCTGTGTTGTGGAGATGCAGATGCTGGCATAGATATTTACGCCGAGGACCTGCAGAGGGCTGCTCTGGGGCAGAGTGATGTGCAGGGATTACTACACTGGGACAGGATCGGGAAGAATGTCAGGGTCTCGCTAACCACAGCAGAATATCAAGATGGATCAGTGACCAGAAGTGGCTGTATTACAGAATCAGTAATTGGGTAATTATCAACCTTTATCTAGTTGCTTGAAAATGTTGGGTTTTTAATTTCCTCTAAATAAATATGTGTATGTGTGTGTGTGTGTGTGTGTGTGTGCGAGCGTGGGCGTGTGTGTGCGTGCGTCACTGCGTTCATTTATGTGTGATAGCGCTTTGGAGCCCTTCTTAAGTACGTTTCCCAACCTGGTAAACAAGGGCTATTGCATATTATCCAGGTTACCACAGCTTACCTTCCCAGATTGGTCGTGTCAGTATATCCTCTTACTGTTACTTCCTATATAGTCATAGGTGACACGTATTATGAAAAACATGTATCCGCTTTCATTCACTGTCCCCCCCTTCACTCACTCAACCCCATAATTTGCCGGAGGATAACAGGTTTTTCACAATACGTAGACGGAGGTCTTTTAAAAAAAAATCATAGGTTCCCAGAGGCAATGCGCATCTCCCTGTCAATAAAGTAGGAGCGAAATATAACCTAAATTATGTTATTCCAGTATGTTCTTCACACACACAGACATAATAATTAATCCTTAACTAAACATTTGTTTTTCTCAAACTGACCAAAACCTTGTATTTTTCGCGATATTCCACTACTCCTCACATTCAGGTTCTCACGGTAATTAACTTTGGCACCATTCCTCTTTCCCCTTCTCCCGTTCCACTGATCACTCTGCGGTAGGGAAACATGACCCCAAATCGCCTTGTTTCCCCAGCTTTTAACTGTTACTTAGGATGGTTTGGATGAAGAAAACAAAATCTTGTTCTTGTTCTGGTTGAAGGGCGAACTGGGTCGTGAAGACATGCCTGCACTCTATAACTGCTTCCGTCTATAGTCAAGGATGAAGTTGGTGACCCGGCAACAGTGAATAATAATAATAATAATAATAATAATAATAATAAAAAATAAAAATAAAAAAATAGGTTTTGTGAGGTTTGCAAAGTGTAATTCATGAAACCAGAGGGGGTGTAAAAAGATATACAGTTTTTCTAACATCTTACTTTCGTCCATCTCCAACCGCCTTTTCCCTTATCCCTACCAACTATAACCCCCTACCTATTTCCTACCCTTCCCGTCTCCTACCATTCCTTGCCCTCCCACCCACTCTACTATCACCCAACCCACTCCTCGACCAAGCACATTCCTACCATCCACACTCTTACCAATCACTCTCTTGCCAATCACTCTTACCAATCAGTCTCTTGCCAATCACTCTCTTGCCAATCACTCCTCTCACCCACCCTCCTGCCATCCCTTGCCTTCTCACCTATTTCCATAACACCCCAATGACTACCACCCACTCCCTGGCAACTCACTTTCCAACCCTCCTTTCCCTTCCCCCTCCCCCATTACCCCCCCCCCCCCCCCCAGGTGGAAGGGGGGACTCGGGTCCAAGTCTACCCCACCTTCCACCCCCAAACTATCCCTAACTCCCCCACCTTCCTTCTCTAGCTGGCAGTTAGTGATTAGCGACGATTGTTCTCATGTTTTGCACATTATTGTCAAACCATCATTGCACATGCTTACAATGGCCGACATTTAACATTTATTAGGAATTTATAAATACAATATACTGTATAATTGTATTCTCAAAATGAGTTTCTATACTTAACGTGGGTTACGCGAATCTTGGCTGTACTGGTAGTGGCCTCTCTCTCTCTCTCTCTCTCTCTCTCTCTCTCTCTCTCTCTCTCTCTCTCTCTCTCTCTCTCTCTCTCTCTCTCTCTCTCTCTCTCTCTCTCTCTCTCTCTCTCTCTCTCTCTCTCTCTCTCTCTCTCCTCTCTCTCTCTCTCTCTCTCTCTCTCTCTCTCTCTCTCTCTCTCTCCTCTCTCTCTCTCTCTCTCTCTCTCTCTCTCTCTCTCTCTCTCTCTCTCTCTCTCTCTCTCTCTCTCTCTCTCTCTCTCTCTCTCTCTCTCTCTCTCTCTCTCTCTCTCTCTCTCTCATTGCACTACTTTCTACCATCAAGACATACATCAAGACTTGTGATTCCAATATAATAATACCGTAATTAAATCCAATCTATGTTGTTCAGGATATTATGTTCACCATTATTGCAATACACATCAACGTGCCCTCTACGATCTACTCTTAGATTCTCAAATTACTTAAACAGTCGGGCTTTTATATCATAACAGGAAAGGACTAAAGGCAAAGATTGGCTGGAATAGTGTTGCGATTGTTAATGATTGTTTTGTCTATCATTTCAACCAGTTTCTCCCATTTATTCAATACCATACATGCTATAAACGATCTGCATTTCATTCTATGTGGCTTTACACTTTCTTCGATCAATTAAATGTAGAACTCGATACAAATTACTATCAAAGTCGGTGTTAACGTTTAGTAAGGTTTGAGTATAGAGCCCTTGAGTAGCAGGGCTCGCCTTCTCACTTCCCCCTTCTCTGTCTCTATCTGTGATCCCAGCCTCTCGCCTCTACAAACCCCCCAAATAATTAATAGGATTAATAGACAGTTTTACCGTCAACTCTCCTCTATGTGTATCGAATACAGGCAACATTCATCACACACACTAATGAAAGGAAATACACCCCACTCAGAGCCGTTAAATCTTGGTTGTGTGTGCTATGAGAGTTACAAGGAGTTACAAGGAATAGTTAGTATCTCAAAAGCCCTTGCGGTCCATTACGGGGAAATATTCGAAGTGAAAGGAGAAAAATTTGTCAGTGCACTACACTCCTTACAGAGTGTGCAAAATACTACTACTGTCTTCTTGAACTGTTCAACTGAGGAAATGTTTACAACTTCTGAGGAAAGTTTGTTCCAGGTAGAACAGATCATAAATGGGAAACAGTTTTCACAAATACTAGTGCTGATCCTTTTCAATTCTGACTGCCAGCCATGGTTGCGTATCGTATTCATATTGAGGCTAAACATTTTGCTATGTTACACATTATCAAACTCATTACATATTTAAAAAACTTGAAGGAACTGACCTCGTAGTCAAAGAGAGAGAGAGAGTGAGTGAGTGAATGAGTGAGTGAGTGAGTGAGTGAGATATCCACTGCAGCCGAGATTCTTGTAGCCCACGTAGTGTATAGACTCATGTTGAGAATGCACTTATACAGTACGGTATATTGTATTAATAAATTCCTAATATATTTTAAATGTTGACCATTGTAGTCATGTGTAATGATGGTTTAACAATAATAGATAATATATATATTAGAACAATCGAGTCACTAACTGCGCCAGCTAGAGGAGGAAGGTGGGGTAGATGGGGATAGTTTTGGGGTGGAAGGTGGGGGTAGACTTGGACCCGACTCCCCCCTTCCACCTGCCCAGGGTGGAGTAGGAGAAGGAAGGACCCACCCCTGAGCAACTTTTAGTACGCGTGAGTGTATTAGCATTGGGTTATAACAAAAATACTTGTGTCCAATAATCATATTATAATCAAACTACATCTCCATTAAACTTGTAATTCCCAACTTCTCACACACCTAATATCCCTTCCCTACACCCACCCATTACCCTGCCACCCCTTGGAAAAACTAAATAAGATGGTCACTAATTTTCCCATGATTTTTTTTATTTTTCCCTGTTAGTTTTCATCAATATATAGTGTTTGGAAATAATTACACCCTCGGCGATACCGTTTTCCCCATTATACAACGATCTTAAGACACGCCGCCCGATAGTGGGGAGGGCTTCATAGCCCTCCATAACAGGGAAAATGAGGGGTTAAATGCGTAAAACGGCGATAAAAACGTATTTTAGCAAAACTTGGCTCGGGTTTTAAGGTATTTCAAAGGCCTAAAACTCAATATTTCGAAAACCCGAGCCAAGTTTTGGCCAAAGCTGGCTCGGATTTTGAGAGTTTGTAGACAAAAAAATTACAGTAACCTCATTTAGAAATTTGGCTCAGGTTTCCCGAAATTGCAAAGCCATAAAACCAGAATTTTGGAAAACCCGAGCCAAGTTTTGGCAAAACTTGGCTCTGATTTTGCGAGTTTTAAGAGTAAACAAATTACAGTAACCTAATTTAGAATTTTGGCTCGTTTCCCTAAATTGCAAACCTCAAAAAGCATAATTTTGGAAAACCCGAGGCAATTTTTGGCAAAACTTCGATCGTATTTTGAGAATCGAAAAAGACTAACGAAATGTCGGTAATCGGCTCATGATTTCCCTAATTGCAAAGCCATATAACCAGATTTATCAAAAACGTAGCACTTATTTAAATCATAAATATCCAGTAACATAGACCTAGTACATTGGATACAAGCCTAATCCACACCTAACGCCTACAATGTGTCCGTAGTACCTAGTAGGCCTACGTGGGATACAACACGAACCCTTACCGGTGCCATGGCGGTTGGGCCGCCGCCCATTTAGTATTCGGGCGTATCTGTAAATACTACCGCAACTACCAATCTTGTTTCTGAGACCTAGTATATTAACCTAACCAAACAACCCAACCTAACCTAACCTAGACCCAGTACGTGGGATACTAAACTAGCCCTTGCATGCCAGCAACAGCGGATTCATAGTACCCAGTACGTGGAATACTAAACTAGCCCTTGCATGCCAGCAACAGCGGATTCATAGTACCCAGTACGTAGGATACTAAACTAGGCCTTGCATGCCAGCAACAGCGGATTCATAGTACCCAGTACGTAGGATACTAAACTAGGCCTTGCATGCCAGCAACAGCGGATTCATAGTACCCAGTACGTAGGATACTAAACTAGGCCTTGCATGCCAGCAACAGCGGATTCATAATACCCAGTACGTGGTATGTATTACCCATTAATTTCCGGAAGTTTAAACCTATGCGAAAAAATCTTACCTCTTGGGTGGACAGACCTCGGGAGACAGGTGAAAATGGCGTGTGTACGAATCGGTGCCGTCTATAGGAAGGTATTGACAACCATGTTACGAAACATTTCCATTTTAGTACCATATATTTTTATTAGGTTTGGCCGAGGCTAAAAACACATTTTCATATGATCTTTAGAGCATATAAAATCCATATTTGTTTTCAAATATTGCAAAATAATTGGTGACCAACTTATTTAGTTATACTCACCCCTTCCCCAACCATCACTGCCCCAGCCTCCCACTTTCCAACAGCCCATACCCTAACCACCCACGCCCTAACCGTCCACGCCCTAACCACCCACTCTTCAACCGCCCACACCCTAACCACCCACATCCTAACCGTCCTCGTCCTAACCTACCACTCTTCCACCGCTCACACCCTAACCACCCACGCCCCAACCGTCCACACCCTAACCACCCACTCTTCAACCGCCCACATCCTAACCACCCACGCCCTAACCACCTACTCTTCAACCGCCCACACCCTAACCGGCTACACCCTAACCGCCCACACCCTAACCGCCAACATCCTAACCGCCCACTCTCCAAACGCCCACACCCTAACCGCCTATTTCCCTACCGCACATCTACCACCAATCTCGACAATCGTTTCCCGGTAGCCACAAGCAGCCAACTCATGGCAATATAACCAGGATTCTGGTCAACCGCAAGACACCCCAATAATTTAACTAACGTAATGAACACTGCTTTAACGGTGCTAACACACCTAAATTTCACCATTAAGAGGGGGAACAAACTCATAACGCTTGACGATTTCATCCTAATATTACTAGACGTATAATCATTATAATGTGATTTATGAAGATAGATCAAAGAAGTCGATAATATTGTATAGAACTCTTCTACGTGCTATGTATTTCTTTATCTCCATACTTACCAAATAGTTATATATCGACAATATGCGTTGAAATGCTGTGAGACACATAATTGTTAGCAATAGAACAATTTAACAACCCAGCTTATCCTAAAGCCGGTATCACACGAGAGCTTTTATAGTCAACATTCGATGATTAACATTTTTCTGGCAACATTTCTGGAATAGTTTGCACTGGTATCGGAAACTAGACTGATAGTAGATGAATTTAGGCAACCGAAATATTATATATGTTGACCACGTAAGCTGCCAGATCAGTGTTGAGGTTAAATGTTGAGTGAAAAAACGCTCTTGTGATACCGCCTTAACTTTAAAACCAACTCCTAACCTCCTAGTGCATTAAAAAAAAAAATGGGTTGCATTTTGAGTTAGGGTAATGCTACTCAATTGAAGCCTAATTAATATCAGTAAAAACTAAAATTATAAAATACATATAAATCCTTGGCTTTCTTTTTATGATAATTGTTTTCAATATATACAGTATGTATATTATGCAACTGTTGCCCAAAACTTATAATCACGATGAGTTTGGGCAGCCGAAATACTTCGACAAATAATTAAAAAAGGACTGAGCCATTTAGGCGCTCGTTAATTTATCTAGGAAGGCATCAGAAATAACTCTGTTAAGGGGAGGCTGGCTGTTTGTTTGGTCTATTAATTCATTTATTCATATATATTTTTTGTTTTCTCCCTAGACCTCCATTAAGCTTAGAAAAACACCCCTAGACCCCCCTTCAAGATAAATTTGTACATTTTTCGGTAGAAAGATTTCCCGGCCGAAGGCCGGTTCCTCTTAAAAATGCAGGCTCGCTATCGCTCGCCAGGAAATAATAGACACCTAAATGGCACGAAAGGTCTTAAAATTTACAAGAAAATGGGGCGAAAGGTGTTAAAATCGCCAAACTAATGGGCTGAACGTCTTATAATTTCAAAACTAGTGGGGCTAAACATTAGGGAGAAGGGGGGTCCAGAAAAATGGTCTGCCGCCCCCGTCCAGGCCGTTGTGTAAAGGGAAGCGTCTACAGACAATTAATTGGTGTTGAGATTTTCAGTATTCTTGTTCTTATTTTAGGCTACAATTAGACTTATTATAATCAACTTTGGTTGAATCTGTGCCAGTCGTTTGTTTTCGAGGCTCTACTACACTATGCAATAATACACGATGCAATAATACACTATGCAATAATACACTATGCAATAATACACTATGCAATAATACACTATGCAATAATACACTATGCAATAATACACTATGCAATAATACACTATGCAATAATACACTATGCAATAATACACTAATACACTAATACACTATGCAATAATACACTAATACACTAATACACTATGCAATAATACACTATGCAATAATACACTATGCAATAATACACTATGCAATAATACACTATGCAATAATACACTATGCAATAATACACTAATACACTAATACACTAATACACTATGCAATAATGTCAAATGTTAGCCAGAATAAGGCTTAAAATAATAACTTCATTCTGATGAGGTTAATACAGACTATGTATACATGAATGCTTTACTGGGCGATTGTATTACATTATTTTCGTTTGAGAGAGAGAAAAAAAAATAGTCCCTGGCAATTTTATTTAATTTTCGTCAGAGAGAAAGAGAAAAAGAAAAAGAAACACAATTTAGTCCCTGGTTAAGTTATCTAGCAAGACATCGGGAACTCTCTTAAGGCGCCCCCGTCCGGCCATTGTGTCAAGGGAAGCGTCGCCGACAATTAATTCGTTGTAGACCAAAAGGTAACCGCGAGACTATTGGATGTCACACCGTTCCTCGCCACGAAGCCGCCGCACTACGGGAGAGGAGGAGATTTTTTGGGGGGGAGAGCGTACCAGACATTTCGCCCACAATTCAGTTCGGTTTTTATCTATATACACCTGTACTATTATACTAGTTACGTTAAGGTTGTAAGATAAATGTATTAAATTAGATTGTGATTAGGAATGGTTAGATTATGATTAGAATATTCTTAGGTCATGGGATAGCGACCCTGAAATGCCACGAATTGGTACCATCTAGAAGAGCTTTCTATTTTATCAATATACTCTAATAGATGGTTATAAATTGATCAAGACACTCATTTACAAGGTCATCATATCTAAATAAAATAACAACATGATTTTGTTTACAATTGTCAGCCTCCTCGGATGATACCGATATTCATTTTGGCACATAAAGTATTTGGTTAAGCAAATGTTTGGTTAAATAAGATTGGTTAATATTAAGCTAGGATCAAGATAGTCCAGGCTTATGTAAGGTAGGTTAAGTTTGGAGTTGGAGAATAGAAGCTTGATATGTACGAAATGACTATGAGCAAAATTACTTGTCTCTGAAACAAACCAGAAGTGGGATAGATAGAAAACTAGTGGGAGGGGTAAACTGCTACAAAGGGAAGAAAACGATGCCGTAACAGACCTATTAATCCTTGAGACTCTAGATTTACAGATAGTGTACCGGGAGGAGAAATGAAGCTTTAAGGGAGCCCACCTCGCTTTTTTTCTCTTTCTCTCTCTCTCACTTTGGCTTGTATCCATTTGGCCCCATTCAGCCTACTGTTTTAAGACTTTTACCCCCATTCAGGTGTCAATATTTTAATGGCGAGCGGTAGCGAGCCAGCATATATTTATTTATGTTTTGATAGCAAGCTAAATTTGTACATTTTTCGATAGAAAAATATCTCCGGCGAAGCCGGATTTCTCCATACAATGCTGGCTCGCTATCGCTCACCAGGAAAAAATCGGCACCTGGATGGGGATAAACGTCTTAATTATTATGTTCTATCCAACAACCAACTCTACTCCTAAAATCGATTAATGAAATATTACAAACACATGTGGCAGTCCGTGGATTCGAACCCAGGACGCTCACACCGAAAATCAACACCTTATGCATTGCGCCATGAAGACAGTTAAAGAATGGTGGACACTGCCTACGATTTATTATGCAACTTCGAATCCTGCATATCAATCTAAGCATGTACACACATCCCAACTGCAACTCACGTAGGCTATGCATATGTGAATGGAAAGTGCAATTAATGGGGCCTTAACCACTAGGGAAGGCCTCTCGATAAATTACTCCTGAACCAATATCAATTATTATGTTCCTTCCAACAACCAACTCTACTCCTAAAATCGATTAATGAAATATTACAAACACATGTGGCAGTCCGTGGAAAACAGTTGGCCGAATGGATACAAGCCAGGGAAAGAGAGAAAGGGAGAGAAAGATACAAACAAGCCGGTGACCCCCCTTAAAATAACAAATAGGGAGGGTGAAGTAACAGAAGCGGGATTTTAGAGCCGTTTGCTATTAGGAAATCTATATCTTAGCAAATTGGACTATTTATTTATTTTTGGTCACAGGACTGGCTTAAAAAAAGTACCGGTACTTAAGGGGAGGTTTCCACTTGAGGGATTTGTTTTCGAACTTCCTTCTACCTCTCATGTTTAGCCCCATTGCTTTTGCAATTTTAAGAAGTTTGCCCCATTAGTTTGGCGATTTTAATAACTTTCGCCCCATTTCTGTCAATTTTAAGACGTTTCGTGGCATTTTGGTGTCGTTTTTTTCCTGGCGAGCGATAGCGAGCCTGTAACTTAAGAGGAATCGGCCTTCGGCCGGGACATTTTTCTACCGAAAAATGTACATATTAATCTTGAAAGGGGGTCTAGGGGATGTAATTTTAAGCTTGATGGAGGTCTAAGCAACACACTAGAAACCTCCCCTTTTTCTTATCTATATATGTGTATCTATACGTCTCCCGGACTGTATATGTCTTTAGTATAAAATATACGTATGGCTAATTCGTTACTTATCAATCTCTTCGTATGTTATTTTATATATTTGTTTGTGTAAACATTGATCAGTTGATCAATAAATGCAACCACCACCTCATCCACATACTTGTCCATGACTATCAGTATATAAAGTAATATGCAGGATATTCAAATGTAGTAAGAGATATTACAGCATGAATTCAACCTAACCCTATCAAGTATTTCAAACTGTCTCTCCTTTGTTCAATGTCCTCTCTACTCTCTTAATTCCATCTTCTCTCTTATATTCTTTTCTTGTTTCTTCTTCTGTGTACCATTTCCTCTTCTTTGTTCGAGTGAGTTCCATCTTCTCTCTTCTCTTCTGCTATGTTTGTCTTTCCTTTCTCAGTGTCATCCCATCTCTTTCGCTCTTATTTCCTCTCCTCCCTTCTAGTTTCCTCTTCCTTCTTCTACCCTTCTTTCCTCCATTTTACCCCCCCCCCCCCCTAAAAAAAAAAAAAAAAAAAAAAAAACTTTTACACACTGGCCCATCAGCGGAGATCATCATCCCCCGCCACGATAACCATCACTCCGACCCGCTCTAACAAAAACCCCTAACACCCCAATCTAGGAGGGACATCCATTGAACTGACTAACCACGACGGTAGCTGTTTATTTATTAGAAAACGAAAATAAACTAAATACAAAAATATAAAGTACAAACAAAACTAAAAATATATAATTACATAAATAAATAAACGCATATTTCCTGTTGGCCTCTTTTCTCTTTCCTATCCACTATTCTTCTTTTTTTTTTTTTTTGCCTCCCTCTTCTCCTCTCTTCGTCTCGTTAATTATAATATACTTTAGCGCCCTGCTGATCTCTCCCTAACAAAAAGCTGCAACACGCACATTTAGGAGAACATCCTTTGAACTGACTGACCCGGCCAAAACTGTTCATTTGTTGCACATAATTATTCGATTAACTTTTGTCTGCCTTCTCGCATCTGATAGCTTTCCCTTCCTCCCTACCCACCTATATTTGTGTCTCATTTTTTCCCCTTCTCTCTTTTCCATTCCAATTCTCTCTACCCTTATTATTCACTTTAACGCCCCAACCCCTCTTTAACAACATCTACAACATTCAAGTTTTCTTGGACATCCATTGAACTCACTGACTCCTCTTTTGTTCTCCGCTCCTCTCCTTTCCACTCATATGTTCTCTCCCTTTTTGCTTTACGCTCTTTTCTCCTTGTCTCTCCTCTCCAGTCCTCTCGCCTCTTTTATTGTCCACTCCACTCATTCCCTCTCCCCTTCTTCATTTCTCTGTTTTTGTTATATTTCTTTCCAACGCCCCGACCCCTCTGTAGCAAAAAGTCCTGACACCCCAAATCTGAGAGAACACCCCTTGAGATGACTAGGCCGAGTAGAGAGGATTGTCTGACCAGAAAAAGGACGGTAGCTGTCCATTCGTTCCAGGTTCGACCCCCTCTCATTTTCTCTTGTAGTTTCTCTGTCTCGATTCGTTCCACAGACCCCCCCCCCCCCCTTCCTATCATTCTCTTGTGTTATACCGGCGTGAACATTAAGGGGGTGACCTGCTTTTTGTTATTTCTGTCCTTTTCTCTCTTTCTCTCTTTCTCTGGCTTGTATCCATTCGGCCCCATTCAACCAACTATTTTAAGACGTTTATCCCCATCTAGGTGTCGATTTCTTCCTGGCGAGCGATAGCGAGCCAGCATTATATGAAGAAATCCGGCTTTGCCGGAGAAATTTTTCTATCCAAAAATTTACCAATTTAGCCTGCTGTCAAACAAAAATAAAAAATATGCTGGCTCGCTACCGCTCACCAGTACAAAATTGACACCTGGATGGGGATAAACGCCTTAAAACAGTAGGCTGAATGGGGCCAAATGGATACAAGCCAGAGAAAGATAGAAAAGGACAGAACAAAAACAGGTCACCCCCCTTAACAGGGACGCACTTATTTGAATTTGTTTAGACGCTAAATAGATTGTACTATGCTATATTATCCTATGGTTCATGCATTATAGGTCGGCCAGAAATTGTGACCTATATAATCTATGTAACTCAAAAAAGGGTAGAGCAAATGGGCTGTAAATGTCCACACCTATTCCCTGGCTGACTCCGTTCTAAATGGTAGAAGTATTAGCTCAAGTACTCTAGTCGTTTATGAGTTATATAGAGGTTAGTGGGCAACATTCTTGGCCTACTTATAATAAATGAACTATAGATGCTTCAGAACCTGAGCATAAAGGTTCATATATTCAAATGGGTTATATCCTTATATGCGCTCACTACTTCACATTCTCTGACAGTTGCCTTACTTGGATGGTAGCTAATCATTTATTTCACGGTCATTTTTATATTATTGTTGTATATTATTAACTTATATATTTAATAATTTGTTTAGCCACTTATCCATTATTCAATTATTTTACTTCCACTTGTTTCTGTATTAACTGGAACCATTCTACTTGTTAAGGGATAATTTAATTTCATTCTACAAACATGGTCCTCTCTTTGCTTGTGGTTCCATTATATCCACAATCTAGATCTTGGCATTTAATAAGGCAGCGTCACACGAGTGCTTTTTTTCTGGCAAAATTATACGAGCAAGTTTTTCTTGCAATATTTTTCGGAGCATTTATGTTGGTACCGGAAACTAGACTGCAGCTTGTTTAAGTTAAGTAACTTAAAACTGATAAAACTTTATTTTTTAAACTGCCACACGTGAATTGTTCTAAAATATTGGCGGGAAAAAAACCGTTTGAGTCTTACCAGCTTTGTGTATTATCTAATGTACTGCCTACCAAGTAAATAATAATTCGCTATGCTCACTGGAAACTCTGCTCGTTTATTACTGTATTGTGTGTTTAATATATTTCCTCCATTTTACATGCATCCCCTTCTCTCTCTCTCTCTCTCTCTCTCTCTCTCTCTCTCTCTCTCTCTCTCTCTCTCTCTCTCTCTCTCTCGTTATCTCTACTATAATTAAATCCTGACCACCTCGCTGGGATCTTAAGGTCTGTGTGGTCAGTGGAAATCAAGCCCAAATTTGCAGGCTGGCTAACAAGAGACTATTCAAAGCAAGTTCCCTTTCCTTTTGTCTATCACCCTACCTTTCTATTTCTACCCCCTGTTCCTCCACCTTATCCCCCATCAACCCTCCTCCTCCCTCCTCCACCTCCACCCTACCCCCCATCAACCCTCCTCCTCCTCCTCCCGAGATCATGGAGAGATAATTGACATTTTCTAATTTGTGGCGACCGCTGGGGTGTTGTGGGGGGGTTAAGGAGAGAGAGAGAGAGAGAGAGAGAGAGAGAGAGAGAGAGAGAGAGAGAGAGAGAGAGAGAGAAGAGGTATAGTTGTCAATGAGCCTTTGACCAATACTATGGAGATCTATGTAAGCGGATAATCCATAGTATTTATAATTGGTGTTAATTTAAGCAACAGTATCACTAACGGTGAATCCATAAACCCACCCTCAACCATTACATATACTTGTGAAAGCAGTACATCAGTTGAATAATGAACACCATATGAGGAGGAGCACTTTATTGACTATATGGTGTTTATATTTATTGACTATATGGTGTTTATATTTATTGACTATATGGTGTTTATATTTATTGACTATATGGTATTTATATTCATTGACTATATGGTGTTTATATTTATTGACTATATGGTGTTTATATTTATTGACTATATGGTGTTTATATTTATTGACTATATGGTGTTTATATTTATTGACTATATGGTATTTATATTCATTGACTATATGGTGTTTATATTTATTGACTATATGGTGTTTATATTCATTGACTATATGGTGTTTATATTTATTGACTATATGGTGTTTATATTTATTGACTATATGGTGTTTATATTTATTGACTATATGGTGTTTATATTTATTGACTATATGGTGTTTATATTTATTGACTATATGGTGTTTATATTCATTGACTATATGGTGTTTATATTCATTGACTATATGGTGTTTATATTCATTGTCCATTTTCCAACATTAAGGGGAGATGGTTCACTTTTTGGGCGATTTTTACATGTATTCATAATTTTTCTAATTTTCTCCCTAGACCTCCATCAAATTTAAAAAAAAAAACATCCATTAGATCCCCCTGCTAGATTAATTTGTACATTTTTCGGTAGAAATATGTACCGGCCGAAGGCCGGTTCTTCCAACATTACAGGCTCACTATCGTTCGCCAGGGAAAAAATCGACACCTAAATAGCTCGAAAGGTCTAAATATTGACGAAGAAATGGGGCGAAAGGTCTTAAAATCGACTAACTAATGGGGCAAACATCTTAACATATGAAAACTAATGGGGCTAAACATGAGGGAGAAAGTGGTCCAGAAAACCGGCCCATGTCCCCTTAAATCAGTTCACTCATTCACATCATACTGTCCCTGGTCCAGGGCTTCACAACTATAGTATCGCCTGTACACGTTTATTTGATATCCTTGAGACAGTGAACATGATTAGAGGGATCTGCCTTGTGTGGGCCAATCGGCTTTCTGCAGACTCCCATTTTCTTATGTTCTTATGAGTGACTGGGACATTTCTTTACGGGGAATGTTTAGAAGTATTTAATCAGCATGTAAAAAACAATTTGTTAATGCTGCTAGTAAGGTCTTTTAATGCAAGCGCCTGTACAGTACCGGGATTTCGAAAGTACTATACATGAATAGAATGATTACAGTAGATTGAGGTATACAATCTACTGGTAAATTCATAGTGGAAAATATTTGCATCAATGAGGCGATGATACCGAGATTCTTTGTTATGATACCTTGTTAGACATGTTGGTGGTGTAATGGATTAGATGCTTATGTTCTGGGTGTGTCCCGAGTTCGAATCCCGGGAGGATCATATGCTTTAATTAGTTTATTCTGATGCATTGGGGTTTGTAGTGCAGTATTAATTTTAAGAACGGGGTGTTCCTTAAATTCTGCAATATATTCTTTAGATAAATATCTGTGAAACCATTTTATAAATATAAAACATTATTACTCTCTGTAACTGAAATGCTTGATAATATTGTTGATGGAATAACAAAACAAATATTACTACATATTTATGAAATACGTAGGGAAAACAGGCATTAGGCTCTGTTTCCCAAAAATAGAGACTTCCAATTACCTGTCTTGACCCGGCTAGTTTCCTCACCTGGTGTGGAGAGAGAGAGAGAGAGAGAGAGAGAGAGAGATCAAAGTTTCGTGAGCCAGGCACTGTAGTAATCATTGTCAGTTGGTTATTGTTTTGGAATTTGTCCTTGGAATAAATGAACGAAGTCTAGCGATGTTTTTTCCTGTATAGTCTTTTTTACCTATATGTACACTACATAGGGAGGTAGTACATCGAAGTTTGCCGAATGTACACTCAAAATATATAGTTTTCGAAGTTTCTATGGATGATATTGAATATTTATTGCAAAAATTATATAGTTTGGGGGATATGACAAAAGGCTGTTTTATGCCGTATCGGATCAGCACACCGTCGACAGAGTATTATTAATATATATATATATACAGACAAATAATAAGTATATAAAAGTACATCGAATGGCATAATGCTAGATCGTATAACTTGCACCAAAATAACATCTGCCTCTTTATCAGCTCATTTTAAGACATGTACAGTCGTGGTCATGAATAATAGAACACCCCCTAATGATAAACACAAGGCGGTGAGCGTTAACTAGTGAACCCCTGTAATATGATCAGTGTTGCTCAAGTGGTTAATCTAAATAGTTCGTTGGAGTATCTTAATTGTGCCTACGAACATTGTCAAGGAATTCCTCATCACGAATGTACAGCTACTGACAAATGTTCGTGAGCTCTTGCAATTTTGTATGCAAAGATTTCCACTTAAAATGACGTTTCCATTAAATCAGTTACCGTATAGATTTTGTGTGCTATGTGTATGGAGGAGACAAAAGGCAGGCTGCCTGTAGTGAGTGTCTCCCCCAAAGCTAAAAGAGTGTCAGGGCCAAATTCAAGGGACGTTGGAGTCAAAATGCCTGGACACACCAAGTTTAAAGCAGTTTAAGTCATAGGAATTAATACATATTACATATTTATTAATATCTAGCTTATTTGATCTGAACATCCATCTAAATGGATATATTTCCATAAAGAATATTGCAAGACCCGACGAACATGTGTCAGTAGTCGTACAAGAAGAATATAATGCAGTGAGTGGAGCCTAGTGAGAGAGGCAGGTCTGCAGTAGTTGTGTATCGAGTTACAGAGGTGGTGTGTGGTCTGTGTCTTGGGATGTAAACTAGTAACTTTAGTAGCATAGCTGATTACAAAACGCACACTCAGAAGCCAATGTTCTTTCCCATCTTTGCTACGAGTAAATACAACTTAGACTATGAACACCTCCTGCCTTCACTATGTTAACTCCTTGAAGCTCTGACGCGTTTTAACAGTTTATTTTGGCTATCATTAGACGATTTTATGCAGCTTGGGAAGGATCTGTGGGTAGTAAAAGGGTACAGACTATCTCAATAAACCCTTTGACTTCCGTATACCGTTACTAATCTAAATAAAATCATCTAATAGTAGCCAGAAAATAGAAAATAAACGCATATTGGAGCTTGAAAGGGTTAATAACTTCTCTCACACCAAATTATGAGCAAAACTGGATGATAAAATTATGTAAAGTTTTACTTGAAACACAAAGAGTGAGCGTACAATTTATTTAGAGGGCCAACACTTGCAGCAATATTGTTCACAGGAAGAAATTAACATCTATCTATCTATTGCCTGACGCCGTGATCCCCGAAGGGGTGGCCATGAACGAACCGCCCCCATGCACCTCTGTCCCCAGTCAGTCGACGCCCCTCCCCCCAACCAGCACCGCCTTCGTTCATGTACTTCCTCACTCCATCCTTCCACCTCTCATTCGGTCTACCTCTCCCTCTCTGTCCCTCCACCTCGCTCGCGTACACCCTCTTAGTCATTCTCTCGCTTTTCATACGTTCCATATGGCGTCTAACATAATGGCGTCTATAATAACCAAGAAGGCCGAAGTCTCTCCCCAGTAGGATATGTGGGTATAACGTATGTCTGTGTGCGTATGTCTGTGTGCGTGCGTTGGTTTAAGGGGGAGATGGTTGGTTTTTTGGAGCCCCTTTTCCCTCATGTTAAGCATATTAGTTTTGAAGTTTTAAGACGTTCGTTCCGTTAGTTTGGCGATTTTCAGACCTTTCGCCCTCATTTGTTTGATCAATATTAACTATTAAGACCTTTCGTGCCCTTTAGGTGTCGATTTTTTCCTGGCGAGCGTGAGCGAGCCTCTAATTTTAGAAAAACATGTACACATTTATTTTGAAAGGGGGTCTAGGGGGTGTTTTTCTAAGCTCGATGGAGGTCTAGCGAGGAAATTTAAAAAATAAATAAATAAATAAACACATAGACCAAAAACCAAGCATTACCCCCTTAAGGGGAGAGTGAATGTTTGTTTGGTCTATTTATTAATTTATTCATATTATATATTTTTTTTTAGTTTCCTCCCTAGACCTCCATCAAGCTTAGAAAAACACCCCCTAGACCCCCTTTCAAAATAAATGTGTACATGTTTTTTTCTAAAATTAGAGATAAGATAAATTTGTACATTTTTCGGAAGAAAAATTTCCCGGCCGAAGGCCGATTCCTCTTAAAATTCCAGGCTCGCTATCGCTCGCCAGGAAATAATCGACACCTAAATGGCACAAAAGGGCTTAAAATTGACAACGAAATGGGGCAAAAGGTGTTAAAATCGCCAAGCTAATGGGCTGAACGTCATATAACTTCAAAACTAGTGGGTGCTAAACATTAGGGAGAAGGGGGTCCAGAAAAATGGTCTTCCTCCCCTTAAGTTCCCAATCAGCCGCGAACAATGTAGCGATTTCACGTTCGTTAACACCGCTATGCAGGCCTTTTGTTTGGGGCCTCACCCTCCTCACCCCGGGGTGCTAGTTTAGATGGTTCACATTTTGGGCGATTTTTGCATATATTCATTATTTTTCTAGTTTCCTTCCTAGACCTCCATCAACTTTTTGCATGTATTAATTATTTTTCTAGTTTCCTCCCTAGACCTCCATCAAATTAAAAAAAAATCCATTAGATCCCCCTTCTAGATTAATTTGTACAAATGTTTCGGTAGAAATATGTCTCGGCCGAAGGCCGGTTCTTCCAACATTACAGGCTCCCTATCGTTCGCCAGGGAAAAAATCGACATCTAAATACCAGGAAAGGTTTAAATATTGACGAAGAAAAGGGGCGAAAGGTCTTAAAATACGACTAACTAATGGGGCAAACATCTTAACATCTGAAAACTAATGGAGCTAAACATGAGGGAGTAAGTGGTCCAGAAAACCGGCCCATCCCCCCATACAGCCCTGAGTTATGACTGCAGTGATTCTATTAAGCAACTGGACACAAGCGGTCCTTCTTAGGTTGAACAAAATCGCATGCCGGCAACCAGAACTAAAAGGAATTATCTTAGTCGGGTTCAGAGGGGTAATTGGAAAGTGTGTGTGTGTGTGTGTGGGTGTGTGTGGTTGTTGTTGTTGTTTATTTATTAATTTATATATTTTATATATTTCTTTCTTAAGTAATTCGCTGAGTAACCATCCAATTTGAATAAAGTAGAGTGGTACTAGGCCATGATCACGTTCGTTTACAGCTGAATGACCCAGGGTTCGAATCCCAGAGAGGCAGGGACAAATAAACAGCTTAGTTATACTCTGTTTTCTGTTGACCTACTGGTAATAATAGTCCCATGGCAAGGTATATAGCCTCACAATCCTTACACACACACACACACACACACACACACACACACACAAGCCATTTGAGCAAGTCTCCTAACGGTGTAGCCTCTGATATAAGTGAAAACATTTGTGACGTGCCCTCTGGGGGTTTGTGGTCTGTTACAAGGTGAGAAGGGTATCGTATCGGTCAACCTAAGCTTCGGGTGAAACTGGTACCGTACAGATCAACCCAAGCCTTCGATTTCACATGTCGCCAACTGACTGATTACAGACTACACTGACATCCACAGCCAACGATACACTAACGCATGGCATGCACTTCACGCAATACATTCCCAGTTAATAAGGAGGCGCGATACTAATGAGCTGAAGCTTGCATTGCGTGGAATCTCCCTTGACAAACAAGTTCGGTGAATTACACACACACACACACACACACACACACACACACACACACACACACACACACATCAACCCTATCTCTCATTCATCAAGTGTTTTTATCTCTCTGTGGTTATCTGTTACATTCATTCCTTTCTCCCCTCACCTCACACCAATATTATCACTCACCTCACGATACCTCTCTTCACGATATCTCCATTTCCATTTTTGTGGTGGTGTGTTTGTTATCGCTGATGGGATCTTTGGGTTCCTCTCCCTCCCTCCGCCACCCATCTCTATCTATCTCTCCTTCTCTCTCTTCCCCCCCCCCTCTCTCTCTCTATATATATATATTAGTATTAGTGTTTTGGGAATAGGGGAAGAAATGTAAAATTGACAATAATACTATTTTGAGTACGGTATGTGAGAGATGAGCAGGGAGGCAGCAGGGTTGCCAAATCAAATCCGCTAGATTTTTTTTTTTTTTTTTTTTTCTATATTCCAACTACTCCCTCTCGGGCATAGGCTGATAGCCTTTACACTCAACCGCTGAACACGGTGAGGCCCGTGAGGTCTTGCTCCAGTCTAGGGAGTGAGACATGCGAAGCTTCACGGCTCGAAGCAAATCCATCTCTGAAGCCGCCTCGCCTCTGCGCTTCACACACTCACCCCCACAGACAGATAGTAATTAAGTGTCAAAAATAGCTAGAATAATGCTACAATCTCTACAATATCCCTCAGAAATGGCTCAAATTTCCAAAGTATTTCTAGAGGTCGTATCGCTAGATGTAAAATGTTCCCGCTAGATCAAAGGAAATACCTGTAGATCTAGCGGGAAAGTAGCTAAATTGGCAACACTGGTACTAGGCAGACATTATAACAATCTGCTACAACTGACAACATCTGCTGAAAATCTGACAGGCAGGAACAAACTGTTTTAGCGTTGTATACTGCTTAACCCCTTCAGCACGATGTTGTATTTGTTCGACTTATTCTGGTTACCATTAGACGATTTTCGTTTATAATATATCTCGAGAACTCAAATGGGTAACTAATATTTCAATTGACCATCTCAATTATATGGGTCCTTCTTAAGGGGGGATGGGCCGGTTTTCTGGACCACTTTCTCCCTCATGTTTAGCCTCATTTTTTTCAGATGTTAAGATGTTTATAGTTTTCAGATGTTAAGATGTTTGTCCCATTAGTTAGTCGATTTTAAGACCTTTCGCCCCATTTCTTCGTCAATATTTAGACCTTTCGTGCTATTTAGGTGTCTATTTGTTCCCTGGCGAACGATAGCGATGTTGGAAAAATCGGCCTTCGGCCGGGACATTGTTCTACCGAAAAATGTACAAATTAATCTAGAAGGGGGATCCAATGGATGTTTTTTTTATTTAATTTGATGAAGGTCTAGGGAGGAAACTAGAAAAATAACGAATACATGCAAACATCGCCCAAAAAGTGAACCATCTCCCCTTAACTACATTCAATCGTCTAATTTTAGCCAAATTAACAGTAACACAAACTAACTGTCATCGTACTGAAGTGGTTAAAAACTCTGAACCCACTTACAACTGAGCGATGACTAGCAGATTCGGACTCCACCAGTAATGATAGGGGGCCCCGGATGATATAACATGACGTTCCTTTTTTTTTACCGGTCATTGGAGTGATCTCAAAACATCCGGTATACACAACGATAGGGAGAAATAGAAACTACATGTGAAAGCTATAGTCGATTAAGTTAAGCGTTTTAGAACACTAGTGGTAAATGTTGTGATGATGATGATGATGGCTATAGATAAGTAGGAGATTAGAGAGTTTTGGATAGAGGAAGAATAAGTTGAGAAATAGGTAGTACAGTAAACGATAACATGTTGTGCACTATCATTACGCTATCTATATCTGTTGTACTGCATCATACGCACAATGAAGACCTTAGCTTCGTGGGTCCCTTCGTAATATCAGTAACATCGTCTGAAGGTAGCCATAACTAGAGATACAAAGATACAAATAAGCCCACGAAAGTGAAAAGGTAAAGTATATATCACGAGGTGATAGAGATGTGTTATCCCTGGTGAGGTAGGATAGGTGTAGCTGTTCATAAACGTAGGTTTATGTAATTACAAAAAGTAGATATAAACTATTATACATTGTTATGGTGGCAACAGTAAACGATTCTAGGTGAGGCAAGTGCTAGAATTGACCACTTGCAAGTTTCGGTCTATAAGGAAGTTAGAGTTGTGGCCATCAATATTTAGCAGAATTGTCAGCTAAAATACGGTCATAATACACTTATAAATACACTAAACCATATTTATCATACTTTTAATCCTTGAGAAACGCATATTATTATTGCATTTTTCTTTAACATCGATGTTCACGGCTCCAACTTCCTTATAGCCTGAAACTGGCAAGTGGTCAATTAACGAGTCCAAGAAAAACAGGTAATAGAAACAATCGATAACAGGTGAGACATAAGTTATAGGTAAACAAGGCCACATGCATCCAAGTGACTAAAATGAAACTCCAGGTAGGTCGTCAAGGTAAGTCCAAAGGGGTTCAGGTGCATCCATTTGAGTTCAGGGTCCAAGTGATTCTGGATGATCAAGTGAGTCCAAGTGATTCTAGATTAATTCAAGTGAGCTCAAGTGATTCTAGAGGAGTTAAAGTGATTCTAGATTAATTCAAGTGAGCTCAAGTGATTCTAGAGGAGTTAAAGTGATTCTAGATTAATTCAAGTGAGCTCAAGTGATTCTAGAGGAGTTAAAGTGATTCTAGATTAATTCAAGTGAGCTCAAGTGATTCTAGAGGAGTTAAAGTGATTCTAGATTAATTCAAGTGAGCTCAAGTGATTCTAGAGGAGTTAAAGTGATTCTAGATTAATTCAAGTGAGCTCAAGTGATTCTAGAGGAGTTAAAGTGATTCTAGATTAATTCAAGTGAGCTCAAGTGATTCTAGAGGAGTTAAAGTGATTCTAGATTAATTCAAGTGAGCTCAAGTGATTCTAGAGGAGTTAAAGTGATTCTAGATTAATTCAAGTGAGCTCAAGTGATTCTAGAGGAGTTAAAGTGATTCTAGATTAATTCAAGTGAGCTCAAGTGATTCTAGAGGAGTTAAAGTGATTCTAGATTAATTCAAGTGAGCTCAAGTGATTCTAGAGGAGTTAAAGTGATTCTAGATTAATTTAAGCGAGTCCAAATGATTCTAGATTAATTCAAGCGAGTCCAAATGATTCTAGATGTGTGCAAGTGAATTCAAGTGATTCTATATGACTGCAAGTGAGTCCAACAAGTCCAAAAGAGTTTAGGTGTGTCCTGGTGAAGATATTTATGTCAAGGTGAGATGAAGTAAGGCTAAGTAAATCCAAGTGAAGCTACAGGAGTCCAGATAAGGAGGTTGAATCCAGGTAGAAGCTTAAGGGTGTACTACTCGCTATTTATGGATCTCTTTCTCCCTAGTGTTTAGCATATTAGTTTTGATATTTTAAGAGGTTCCTTCTATTAGTTTGGCGATTTTAATACCTTTCGCCCCATTTCGTTGTTAATTTCAAGACCTTTCGTGTCATTTAGGTGTCTATTTCTTCCTGGCGAGCGATAGCCAGCCTGTAATTTTAAGAGGAATCGGCCTTCGGCGGGGATTTTTTTTTATCAAAAAATGTACAAACATATTTTGAAGGGGGGTCTAGTTTTTTTTTTTTTTTTTTTTTAACCTTGATGGAGTTCTAGCGAGGAAACTAAACAAATAATTGAATAAATTAATAAATAGCCCAAAAAACCCGGCCACTATCCCCTTAAAGGGTCTAAGAGAGGCCAGGTGAGGCCCAGCAGAGGTAGAAATAGACCCGTCCAGGTGAGACAGGCAGGCAGGTGATGTAAGTGCCCCCTACTGCGCACCTTCGGCCATTGATCCTCACTCTCCTCTAACAGTAGTGACTATAACTGCTAAACGAAAGTCGAATCTTTTCTTTTTAGTCTTTATTAGTGGATATGCAAAGATAAAATTGTGGTTTATAGCTCAAATGATGTCTTTGGGAGGGAAAAAATGGCCAAAACAATGCTATTTCTTGATTATTTTCGTGTATTCCTTCTCATATTCATTCAAGTCTTCAACAAAATTGCTCCGGTTTAACACCCTGCCTATAACTGCTAGAGCTAGGATGCGAACCATACAGGAAGGAGGTCTATAGTCTGTTCATTCTAGGTGGGGCAGAAATCGTAACCTCTAACCTCTCATAACTCAAAGAGGACTAGAGTAATCGAGCTAATAGTTCTACCAAATAAGAAGACTTGGCTAGGGAATAGGTGTATAGATTGACAGCTCATTTGCTTTAGCCCTTTTTGAGTTACAGAGGTTAGAGGTTACGATGTCTACCCAACCTAGAATGAACGGATAATAGTAGTGACTTTATTCTGTGCTCGCAAGAAAATTCATCACTCGGTAGCTGATCCTTGGCTGATTCAAGAACCCTTATGTCTGTATTCTTAGCACAACATTTCCCTTTGAAGCGCTGTTATTGGATTAAAGAACTTGAAAAAATCGTATTATCTATTGAAATGGGAATGCTAATCCGTCTTTTACTACTTGTGAAACTTACAGCCTCCTCAATTCTCTCTCTCTCTCTCTCTCTCTCTCTCTCTCTCTCTCTCTCTCTCTCTCTCTCTCTCTCTCTCTCTCTCTCTCTCTCTCTCTCTCCTTTTAACCTACTGGGACTACCGGGACATTGGGTTTCTCACTGAACACGGCTGATAATAAATAGCGACTTCACAGGTGGATGACTTCATTAATGCATCGAGTTACCTGGCTTGTGAAAGAGAACGTGATCTTGATTACTCTGGTGTGTAATAGAAGCATCAGAGTGTAATAATTGGAGTTAAGGAGGGATGGGCGTAGTTATTTCCGTATATATATATATATATTGTTATCATTGTTTTAGTTTCCTCCTTACACCTCCATCAAGTTTACCCCCCCCCCCCCAGACTCTCCTTCAAGATAATTGTGTACATTTTTCGATAGAGAATTGTCCCGGCCAAAGGCCGATTCCTCTTAACTTACAGGCTCGCTATCGCTCGCCAGGTAATATTCGACACCTAAATGATACGAAAAGTCTAAATATTGACAAAAAAATGGGGTGAAAGGTCTTAAAATCGCCAAACTAGTGGGCAGAAAGCATTAAAACTTGAAAACTAATGGGACCATAAACATGAGGAAGAAGGGGGTCCACAAAAATTACCCATCTTCTCTTAATATTTAACCATTTCAGCAATAACTTGATGCTGGCTAACATTAGACGATTTTATTCAGTATCAGAACGACTTAAGGAAATCAAAAGGGTTAACGTATCAATGAAGGCCTTTAAGGAATCAAAATGAGTAAATTTCATCTCGATTAACTCTACTAGTAGCCAGAAAGAACGAGCCAAAGCCGTCCTCGTACCTTGAAAGGGTTAAGAAATGTGCGAGTCATACGGAACCGTAACTTTCCTGGCAATATTTGGTCAGCAATTTTGATCTTGCAGCTGCTAAACGTCTTTTAATCGTCAAATTAAGAGGTGAAACGCCTTAAAATCTCAAACCAGTGAAGTGAAACACGGAGGAGCAAATTCTAGACCCCAATCGCTTCAGATAAGGTTAATATCAGATATTATACATTAATAATTTGCCTAATCGTGACGCAACGATGACACCATTCAATATCAAAATATCCACCAACCCCCTCTTCCCCCAACACAATCATTCACAGGCAGGTTTAAGGAGGGTCACCGGCTTTTTTTTTACCATGCTCTCCTTTTCTCCCTTTCCCTGGCTTGTATCCATTTGGCCCCATTCAGCCAACTGTTTTAAGACTTTTATCTCCATCCAGGTGTCGATTTCTTCCTGGCGAGCGATAGCGAGCCAGCATTGTATGGAAAAATACGGCTTCGCCAGACATTTATCTTGCTGTCAAATCAAAAATATATACAGTATATATATGCAGGCTTGCTACCGCTCGCCAGGAAAATATTGACACCTGGATGGGGGTAAACGTCTTAAAACAGTAGGCTTAATGGGGCCGAATGAATACAAGCCAAAGAGAGAGGGAAAGAAAGATAAAAAAAAAAAAAAAGGCGAGGTGGGCTCCCTTAACTTCAATGAGGCATATTGATCACGTTACACCTGTGAGCTGTCTATTCAATATCATAATTAATCTTACCTGTGGGAAAATCGTTAGAGTGTATATCTCCATTAGTCACACGTTTGGTTTAATATGGCTTGTTGAGTGGTTTATTGCTCTCGCTAATTTTCACGGCATTTGAGTGCTTTCAGGCAATTATGGAATGAATGGAGTAACTACGAAACGATATATTTCACTTGTGAATGAAAACATGATGCTTTTAGGAGAGCAAGCACCTGCTGTTTCTATGTGTGTAATTATTTGTTAATGCATTAATATGTATTTTAATATTGGAACCTACGTGTTATTGATGGCTTTCTACTGTATCTAGTTATAAGGAGAGCAATATATAGCGTATTGGTTTTATAGCAGTTATTGCTCGATTGTATGCAAATTAATGAATCATTGCATTGTGCCTTTACCTTTCTTAATTTATTGTAGGATAAAGTAGCTACGTGAAAATGTTATAACAAATAGGTATTCAATTCATTCAGAACTATCAACAGGTCAGTATTTTACCACGCGTAGGAGGGTGTAGGCAAACACAAAAATGTGTTTTAAAACGAATTAAACATTACTTGAATTTTTAAATATGGTTTGCGGGAAAATGCGGGATTATTTTCTTTTCGTTCAATAAACAACAAAGCGAATATTTGTGTTTACATTATTTTGTATTAATTTACAGTTAATTTCCTGGCCTCTAAAAATGCCTTCACCTGCATATTCTCTCTCTCTCTCTCTCTCTCTCTCTCTCTCTCTCTCTCTCTCTCTCTCTCTCTCTCTCTCTCTCTCTCTCTCTCTCTCTCTCTCTCTCTCTCACTCTAGCTCTTCTTTATCAATCCTTCCCTTTCACCCCACCCCTTCCCATTCTTCTAATTCCTTTTTCCTTCATATTCCCTTTCTCTCCTTCCTCTCTACCATTATGTCTCCATTTCTTTCCTTCCCTTCCTCGCTCTCTCTCTCTCCCCTTTCCCTCTCTTCACACTGTTCAGAGGTCGGGTGGCACCTCGTTGACGGTGGTGGTCGCGGCTGCCGATTTTCACACCGGTGGGTCGCTCCAAGGGACAAACTTTCACGCCTCGAGTGCCGGAGATCCCCTCGTTAGTGACTTCGGAGGGAGGGGAGGGTGGGGGA
The DNA here is from genome assembly GCA_032716605.1 of Paralithodes platypus. Taxonomy (NCBI): domain Eukaryota; kingdom Metazoa; phylum Arthropoda; class Malacostraca; order Decapoda; family Lithodidae; genus Paralithodes; species Paralithodes platypus. Next base: position 14,130,636 of record CM064520.1, read on the forward strand.
GAGCGGGTGTCGTAAACTGAGGGGTGGTGGAGGGAGTTACTAGAGGAGAGGGGCTGGATAGAGTGCGGGGGGAGGTTTGGTGGAGGGAGTTAGGAATGGCAAGAGGGATGGAGGGAGGTGTGTGAGGGATAGGGATGCGAGATTGTGAAATATAAATGAATGATGTGAGAGAGGATGGTATATGGTGGTATTGGACTGTTTAAGGTGGGCATGATGGAGTAACTGAGGGATGGAAGGATAGGCACATACGATGAGTGGGAGATATTAGTTGAATGAAGTTGCAGGGTACATAATTAGGTAGATTGAGATCGGTGAGAAGTGGCATTGTGGAGTGATGGAGGGGGGGGGGGGGGCAAAGGAGGAGTGGAGGGGCAAGGTTAGGTGTGGAGGGGATGAAGGAAGGATTGGAGAGTGTGATGGATTACAGTAATTGTGCAAGGGGTGAAGGATGGGTATGTAGGATGAGGAGTTGGGAATTGTGGATGCATTTATGTATAGCCTGATTGTGTACATGCTTCGATGTGTCAGCGTTGTATGTGGATTTGAACATTTTAAAGTTCCTGCATAGTACCGGAATAAATAATTATGAAAACACAATTCATTATTTTATGTATATTGTCTGTGTATCTATCAGTATTTTCTATGTATGAAATACCACAGTAAAGTACCTAGATACTTGTGTGCATTTATAAAATTTCGGATAACTTTAGATGCTCTATCAGAACCACGCATTTGATTAAGTAGGGAGGGGTCATTAGCGTTGGATACAAAAACACATGAACAATATAATAGACAACATTTATGAAAGTCCTCGGAGAATGAATTTAGACTAAGATCATGAATAAACGCCAACTCGACAATATGCCTTCCAATTATGTGTTAATTACGTAAAGGCCCACCACGGGGACCAGAGAGAGAGAGAGGGAAGGAAAAAGAATATCCTAAAACACTGCGGCCCTTTCTCTCCATCCAACTTCCAACCTCACTTCCTTTAACACAGAACTAGAGACCTTCAGTAGAGAGAGACTGGACAACTGCAGACACATTGTATAGTTGGCTACAGATAAACTTGGTACATGTGCTATTAGAGTTCTGGCTGCAAATGACTACCAGAGCGAGATTATTTATGGTGTTATGACAATGAAAGGCGTTATGCACTCCCTACAGTATTATTGCAACAAAGTAAACTCGTACACTCACCTTCAAACTATTAATACACTTGTAAGAACACCAGCTTCACCACTCCCAAAATGTACAGTAGTGGTCAGGAATTTGTTAATAATATCTGGTGAAACGATTCTGATACACCGACGAAACGTTTTAGAAAACTGTTACAACCACAATAATTTTACTGTAGATTGCACTGTTCAATGTTCACTATTTTATTATTATCTTAAAGATATGTTCACATATTCCTGCCTACGACGGTATATTCGTCAGAGTAACCCACTAACAACGGTGAATCAATAAAAGTCAAAGATGATCAACTATACAAATCTAGAAGTCACTGTCCATGGTTGATAAGATGGGCCATTTGCAGTTATGATAGACCAGATAAACCTAAAATAACTTCAGTTCTTTGTTACATGTCTATCTATCTATCTATCTACTGTATATGCTCAGGCCAAATCCCCATTGGTTTCCTATTTTTATTTTTATTTTATATTTTATTCTATTTTATTATTTTCTTGTTTTCCTTTTTTCTTGGGGTTGGCCGACTCAAGACAGAGCAAGAACAGAGAAAATACAAAAAAAAACATAACACTTGTATCTCCCCATTATTTCCCGTTTGACTCTCGGTTATACAGTTATATTTCCGTCCTCAATATGGCGTCACACAAGGAGGTTTGTCCAGCCTGCAGGTCCCTCTTACCCCCAAACAAAATGAAACGAACCCGGAGAGCCGCTAAGACCCACACCCAGCGGTCCCATTACTTTATAACACACTGTAAACCAATTGACCCCGCTGCTGCTAAGGAGGGAGAGAGAGAGAGAGAGAGAGAGAGAGAGAGAGAGAGAGAGAGAGAGAGAGAGAGAGAGAGATGGTAAAACGAAGAATGAAAAGGAAAACTACTACAAAATGTAAATCAATAGGGACACAGAAAAGTTGCATATACAAAAAGCAATACAAATACATTTTGAGCAAATTAATCTTTTAGATATGTACTGTATACCGGTAAAAATGCATATATAAATGGGTAATACGAGGCAATACGATATCCAATAACCAATGAACATAAAAGAAAGAGTGAGGGTAGAAAGAGTGAGGGTAGAAAGAGTGAGGGTAGAAAGAGTGAGGGTAGAAAGAGTGAGGGTAGAAAGAGTGAGGGTAGAAAGAGTGAGGATAGAAAGAGTGAGGGTAGAAAGAGTGAGGGTAGAAAGAGTGAGGGTAGAAAGAGTGAGGGTAGAAAGAGTGAGGGTAGAAAGAGTGAGGGTAGAAAGAGTGAGGGTAGAAAGAGTGAGGGTAGAAATCATTAAGAAAGAGTGAGGGTAGAAATCATTACGAAAACCACGACTCGGTGTGTTTTTCAGGGCCCTTCTCTCAAGTTTGACAGTTAAAGAATTGTTATTTAATGAGGGACAAATAGCGGCCGAAGAGAGTACCTGGAGAACTGTTTCGATGTTGATTGGAAAGGGAAATGTTAAGCGAGAAGTTATGATGTAGGCCTACCGGTACTGGAAATACTAAAATCAAGGTGATGTACAGTCACTCATAAATGTTAGTGGACCTAGCTATTTCTAATTATGGAAGTATATCTCTGGAAACGAACAAATGAATATAATGTTCTATACATCCACTACAAATCTATCCAGATGACTATATTTGCATAAGGAAAATCATAAGGTGTCCACGAATTTGTATAAGTGACTGTACATTGTAACGTAGTGTTCAGTTGTTCACATGCATTTGTGTACACTACATAATTTTAAATATGGAAGGGAAATTAGTGTGATTGAAATATATATGTGTGTATCTGTTATGGCAAATTAACGATTTTATAGCGATTTATTCTTGTAAGTCAATCACCCTGTTGTTACTGCCATACAGACAATCACGGAATGGATACGAATCCATGTGGCCAACTGTACATTACACACATGCTATAACTCGAAGATATACAGAGAGCCAATCTTTTTTGTACCGGTACTTACCGGCAATTATTTGTTTTGTATGAACAAAAAAAATCCCGAAATAGTGAATGCATTATTGTTTGCGACACAGTGATATTAACCCTCTCACGTTCTTGACGCAATTTTGAGCCTATTGGGGATACTTTAAATCCTTTGTTACCATCAGGGGTATTTAGAAACCTTTAGTTTAGTTACCTCAACCTCTGCAGTTGTCTTTGAGTTAGCTTTGGGCAGAAAACTAATTTTGGAGAGGTAATTATAAGAGTGAGAGAACTCTATTTCTTATTGCTAATCTGGCAACCTCTGCGTCATATAAGCGTGAAAGGGTTAAGTGGGAGGTAGTTGCTTTTTTCTGGACCTCCTTCTCCCTCATGTTTAGCCCCATTAGTGTTGAGCTAAAATTGCAAAAGCACAATTTTGTTCTGTAGCAGCTGACGCCAGAGGATGAAAACCTAGCTTATCGTAAAACGATAGACCAACCCTATTTTACAGGGTACACTCGGATACCATAGTCTCCAGCCCACTCATAAGATTTCGTGAACCCCCTATGTTTTTCTTTATGCAAATATAAATATCTGGATTGATATTTGGATATAAATTGCTTATCAATAAATAGTAGGGATGTAGTTTTATAGGTGATGTATTAAAATTTATAACTTGCAAACTAAACAAACCAAAACTGGGACAAAGACGATATAAAGCCAAATATTAACTTATCAAAATCGCTATGTGGAAACAACATTTACTAAAATAAAATTTATGAAATAAAAGAACACAATCCACCACATAGGGTGTACATTACTACATGAGCAAGTAAATTATATTCATTAACTTCTTTCTAGAGATATACTTCTATATTTAAAAATAGGTGAAGTTTATGAATATTTATGAATGGGCCAGAGACTATGGTATCCGAGTGTACCAGAGTGACACCACCCCAGCTCAGGCCTACAGCAACACCCTGGCCCCCAAAACACACCACTTACACCACCACCACCACCAGATATTTTACGTACCGTGGAAAATCTTGAGAACCGCGAGGGCAAGGTGGTGGAGGAGGGGGAGGGAGGAGTAGGGACGCGGGTGAATGAATGGAGAAGGGTAGAAGAATATGAGAGAGAGCGAGAGAGAGAGAGAGAGAGAGAGCGAGAGCGAGCTGACTGTGGAGGATAATATACAAAATCGTGGTAAAAGCAAATAAAGTGTAGAGATATTAGAAGCAATATGCATTAACACGAATTTAAGTATTACTTCAGGGCAAATCACATCGCTACGCTATCAAACGAAGAATACTGTATATACAATTTATATAAGGAAGGAAAAGATAGAACAAATTACAAGGAAGCATAACATCATGGATAGAGAAGGAATGTGGAAAGTACTTAGAATATACGAAAGCAGTGAAGAGCTATGTATGAGGGTGCAAAGGCGGCAGTACGTGTGAAGAATGTGCAGAATGTGCAGAGAGAGTTCTTTGACCTGAATGTTGGGTTGACACAGGGGTGTGTGATGTCCCCGTGGTTGTTTACTGTATATATGGATGGAGTCATGAAAGAAATACAAGGAAGAGCAGTGGATGTTGGTGTATCACTGATAAGGGAGGGAAATGAGTGGAAGCTGCCTGTACTGCTGTTTGCTGATGATACAGTTCTGATAAGAGATAATGAATGGGAGTTGCAGGGTCTGGTAAATATGTTTGGAACAGTGTGCTAAAAACAGAATCTGAAGGTATATGCGAGGAAAAGCAAGGTTATGGTCTTCGAAATGGGTGAAGCCACAGAGTGTGAGGTAAAGTTGAACGGTCAGGCTATGGAGATTGTCAGCTCATTTAAGTATCTGGGTAGTGTGCTGAGTAAAGATGGGACTATGGATGAAGAAGTGCGGGAAAGGGTGCAACAGGGGAAGAGGGTTGTAGGAACGCTGAAAGCGGTAACAAGAAATAGGGTGGTCAGTATGGAAGTAAAGAAATCCTTGCATGACAGTGTGGTAATCCCGACACTGACTTACGGAAGCGAAGCATGGACGTTTGAGAAGAGTCGGACCAAGAGGGAGAGGGGTGGAAATGAGTTACTTGAGAAGTGCGTGCAGAGTTACATGGAGGGATAGACAGACGAATGAGGAAGTAAGAAGGTGGTGTGGTGTGGAGGTAGATGTGCTGGAAAGTGTGAAAAGGAACACCTTGGATGGTTCGGCCATATGGAACGTATGGGAAGCGAGAGAATGACTAAGAAGGTGTACGAGAGCGAGGTGGAAGGACAGAGAGGAAAAGGTAAACCGAAAGAGAGGTGGAAGGACAGAGAGAAAGAGGTAAACCGAAAGAGAGGTGGAAGGATGGAGTGAGGAAGTATATGGATGAAGGCGGTGCTGGTTGGGAGGAGGGGCGTCGACTAACTGGAGACAGAGATGCATGGGGGCGGTTCGTTCGTGGCCACCCCTTCGGGGATCACGGCGTCAGGCAATAGATAGATAGATAACATCAAGCAAGGATGAAGTCTAAGCTATATGTAAAAGAAGAATGGGGCCACTCTAAGCCAAGACAGTTAATGCATGTGAGCGTCATGAGGTATATCATGTATCAACTTGAGGAATGATTAGTACCACAGGGCTGTTTTGCCTTAGCCAGAGGTCAGTTATGCAGCTAATGATAACAACTGTGTATTGTATTTCTCGCGAGGTTTAAGGCCTTTTCTCCCACAAGTATTCTCGCTTGGTCATTTCGTTATTGTACGCATTATATTTATTCACATTTCCTAATCTTGACCAACAATGAAGAAAATGTATATAGCAGAACCAAATCTATCCGTAAACATGGACTAACCTAATCTAACCTAACAACTTTCAATAGTTTGTACATTTTGCCACAAGATATTGACATTTGAAATGGTTGAGAAGTGTATACTGATACGGATAAATTACACAACTGAAGAGAAGATATAACTTAATCATTGTCCACCTACATATATTTATTAGCCTTTCAGGGGTGTAGGGAAATATGATCGTTAGGTATAAGTATATAAATAATATATACTGAATATGACCTAAGATCTAATTTTAAAACCAGTGTAACTTGAATGTCAACAAGTAAAGAGGTCAATGCCTTTCATAATAACTGAACACATAATAGTACTTGCTAAAAGAAAGCAAAAAATCAACACCTGGAGAATATCAGTAGACCGCTCCCAGTCGTCTCAGATTAACCCTTTCACGTTCATATGACGCAGATGTTGCCAGATTAGCAATACGAAATAGAGTTCTCTCACTCTTATAATTACCTCTCCAAAATTAGTTTTCTGCCCACAGCTAACTCAAAGACAACTGCAGAGGTTGAAGTAACTAAACTAAAGGTTTCTAAATACCCCTGATGGTAACAAAGGCTTTAAAGTATCCCTAATAGGCTCAAAATCGCGTCATATGTCGGAGAGGGTTAAAAGATAATTTGCATACCAGCATGTAGAGAGATGAAGCCTGACCAGACCTCCCGGCAACCGAAGGCGGGATTCACATGCACGATCTGTTGGGCAATTTTCGATCTGCAACTTCTTTGAGCGTGTTTGAGGGAGATTTGACGGATTGTGCAAGCCTCACAAACTTTCATTTATCGCCAAACCTACCAAAGTGCACATAGTGCACTTAGACAATATATTATACAATTATGCATCCACGAACAATAAATATTATCTACTATCGACATATGAAATAAATCGACTTGCATTACTGTATATAACCAACAGTAGGGGGAAGAGAGAGAGAGAGAGTGAGAGCGAGTGTGTGTGTGTGTGTGTGTGTGTGTGTGTGTGAGAAAAAGAAAGTGAGTAAGTTCCCCAGGGGGTGTCACGTATCTCATTACCAGCAACTACGCCTCTGCAAATGCAGTATAACGTTTAACCCGCTGCCTGCAACCCCTCACACTAGGGAGCTACTGGTATGTGAGGTGGTAGAGGTATGTAGGGCAGGAGGGGGGGGGGGGTAGAACAGGGTAGGGTAGGGCAGGACAGGGTAGGGTAGGACAGGATAGGTTGTGGTGGGGCTTGGTAGTGTAGGACAGGGCAGGTGGGGGGGGGGGGGGGGGATAGGGTAGGGGTTGGATTGGGTAGGGTAGGGCATAGTAGGTTATGGTGGGGTTGGATATGGTAGAACCGGGTAGGGTGAGGTTGGGTAGGGTAGGACAGGGTATAGTGGGATATGTCGGGATAAGGCAAGATCGTGTAGGGTAGGAGAGGGAAGGGTAGAGGTGGATTGGTTATTATAGGAATCGGCAGGGAAGAGTAGTATAAGGTAGAGTACTATCCTAGGGTAGGGTAGGATAAGGTAACATTGGGTAGGATAAAAAAGGGTAGGGTAAGGTAGACTAATATTGGTTAGGGTAGGTTATATGGGAAGAGTAGAGTACAGTAGGGTAGGGAGGTTACCATATTATAGGGTAGGGTAGGGTAGGGGATGGTAAGAACGGGCAGGGCAGGGGGGATAGGGTACCGGTAACATGACGTCACTTCGGACGGGGAGATAACTTCGGACACTCTAGAAAAAATATACAATGAACCACAGTTATGGGATAAATACGTGATGTTATGGAAACAAGTATGTCTGCGGTGTTCTTCCATAATGCAGTCATTTTTCCATAACTGTAGCTTACATATTTGTATCCAGAAATGTCCGAAGTATAGCCCCCGTCCGAAGCTAGGTAATTTCACGGTAGGGTCGAATAAGGTAAGGAGTAGCATAGAATAGAGCAGGGTAGTGTATGGTAGAAAATAATATGACAAACTATTACAAAATGGGCATGGTAGTTTAAAGGAGGGTAGGGTTGATAATCGGTGTGCATAGAATAGTATTTATAAGGTAAAGAGGTGCAGGGCAGGGTAGAGTTAAAAACGAAACATGTAAGTTAATATTTCCTATAATTTATTATTAGAGTAGGGCAAGGAGTGCAAGGCAGGGTAAGTCTTGGTAATGCAAGGCAGGGTAGGTTAAATGTACAGAGAATACTGCCAGAAGAGAAGGTACTACTTCATAAAGGATTGATGGGTAGAGGCGTATAGTGAATGGCTGGGTATTACACGGATGGGTAATGCAGTGCAGGGAGGAATAGTGCACAGTACTAAAAGGCAAGGTACCGGCAACTTTGGACGGGGACATAATTTCGCACATTCTGGAAATAAAAACAATGATGAACCACAGTTATGGGATAAATACATGATGTTATGGAACAACAAGTATGTCTGTGGTGTTCTTCCATAATGCAGAGCCATTTGTCCATATCTGTAGCTTATATACTGTTATCCAGAAATGTCCGAAGTATAACCCCTTGACCGAAGTTAGGCCATTTTACGGTACTGCAATTCTGGATAGAGGTGAGTAGGCTAGAAAACAGATGGGTATGACAGGACATAATGCGACAATTCAGTGTAAAGCCGCTGTCACACGAGCGATTTTTTTCTATGAGCAAGTTTTTTCTCGTGTTATTTCGGGACTTTTTCGCACTGGTATCAGCAATTAGACTGGAGGTAGATTATGTTAGGCGGCTGAATTTTGATAGTGTAATTTTTGAAGCTTCCAGACCATAATTGCCCGTAAAAATTGCTCGAAAAAGGGCTTGTGCGACTCCGACTTAAGACAAGACAGAGGCATGATCCAAGGCAGTTTAGGATTTAGTTTAATTTTAAAAATATATAGATAGAAAGGGATTATATAGGAGATACATTTATTTATTTTATCGTCAGGTGCTGTCATTCATCAATGATTCGTGTATAGATCGAATGTAGGCTACATTTATCACTTGATCGACTCTGCTAATGACTGCCAGATTGGGATTGATGATACCGATAGGCTAGGTGTAAACTATGTGGCTGTGATGTTCCCACGGTGTAAAGAGGTGGATTGGGTGATACTGCAACCTCAGAAACACACACCCTTACACCCCATCACGTATAGTCGCGTACGGAATATTAGCGTTAGTTGTGTGGATTCGACTAGTGTGTTGGGTAAAACATGTGGACTGTTTTAGCCATGTTGAAAGGTTAAATTTACCTTACTCAACCAGGTTTAGCATCTCAACCAGTATTACGTTGAATATTAACCTACTAGTACATTATAAATGGTTAAGGCCTTCATTTGCCTCTAGTTAACTAATCACTGATGTTAATGTACTGATTGTAATTGACACGTAGCAGTACTCCCCTCGCCCCCCCCCTCTCTCTCTCTCTCTCTCTCTCTCTCTCTCTCTCTCTCTCTCTCTCTCTCTCTCTCTCTCTCTCTCTCTCTCTCTCTCTCTCTCTCTCTCTCTCTCTCTCTCTCTCTCTCTCTCTCTCTCTCTCTCTCTCTCTGCCAAAACTCACAGAACTGATCAACACCTCACCACACTCTTCTCACGATCATCATCAGAGCCAATCGAAGGTATTGATCATAAATCTTCACCACATGTACAGTTCCCCACATAAGTTCTGTCCCTTGTCGTGATCTTATGTATGAGAGAAAAGTTAGTACCGGTATGGAAGAATTACGTATTTTGCAAGTGTGGTTTCATTTAATGTTCAATTGACTTATCAGATGAGTTAACCACTGCATAAGCAACTACACTCGTAATTCATCCATACAAATTGTACTTCCATATATAAGATCACGACGAGGAACAGAACTTGTGTGGGCAACTGTACATGCTAGCACATAAAACTCACCACACCCTGACACTATGACGTCACGAGGTATACACACTCACAAACAACAGTTGTTACGTTTTACCATATTTCCAAAGTGGGGAAATTTTGATTTGTGTGTGTGAGAGAGAGCGAGAAAGAGAGAGAGAGAGAGAGCGCACAACCTATTTAGTAGCTATAAATCATTCATGTAGTTGTTTTTATATATTAATGCTTCATATAATTAATCTGGAATACTCAGATCATTAGGGCCTGGAAAATGGTTGAGAAAGAGGGATGTGAGAAAAAGGAAGACCACGTCTATTTAGGAGTTATTTATATACAGTATATTGAGTCAGTCTTACTTGATTATTGAGTACACATTAAATATTTGTACAACTAACCTGCAATACTCTCATAATTAAGACTATGAAGATAGTTGAAACATGTGAGTATAATAACAAACAAATCACCGCCTATTCAGTACTTATGGATATACAGTCATTATTGGATCATTTGTTATTGTATTTTAATTACTCTGTAGAATAACTTGCAATACTCTCATCATTAAGGCCAGAAAAACGTGGAACAAGAGGGATATGATCAAAAGAGACCCTCGCCTATTTATTACAAATAGGTTAACAGATCATTGTCGGAATGTCCACTACAATACCTTAATTAACTCTTCAAACAAAACCAGAAATACTCTCATCATTAGGGCCAGAACAAAGTGGAGAGAAAAGTTATACGAGCAAAAATAGAGAAGAGACACCACCGCCTATTTAGTAGGAATAGATTTACAGGTCATTATTGGAAAAGTAATTATAATTACCTTATAATTACTCTTAAAAAAACATCATTAGGGCCAGAAAAATGTCGAAAAAGAGGAATATGAGAAAAAATAGACCCCCGCCTGTTTAGTAGTTTTAATTAGATTTACAGATAATAAAAGTTTAGTTAATATGTGTATACTAATTGTTCTCATAATTAATCTTAGAATACTTCCATCATTATGACCAGAAACAAATGGAAAAAGAGGGATATAAGGACAAAATAGACCACCGCCTATTTAGTAGATACAGATTTATCTATGAATCAAGTAGGCCTAGTTAGGGATTCTATATTTATTGTTCTTGTAATTAATCTAGAATACTCTCCTCATTAGGCCCAAAAGAAAAAGTGGAGACATTTTAAATGAGGAAAAGTGAGAGAGAGAGAGATAGAGAGAGAGAGCACCGCCTATCTACTAGTTATAGATGTATAGATAATTCAAGTAAAGTTAATTTATATATATATATATTTACTGCTCATATAATTCATCTATAATACTCTTACTAGGGCCAGAAAGAAAGTGGTGAAAAGTTAAATGAGAACAAAAGAAGAGAGAGACCACCGCCTATTTGGTATAATTAGATTAACAGTTCATTGTCGGAAAGTTGATTACAACACCTTAATTAAATCTTCAAACAAAGCCAAAATTACTCTCATCAAGATTAAATAACACAAACAATATAAATATAAAGGTATTAAAGGTGGAAAAAGAGGGATATGAGAACAAAAAGAGAGACCACCGCCTATTTAGTAGTTATAGATTTACAGGTCATTAGTCTTGTCGTCATCCCCTCGTTTGTGCCCCTCCCCTCCCTGATTGATGTCTGGGCTCTCCCCTCACCCACATTCCCACCCTTCTCTCAACCCATCGGAGAAAGAGAGAGAGAGAGAGAGGCTAGTGGAATTTAATACACAGTTACGTGCAATTAATTATGTTGCATTGACTTAATTGGTAGTGTTTAATAGGATGGGTGTCTTGCTTTATTTATCAACGACGTCTGAGTTTATCATTGCTGTTTACAATATTATACTAAATACTGCCGAGTGGATAGCACGCATACGTGTGAATCTACTAGACCTGGGTTTGATCCCAGCCAAGGTGGACATATTTAGTACGCACCCAGTCGGGGACACCTTGAGGACGTATACAAATTACTAACACACATAACAAAGCCACTCCAACAGCTTCCTCTTTCTCCAACACCTTTTCTCCTCTCTCAAAACGTTTTGGAAAGTAGATACGAGGTCCCGTTGCAAAGGCTTATTTCTCAGTACATTCACCTGACCTAACCTGAAGAAGAAGAAAGGCATACTGCTAAAATACAATGGCCCTCTAAAGTTGTGACACTGATCAGTTCTTCCCTTAGGTCATGTGAGGTCAGAATCCGCAATAACAGTAAGGGGGTGCGGTATAGAGAATGCGGTACGGGTGTAATATCAGTGCACTATAGGGGGTATGATATAGGCACTGCAGTAACGAGCCAGCGTGCGTTATAGAGGGTACATTAGTAGAGGGTGCGGTAATAGAGAGTGCAATGTATAGGGTATACGATACAGGCGGTGCGGTAATGACTTTGAGTGCGTTACAGGGGTAGAGGGTGCGATCGAGGGGGGTGCGGTCCAAGCTGCGGTCAAAGTGCGGTCTCGTTCCCACCGCACTAACACCCAGTTACACTTGTTAGCTGCGTCTTCCCAACCCCAAAGCTCGTGAAATTCCACCCTTTATTTGAAACAGACCTCCCCCCCCCCCCCCTCCCCCTCCTTAGGTATTGTGTGGTGTAGGATTAGTCTCGTGATTTGTTATATTTTTGATATATTATTATTATCATTATTTGTTCTACAATAATTCAGTTGAACTCTCTCCATATTTGTCTGGGTATCTTTATTTGTGTATGTATCTATCTATATCCTATCTCTCTCTCTCTCTCTCTCTCTCTCTCTCTCTCTCTCTCTCTCTCTCTCTCTCTCTCTCTCTCTCTCTCTCTCTCTCTCTCTCTCTCTAGCTAGCGTAATTGTCTGTTCTAACTTGTTATAGCTATTGAACTATGTATTTATGTGTATTTGTTTATAAATATCAATATATATCTTGTCCTGATAATCTATAAATACTTATCAAAACTATAGACTATTAGGACGCAGTAATAGTTTTTCAAAGCAATATGTGGATGTGAGTTACCTATGGGAGATTTTACGTCAAAGCTTGATGGTAGGATCAAATTTAAATTTAACATGTGACACTAAAAAAAAACAAAAAAAAAAAACATTGTAGAGTAAGAATTTCTTTGTGTATCAGAATAATGTTCAATGTTTTTAGTTTTCTTTTGTTTTGTTTACATTTGATATTTTTATTGATATTGATATAGTAAATATATTGTCATACAATATCCACTGGGAATGCCATTATTGTAGAGTAATGAACTATAGATACATGCATATATAATGGCTACCCCAAATTCTGAAGTTTTAGAATGCACAACATATATCCCAGCATTTTAAGCCAGTGTACGTCTGTCGGCTTTATCTAAACACAATGCATCAACTACAAACTGTTGTGTAAAGCATTGTTGTAGAAGCTCATGAATATTATATGTACAGAACAATATGTGTGCTGTAGAGTTCGTGATGTTGTAGCTATAGTTTACCATGCCACACAAAATACAATGTTGGAGGTAGTACATCAAAAGGGAGGATTTATGTTATGCATTCTTGCTGAAACACTTGTATTTGACAATCAATCTTGTTCACAACCTCTCTCTCTCTCTCTCTCTCTCTCTCTCTCTCTCTCTCTCTCTCTCTCTCTCTCTCTCTCTCTCTCTCTCTCTCTCTCTCTCTCTCTCTCATACACACACACAATGCACGCACGCTCTCAATAATCCTTCTCAATTTGGGTCTTAGTTGAATGGTAAGGAAATGAGACCTGCATACTCAACCTCATATCTTCATTTATTCATACGCTTATGTCATCATATTAATCTAACGTGCGTTAAACTAATAATTCATAGCACTCAAATTCATACTATCATATTTTTATTTCAGACGCAGATGGTACCGTTGTGCATTAATTTTCGGTATTCCAGTTCGCATTCTTTTATATTCTACTCAGTTTTTCTTTATGTATTTCTCTGTTCGGTTCTTCATACCTGTAGCTACTGTATATTCCTTCCTGACATTATATTTTGCCACATATGGGAAATGTGTTAATTATACTCGTTTTAGTAAACACACCCCGTGAACACATATGTTATTATCCTATTTCTACACCTTTTAGTTGGAGCATTTCGTACAATCTATCTTCTCAAAAGACACTGGCATAATCCCACATAAGCAGAATCTACGAGTGGAAGTGCCACCGCAACGTTAAGGGGATAGTGGCTGTAATTTTTTTGTATATTTATTAATGTATTCATATATTTTTTAGTTTCCTCGCTAGACCTCCATCAAGCTTAAAAAAACACCCCTACACCCCCCTTTAAGATAATTTTTTTACATTTTTCGGTAGAAAAATATCCCGGCCGAAGGCCGGTTTCTCTTATAATTATAGGCTCGCTATTGCTCGCCAGGAAAAAAAATAGACACCTAAATGGCACGGAACGTCTTAACAAAATGGGGCGAAAGGTGTGAAAATCTTCAAACTAATGGATCGAACGCTTCAAATATCAAAACTAATGGGGCTAAACACGAGGGAGAAAGTGGTCCACCAAACGACCCATCTCCCTTTAATGGCAAGAGTTGTTGTCCAAGATTTGAACAACACTAGTTTTGTGCAACTTTGTTAGAAGACGAATCCATTCCACTACTTTCTTGTATTGATTATGATGATTCCCACAATACCCCCCCCCCCCCCCCCCCCCCCGGCCCCACGTCTCCAAATGTTCACCCCACACATGTTATAACCATACACAACACCTCACTTCTCCAAATTCTCACCCCACACATAATATAGTCTTGTACAACACATCACTTCTCCAAATTCTCACCCCACACATGCTATAGTCATATAAAACACCTCACTTCTCCAAATTATCACCCCACACATAATATACAGTAGTCTTGTACAACACCCCACACATGTTATAGGCATACACAACACCTCACCACACACATGCTATAACCATACATAACACCTCACTTTCCCAGATCCTCGCCAAATTTCCTAAAGGCCCCGACAGTAACGTGACGCCGAGTGTCGTCCTCTCTTCTTGTTTGTTTACCTTTGAAGTGCGAACCATATTCTGAAGGTCTACCAGGATCCTCTCACGACCTCACCTTTGAGCCTCTTCCTGTGGCAATACTCACTTAGTTTGTGGTTTTGCTTCTTGGCACTCGGTTGTACAATTCGTGTGTGGTTATGTATTATCGGTATATTGTTATTTGTCTCCACTCATTTTACCTTTGCTAATCTCGCTCGCTAGGAGTTGCCTTATCTATATTATATGTTTTCACTAACCAACTTCACTTCTAAACTCAATTAGTGAAATCAACAAATACACGTGGCACTCCAAGGACTCGGACCTAGGACACTCACACCGAAATTCCGCGCACTTATGCATTACGCAAGGTTTTGGATATATATAATACCTCGACTGTACCTGTATGATTAGTGTTTCCTTTGGCTGTGCGGCGTTCGGGGAACATAGTTTGTGTCTGTGCATGGGTAGGTGACAATAGAATAATGGAGTTCAAACGTCTTGGAAGTCTGGATGGATATGATAAGGCTTTCAGTTAAGGGAGCCCACCTTGCTATTGTTTTTCTTTCTCTCCCGCTCTGTTAGGCTTGTATCTATTCGGCCCCATTCAGCCTACTATTTTAAGACTTTTGCCCCCATCCAGCTGTCAATATTTTCCTGGCGAGTGGTAGCGAGCCAGCATATATATATATATATATACTGTATATATATATATTTTTTTTTTTTTTTTTTTTACAGCAAGCAAAATTTGTACATTTTTCGATGGAAAAATGTCTCCGGCGAAGCCGAATTTCTCCATACAATGCTGGCTCGCTATCGCTCACCAGGAAGAAATCGACACCTGGATGGGGATAAACGTCTTAAAACAGTTGGCTGAATGGGGCCGAATGGATACAAGCCAGGGAAAGAGATAAAAGGAGAGAAAGATAAACAAAAAAATGTGACCCCCCTTAAATGGGTGGTATAAGTGTGAATAACTGGCATTACCCGCATCAGCATCACTGCACAATGTAAACTCAAAGCTCAACTTTCAAACGCAATACATGTAAGACCATTATCCTCCGTCGAGCTAATATATCTACCATTTTGGGAAGAGTCAGTCAGGGAATGGGTGTGGATATTTGCACCCCATTTTTTAACATAAGAACATAAGAAAATGGGAGTCTGCAGAAAGCTGATTGGCCCATACAAGGCAGATCCCTAGCCCTTTTTGAGTTACGTAGGTTAGGAGTCACAATTTTTAGCCTACCTATTTGGAACAGGATATAGCATACGTATACACTACCGTTCGTGAGTGCAATACATATATCACCAACCTAGGCTCTCTGTATGCAAATATGTCAACCGTGATGTACTTTACGATCGACTGGTATGTCATTTCTTCAGGTAACATGTATATTAGTAGTAGTAGTAGTAGTATTATTAGTATTAGTATTATTATTAGTTTTACTATTAGTAATATTATTATTACTATCAGTATTATTATTATTATTATTATTATTATTAGTATTATAGTAACATAGTTGTAGATATGTGGAATAGGTTACCGAGTGCTACAATAGGTTCATAGAGCTTCAAGATTAAATTAGATGGGTCAATGGACGAAATAGGTTAGATACGAAAACATCTGCCTTGTGTTGGCCAATTGTCTTTCTGCAGTTTCCATTTTCTTATGGTCTTTTGTTTAAAAGGACCTACTGTATATAGGCTGTGTGTTAAGCTAGCGAGAAATTAACTCGTCCCCATCTTAGGAGAGGATTCGAGTTTACTCCCAAGACCTCTATCAAGCTTAAAAATCACCCCCAAGATATATATGTAAATTTTTCGGTAGAAAAATGATCGGGCTCTAAAATTGCAGGTATGCTATCGCTCGCCCGGAAACAATCAACACCTTAATGATACGAAAGGTTTTCATATTGAAAAAGAAATATGACGAAAGGTCTTAAAATCTCAAAACTTATGGCGTTGAACAAATGTACCTTTGAAAGTGCCTGTTGCTTGAAAGTTGCTTTGGTGGAAGATTCTTATTATCTTGAGGATAATAATTATGGTTTCCAAGCATTAACCCATGCAGGACCGGTGACGTCCTTTTCATTATATTCTGGCTACTATTAGACGATTTTATTCAGCTTAGAAAGGACGTCTACCAATGAACAGGCTATAGACTAGACTATCTCAATTAAAATCCTTTTAGCTACTATATTATCCTTCCTGAGCTTCATAAAATCGTCTAAACGTAGCTGAACATATATACAGTATATATATAAAATACGCCGTCGGTACAGAAGGGGTTAAAGGTGACTGTTGCTTTCGGTTGCGTGCATGGTATCATTTGCTCTGTCCTGATACAGATCACAAGTCTACCACCTGTGCTGAGAGAGAGAGAGAGAGAGAGAGATATATATATATATATATATATATATATATATATATATATATATATATATATATATAGAGAGAGAGAGAGAGAGAGAGAGAGAGAGAGAGAGAGAGAGAGAGCTACATAGATACACAGACCACACAGACCTCAAGGTCCTTACTAGGCAGTCTGGCCTTACAAACTATATATGTATATATATATATATATATATATATATATATATATATATATATATATACACCGGTACATACATATACACACATACACACACACACATATATACACATACATACATACACACATACATACATATATATACAGTATATATATACTGTACATACTGTACAGTGCACACACATACACATACATTTTTTTTTTTTTTTTTTTTTTTTTTTTTTTTTCCATATCACCCCAGCCCTCTGCAGATAGAGGTCAAGCCTTCCCTTGAACGCGTTTATTGTGTCGCTCTCCACCACTCTCGCTGGTAGTTTATTCCACTCTGTTGCCACACTGTAGGTGAAGAAACTCTTTGTGACATCTAGGTTTGCCTTTTTGGTTTTTAATTTCATTCCATTTCCGCGAGTTTGATTAGTATTGTTTAATGTGAATAGTGCATTTACATCGACTTTGTCGAAACCTTTTAGTATCTTAAAGCACTCAATAAGCTGACCCCTCAACCTCCTCTTTTTTAATGAGAACAGGTTCAATCGTTTAAGTCTTTCTTCATATGGTTTATTTCTTAATGAGGGTATCATCTTCGTCGCTCTACGCTGTACTGACTCGAGTCTTACAATGTCCTTGATCAGATAAGGTGACCAGAACTGCACACCATATTCAAGGTGGGGCCTCACCATACTTTTGAACAGTGGAACTGTTACGTTTTCATGTTTATATGTAAATTTTCGTTTAATAAAGCCCAATGCTATGTTTGCCTTATTTGCAGCTGCTATACATTGGTCGGAAGTTTTTAGGTTTTCAGATATTAGTACCCCTAGGTCTTTTACTACCGTTGCGGTTTTTATTTGTTTGCCATTCATTTCGTATTTGTATTTCATATTTCTGCTACCAACCTGCAGCACCTGACATTTATCGACATTGAAGGGCATCTGCCATTTTTTCCACCACTCTGATATCTTGTTTAAATCAGATTGCAACGCATTTCTATCATCTTCGTTCAGGACTGTATTTCCTATTTTTGTATCGTCGGCGAATTTGGAAATGGTGTTGTTTACCCCTACATCAATATCGTTAATGTAAATGAGAAACAGGACCGGTCCAAGGACTGAACCCTGTGGAACTCCACTAGTGACAGGCTCCCACTCCGATTCCACTCCATTTATCACCACTCTGTAAGCCAATTTTTTATCCAAGAATGAATTTCACCTTTGATACCTATCCTCTCCAGTTTAGCCAATAGTTTTCGGTGAGGCACCTTGTCGAAAGCTTTTTGAAAGTCCAAGAAGATTATATCTAGTGATTTCGTCATGTCGTTATATGTGAATAGTTTGTTATAAAATTCAATCAAATTTGTTAGGCATGACTTATTTGATCTAAAGCCGTGTTGACTATTTTTGATTAGGTTGTTTGATTCGAGGTAATCTACTATCTTATCTCTAAGGATTTTTTCCATGATTTTTCCTACAATTGAAGTTAGACTAATTGGTCTGTAATTACTCGCTTTGGCCTTGCTACCCTTCTTGTATATCGGCGTAATGTTCGCATCTTTCCAATCACTCGGTACAATCCCCTGTAGTAATGATAAGTTAAATAGTTGTGTCAGGGGTTTTGCTATTTCGTCCTTAACATTCTTAATTATTTTCGGGTGGAGCATGTCGGGTCCCGGGGTCTTATTTACATTTAAATTACTCAATTTGCTTTGTACTTCGCTAACACTGATGGTGAAATCTATCACATGAGTTAAGGTGTTATTTTCAAGGGTATGATCGATAATTTCTTCTGTGAAAACTGAGCCAAAATATTTGTTGAGCAGATTTGCCGTGTTTGTGTCACCTGTTATTGTCTGGCCATCTTCTATTAGCGGTCCGATTCCGCTTTTGATCTGTTTATTTTTATTTACGTAACTGTAGAATTTTTGGAGGTTTGTGGCACTTTCTCTGGCAATAGTCATTTCGTAATTTTGTTTGTTCGCCCTAATTTTTTTTTTTTTCACTTCCCTTCTACTATTTTTGTACAAGTTTTTAATTACTTCAGTGTTTGTGTTATTTTTTACAAGTTTGTGGAGTTGATTCCTTTTCCTTATTGCCTTGCCAATGTCTCTACTGTACCAAGTACTACTGTACTTGATTTCGTATTACGTTTTGGTTTCATGGGTACAAATTGTTTATGCGCTTCTGTAATTGTAGACTTAAAATGTCCCCATAGTTCATTTACTTCGTTTATATTTATGAGGTTTGAGTGTATGTTTGATAGCGATTCCTTAAGTCCGTCATAATTTGCGTTTTTGAAGTCCGAAACCATTCCTGTTGTTTTTACTGAGGAATATTTGCTTATAACGTTGATTCTTAAGATTTTATGATCGAACGTTGCCAGATGTTCACCTACATCCAGGTTTGATAATAGATTTTCTTGGGTAGTGATTACGAGGTCTAATATATTCCTGTCTCGCGTCGGCTGTTTTACGTGTTGAGTCAAAAAATTGTCCTGGATGAAGCTTGTCATTAGGCGTGACTCAGCATTTTTTCCGGTCAGGGTATTCCAGTCAATTAGGGGGAGGTTATAGTCACCTAGTAAAACTGTTTCGTCGGAATTAAGGGTTTTCTCTAGTATTTCATAACAAATTGTATCATCGGCAACAGTTAGTCTCGGTGGTCGGTACGCTGTAGTGATATTTAAGTTAATGTTTTTTGTATTTATTTTGACGCACACTATTTCTGCATTACTTTCGGGGAGAGTCACCTCAACGGGGTTTAAGTAGGTTGCAACGTACATTGCAAACGCCCCCCCCCCCCTCTTTGTTTTCCATTGTTACGGTCTTTATGAAAAAATTTATATGGCTCTATGTGATATTCATGAAGTAGATCTTTATTTTTAAGGTTCAGATGTGTTTCCGTTATACAAATAACGTCAACTTTCTCATTTAATAACAGACATTTGAGTTCGTCTATTTTGTTTCTTATTGAGCAGGCATTTATGGATATTATTTTTATATCATTTCTCTCAGCATGCGCTGGATTTGTTTTTCTTATTGGTGGGGATGGGTTTGGGGTTGTGACTTGAAGCCGCGGCGGGTTGTCAAATTCATTCAGTTGGTTGGGTTGGCTTGGATGGGGTTGGGTGGGGTTGTTTAGTTTGTTTTGTGGTTCAGGTAGGTAAATTTTCGCAACTTGTGGGCCATTGGGGTTGACGGTTTCGTTTAAATGGTTGTGATGGACTTGGAAGGGTTGGGCGGGGTTATTTATTTCTCTTAACTGTGCGGGTGGAGTTTGATTGGGTGGGGTTGTGGGAGGGCTTTTCTGGGGGTAGCGATGTCAATACTCAGAGGAGTCTATTAGCAAAGAGAGAGAGAGAGAGAGAGAGAGGGAGAGGGAGGGAGAGGGAGAGAGAGAGAGAGGTGAACTATATATATAACAGCTTTCTATGTGGAGAATTTTAAGTGTGTTGTTTACTTGCGCAATGTTGTATAAGATTTTTCCCTTCCAGTCTTACAAACAAATTTTTATTATGAGAGTTCCTTTATAAACTAAATAAGAAAGTTCCCTATTAAACAAAGAGGGCACTGGCGATCTCAAATACCCCTTTCACTGTCACAGACTTGTTATAAGCTAAATATACTAGGCTATTAATAGCCACAATGTAATGAAAGGATGCGTGTTGGAAAGGGTTAATCGGCTTTGAAAGGTCCTATCCGAATCAGTTGTTTGAAACCTTTGTTCAGTATTATAATATATATATATATATTTTTTTTTTTTTTTTTTTTTTAAACCAGAGGAAATTAGTTTGGTTGAAGCGAACAGGCAAAACGATGGATCTATATATTCATTATCAGATTGTTAAAGCTTTCAACCCTTTCCTGTTCTGATATCAAGGAAGTATCGTACCAAATATTTACCGTTTGAGGATCATGAGGCGTTATGGCAGTTTAATCTGGCTATCATTTCACGGTTTTGTACAACTTTGGAAGGACCTTTGGGATTGAAAAGGTTAAAGACTATCTCAATTAACCCCTTAACTTTCATATACACTTCCTAATCTAAATACAATCGTCCACTCACAGCCAGAATATACTGTCAAAACTCGTCATAATCCTCAAGGGGTTAGTTGTTAGCTTTTGATGTTTGCAATTTTCCTGGCAACATTTCTAGCCATTATTTAGGCTGGTCCTAACTGGTTAATAACATCTAATCCTGCCACGGACATTTGTCTCAGGGCAGTCTTCCCTTTCCATTGTTCCCTTATTCACTCTAAACCACTGTTTGGACACTTGACCATCAGTGTTTTGGAGGGCAAGCAGCCTTGAGGGGTCACTGGACCTGTCGTTGCTTGATTTCCTTTGTACTCATTTGTATCGGGAACTATATGCTAGTAACTTAGGGGAGATAAATGCTCAAAAAGTTTACCTCCTAAGCTGCCAGACCAGTGTTGACGAACAAAAATTGACAGGAAAAAGGTCCGTGTGATACCGGCTGAAAGGCAAGGTTGGTACTTTTTCTGGTCCCCCTTCACCCTCATGTTTAGCACCATTGGTTTTGAGATTTTAAGACGTTCGCCACATTAGTTTGATGATTATAAATACTGTCGCCCCATTTCTCTGTCAATATTAAGACATTTCGTGTCATTCAGGTGTCAATTTTTTCCTGGCGAGCGATAGCGAGCCTGTAATTAAGGAGGGACCGGCCTTCGGCTGACATTTTTATACCGAAAAATGTACAGATATAGTTGGAAGGAGAATGTTGGGGGTGTATTTTTCAAGTTTGATGGAGGTCTACAGTAGAGAGGAAGTTAAAATAAATAATATATAAATGAAAAAAGAAAAACAAAATCGACCAAAACCTAACCCCTTCCCCCTTAAGGGGAGCTTTCCACTTGAGGGATTTTGTTCGTGATTCCTTTCTCCCTCATGTTTAGCCCCATTGCTTTTCTATTTTTAAGACGTTCGCCCTATTATTTTGACGATTTTAAGAACTTTCGACCCATTTCTGTCAATTTTAAGACCTTTCGTGCCATTTAGGTGTCGATTTTATCCTGGCGAGCGATAGCGAGCCTGTAATTTAAGAGGAACCGGTCTTCAGCCGGGAAATTTTTCTGCCGAAAAATGTACAAATTGATCTTGAAAGGGGCTCAAGGGGGTGTAATCTTAAGCTTGATGGATACCTAGAGACCAAACTAAAAACCTCCCCTTAAGGCGCTTGTGGTTTGTGGATGAACGAGTCACTTACTGTAAGTTGATACATATAAAATACGGATAATTCGGGATTGGCAAGTCAACCACCGGATCTAATTCTCTCTCTCTCTCTCTCTCTCTCTCTCTCTCTCTCTCTCTCTCTCTCTCTCTCATAAAAAGATTAAGCAATGTGTTCGTATCTCATAAAAGGGTACGTTATACTGTATCAGTGTGTTCGTATCTCATAAAAGGGTTACATAAGCGGGTTCGTATCTCATAAAAGGGTTACATAAGCGGGTTCGTATCTCATAAAAGGGTTACGTAAGCGGGTTCGTATCTCATAAAAGGGTTACATAAGCGGGTTCGTATCTCATAAATGGGTTACATAAGCGGGTTCGTATCTCATAAAAGGGTTACATAAGCGGGTTCGTATCTCATAAATGGGTTACATAAGCGGGTTCGTATCTCACAAATGGGTTACATAAGCTGGTTCGTATCTCATAAAAGGGTTACATAAGCGGGTTCGTATCTCATAAAAGGGTTACATAAGCGGGTTCGTATCTCACAAATGGGTTACATAAGCGGGTTTGTATCTCATAAAAGGGTTACATAAGCGGGTTCGTATCTCATAAAAGGGTTACATAAGCGGGTTCGTATCTCATAAAAGGGTTACATAAGCGGGTTCGTATCTCATAAAAGGGTTACATAAGCGGGTTCGTATCTCATAAAAGGGTTATAAGCGGATTCGTATCTCATAAAAGGGTTACATAAGCGGGTTCGTATCTCATAAAAGGGTTACATAAGCGGGTTCGTATCTCATAAAAGGGTTACATAAGCGGGTTCGTATCTCATAAAAGGGTTACATAAGCGGGTTCGTATCTCATAAAAGGGTTATATAAATGTGTTCGTATCTCATAAATGGTTAGATAAATGTGTTCGTATCTCATAAAAGGGTTAGATAAGTGTGTTCGTATCTCATAAAAGGGTTAGATAAATGTGTTCGTATCTCATAAAAGGGTTATACAAACGTGTGCTAACCCCCTACAAACGCCACCCCTCTCAAACTGCCTCGTACGCCCGTCGGGACACTTGTGCTGGGGAGCAGGTGTCGTGATGAGCAGTGTTGCCAAGGTCGTGGTTTTCTCGCACAATTGGGCTAGTTTTGTGAACCAGTTGCGGAATATCTCGAAAGGTTGCAGGTTTAGGTTGCTTTTAGATACAATATTCATAACAAAATGCTAGAAAATATGTCTCCAAGGCCCACTTCAAGCTAATTGTGTATTTTTGTTTGTTTGTTTCAGTAGAAAAATGTCCGGCCGAAAGCAATTTTTTTTTTTTTTTTTTATATTTGCAGGCTTGATATCGTTCGCCAGAATATAACTTCGACACCTGAATTGTGCAACATATCTGTAAATCGTCACACTAATGTGTCGAAACAGGGCGCATACCATGTCAATTAGGCCAGACTTCGACAGAAAACGGCGATGAGATATAATGGGATATTTTGGGGCTATTTTCTTGTGGGTATATGGCTGGTTTTGGATTGGTGGAGGTGGCAACACTGAGCGAAGCAGGTGTTGTGATGAAACACCTGTGAATCGATTTGTTTGTAAAAGAGCCTGGAACTACAATGGTAGAGGCCGCAGGTGTTATTGATAGTGAGCAAAGGGTGTATTGTTGTTTGCAGGTTGGCTGTTTGAATCTTCGGGTGCTTGGGTTTTCATGGTTTAAGCCGGTATCACACAAGAGCTTTTATAGTCAACATTCGATGGTCAACATTTTTCTGGCAACATTTATGGAATATTTTGCACTGGTATTATAAATGTAAACCTCATAAGCTGCCAGACCAGTGTTGAGGATAAATGTTGAGGGAAAAATCTGTCGTGGGATACCAAATATAGACTGCCGTGATATATGATGGTAGAGCCTCACAAACAATGGATCGTAAACTATTTTTTGAGTTTGCGGTTGCCATTCACAAATAATATGAAACATAGAATATACAGCAATAAAAATGTGTATCCTCTATTCATAATACAGACATTATCAGTATTATAAATGTTTTCCTTTTTGTAATCCCAACAGTGATTTTTATATTAGTTCCAGCATTATCAATATCTCGTTATAATATTATTCCCCATGTAGTTTGCTTGGTACTTCGATATTTGAATCTCTTAAGGGGAGATTTCCACTTGAGGGATTTTTTTCTGGACCCCTTTCTCCCTCATGTTTAGCCCCATTGCTTTTGATATTCTAAAACGTTTGCCCCATTAGTTTAGCGATTTTAGGAACTTTCACCCCATATTAAGACCTTTCGTGCAATTCAGGTGTCGATTTTATCCTGGCGAGCGATAGCGAGCCTGTAATTTAAGAGGAACCGGCCTTCGGCCGGGAAATTTGTCTACCGAAAAATGTACAAATTTATCTTGAAATGGACTCAAGGGGGTGTAATTTTAAGCTTGATGTAGGTCTAGGAAACAAACTAAATACCTCCCCTTAAAGGGGGAAGGGTATATTTATTGGTCGATTTATTTATTTATATTTTAGTTTCATCCCTAGACCTTTATCAAACTTAAACAAAACATTCCCAAGACCCCCTTCTAGATAATTTTTTTTTTAATTTTTCGTAGGAAAATATCCCGGCCGAAGGCCTATTCCTCTTATATAACAGGCTTGCTATTGCTCTTATATTACCGGCTCGCTATCGCTCCAATATTACAGGCTCGCTATCGCTCGTCAGAGAAAAAATCGACACCTAAATGGCACGAAAGGTCTTAGCATTGACAACAAAATGGGGTGAAAGATCTTAAAATCGCTGGGTTAGGTTAGATTAGACTAGGTTATTCTCCAGTACCCCTTTAGGTAGGAGGGGGGAAGGGTGGGTATAAACGGGTCGAACTCGCCGCGGGTCGAATTCTCCAGGCGGGGCGAACTCGTTTCGGGTCGAATTCTCCAGTATTCAATAAACAATTCCCCCCCCCCCCCGCCACCCACCTTAACACACACAATACACTACCATCTTGGCTCATATAGTTTCCCAAATTCAAGTACTCGGAATGCCTCTCCTTCCTCTGTCTAGTACGATCTTTGATATTTGAGCTCGTCAGTATAAGATAAATTGACATGCGTTGGATAATGCGTCTTCATTAACCCCTTCAGTACCGGCGACGTCTTTTTTCATTCTATTCAAACTACATTTAGACGATTTTCGTAAGCTTAGGGAGGATATGTGGTATGTAAATGGATTAATCAAGATGGCCTGTAACCTTATAACAGGTAGATGTCCTTCCTAACCTGAATACAATCGTCTCATAGCTGCCAGAATATAACAAAAAGGATGTCACCGGTACTGAATGGGTTTAGAAGAAAAACAAGGTGAAAACAGTCGCTTTTTCTGGCCCCCCTTCTCCCTCATGTTTAGCTTATTAGTTCGTTCCCTTAGTTTGTCGATTTTAATACATTTCGCCCCATTTCTTTGTCATTATTAAGACCTTTCTTGCCATTCAGGTGTCGTTTTTTTCCTGACGAGCGATAGCAAGCCTATAAATTTAGAAGGAACCGACCTTCGGCCGAAAAAATTACAAATTTATTTCGAAAATGGGTCTAGGGGGTGTTATTTTAAGCTTGATGGAGGTCTAGCGAGGAATCTCAAAAATATATAGCTAAATAATTACAAGCACAACCCCCTTAATCAGGACAGAGAATAAATGGATCTTTGTTGACTTGAATATTTCTATACATTTCGATAATGTCACACACACACACACACACACAGCCCGTAGCCTAGTAGGTAGAGCTCTCGTCTCACACACGAGGGGTCGGGGGTTCAATCCCCGGCCGGGCGGAGACAAATTGGGCTTGTCTCCTTTCATGTGTTAGCCTCAGTTCACCTAGCTGTAAATAGGTACCTGGATTAAGTGGACGACGTTATGACGTCCCATCTGGGGTTGGCAAAAATGGTACAAGGCGAGATGGGTATCATATGGTTCACCTAAGCTGATGGCTACCTAAGCCTTCGGGCGAGATGGTACCGTCTATAGTGAGAATGGTACCATACAGATCCACCCTAAGCCTTCGTTTCCGATGTCGCCAATTGGCTAAAAATACAGACTACACACACATCCACAGCCATTCCAACGATACATATAACACCTACAAATATAGGAGGCGGGACATAACGAGCATGCTCACTCCCGCAATACAACTAGAGTAAGTACATACACACATACATACACACACACCTCATTATGTCATTATGTACGTAACGAGTTAAGTCCCCCTGGGGTGTGTGTGTGTGTGTGTGTGTGTCATTCACATTATAATGGTGGCCTGAGCTGAGGGAAGAAGGGGAGGGAGAGAGAGGAGAGGGTTGGAGGAACGAATACATGGAAAAGAGTTGGATGGGGAGAAGGACAGAAAGAGGAAGAAGGGAAGGGAAACAAAGAAATAAGAAAAAGGGAAGAAAAAGAAATAAAGGAGGTAAGAGGGAGAGGAAGGAATAGATGGAGGGGAATAAACACATCTAATTATGTTTATAAGGATAGGAGGCAGACACAAATGGAGAGAAAGTGGAAAGGAGAGACATGAAGCATAGGGGGCAAGAATGAAAGAATAGGAAGATGAAGGAAGGAAAAAGTGAAGAAAGGAGAAGATGAGTGTGAATTACTTAGTCGTGATGATGATAAAGGAGGAACGAAGATCATTATAACAAGGGTAGGTTTAGCTACAGAGAGAAGTTCCACATACAACTTAGCCTGAAGGGGAGATATCGACTTGAGGGATTTTTTTTTGGACCCCTTTCTCCCTCATGTTTAGCCCCATTGCTTTTGAGATTTTAAGACAGTCGCCCCATTAGGTTGTCGATTTTAAGAACTTTCGCCCCATTTCCGTAAATTTTAAGACCTTTCGTGCAATTTAGGTGTCGATTTTATCCTGGCGAGCGATAGCGAGCCTGTAATTTAAGAGGAACCGGCTTTCAGCCGGAACATTTTTCTACCGAAAAATGTACAAATTTATCTTGAAAGGGGCTCAAGGGGGTGTAATCTAAAGCTTGATGGATATCTAGAGACCAAACTAAAAACCTCCCCTTAATAAAGATAGGCTCACAAAATGCTGTCTGATGAAAAAAAGAAACGTGCAAACAAAAGAAGAATACAAGAGTTAAACAAAAATCTATAACATACCGGTATATATATATATATATATATATATATATATATATATATATATATATATATATATATATATTATGAAGTATTTGGACCCGAAACATAAAGTGAACAATAACGACACACAAAATTCTTATCGGGTTGAGCATTAAGCTATCGTTAACTATATAGATGGGGAGTAAAAGGATTGAGGGTCGTGGGACAATCATCTCTCGGCTTACAACACCCACGGGAGATACGAGGGGGTCTAGGTTTCCCAAGTCATTTCGACCCAGTCACTTCGCCGCATGTTTCGGAGTCGATTCGTCCACAACTTTCTCGACCTATCATTAGAACTTGATTTAAACATGATATACACCTAACCTAACCTAACCTAATCTAATCTAGCATAGCGTAGCCTAACTTAAGGGGAGATCTCCACTTGAGTGATTTTTTTCTGGACCCCTTTCTCCCTCATGTTTAGCCCCATTGCTTTTGATATTATGAAACGTTTGCCCCATTAGTTTAGCGATTTTAAGAACTTTCACCCCATATTAAGACCTTTCGTGCCATTCAGGTGTCAAATTTATCCTGGCGAGCGATAGCGAGCCTGTAATTTAAGAGGAACCGGCCTTCGGCCGGGAATGTACAATATATATCGGAATTTACCGAAAAATGTACAAATATATCTTGAAAGGGACTCAAGGGGGTGTAATTTTAAGCTTGATGGAGGTCTAGGGAACTAACTAAATACCTCCCCTTAACCAAACCTAAGCAAACCCTAACCTAATCTAATCTAACCTAACCTAACCTAACTTAGCCTAACCGAACATAATCTAATCTAACCTAATATAATCTAACAAAACTTAACCTATTTTATTTGTAATCATACTTCAACAGCACTTTAAAGATGCCATTAAATAAATCAAATGTATGCAAACTAAGGTGAACTGATTTCTAGGCGAAAATACCAGCACCACCCTCGGGAATTATCTCCGCCCTAACATCTCCGACAAGCGAACGATATCGAGGTGGAAATTAAGAGCGCTGTCTCTCTTGGGGGGGGGGGGGGGGATTTTATTTTATGCAACTCCTCTCAGGTTATTCGTACACATGACAACACCTTCTTTAGCCAGTGTAATCTAACCAAACCTATTATATATATATTTTTGTTTTTTCATTATGATGTTTGCATATTGTTCCTAGCTCATTGTAATTTGGGGAGGACTTGAGTAAAGCTGTAAATATCCATGTGTGTATTCTGGTAGGGAGTCCGGCCTTCCAGCTGTTCATTGGGAACCTATTTCATATCTATAGAACTGTAGCAACTCTATAACAAACATAGCATAATATATATGAATCAGAGGAGACCCACTTTTCATATAAATGTGTGTGTGTGTGTGTGTGTGTGTGTGTGTGTGTGTGTGTGTGTGTGTGTGTGTTTTTTTTTTTTTTGTACGGTACTCTCAACCGGACTCGAACCTCCGACCGTCAGGACATTTAGTAGCTCACGTATATGTGTGAGATATACTTGATATAATATAATTATGTATGAATGATCAAAACTATACTAGGTTGGATAAAATAACTGTCCTCCCGTAGACACATCGCCCCCATCGCTCCCCAATACAGTGTAATTATTGAGATGAGATCCCACCCATTTAGTTTTTTGTCCGTCCCTGTGTGTGATCAATGGATGTCATAAAGGTGGAGTGTCACACGGACGCTGCTACCGGCTAGTTTCCATCGGCAACTTTATCCTCTTAACGGGATATTTTACTTCATTGTTTATTTATATATTATTAGTTCTAAAGTTTCCTCAGTAGACCTCCATCATTCAAAATTACAGGCTCGCCATCGCTCGTCAAGAAATAACATAGATCACTAAATTGCACGAAAGATCTGAACAACTCCAAACTAATGGCGCGAATGTCTTAAAATACCAAACACTATTGGGCTCAACATAAGGGAGAAGGGGTCCAATAAAAAAAAATAAATAAAAAAACTTAAAAGTCAATTAGGCTTTATTGCATTGGACTGAAGATAGAGTATCTTAGATGGTTTAGTCGTAAACGTTAAATAATTCACATGATGAAGACCAAAGTTGCCTCAAATAAAGTTGACGGGAAATATGATCGCACAGCTGACTAGGAATATCTGGACTCGAATCAACATTGGGATGGAAATCATAGTTTCCTTTAATTTATATAATTTTCAGTTGACAAAAGTCTTGGGGGAACTTTTAGGAATCGTAAATGAGATCAATTAATGAAACTGTATCCAAAATGACCCCCAAAGAAAATGTCTGAAAATTCGTATGGGTCGTCTGGCCATTATTTTTCTGGCACTATCACAACACCACTAACCCCCATCCTCTCCTATTGTATCACACGAGTACATTTTCCTGCAACTTTATTCGGCAATTTTGGTCTGACAGTTTTTAAGTTAAAGTTGTATATTTATCCAGCTCCCTAAAGGAAACTACATTCATCTTAGTTTCCGATACCAATGCCTAAGATTCCAGTCATGTTGAGGAGAAGAAACTGGCCATCGATAATAGAGGATAATAGCTCTGATGTGATACCCCCTTTCCCCTTTTCCTCTCCTCCTGTCACCCTCTCTCACCGGCTGTGTCAACAGTTTTCGATACAATTATCCAATTACAAGTGGTATTCAAACCCTCCCATGAAGCCCCAGCTCAATTATTTGCTCAGGAAATTGGGTGGCAACCTCGTCATGGTGGAGACTCGGGCATCAGGACATCTCGCCATTTGACCACCTCGCCAAAAACCGAAAACCCCAGAAAATTTGGTAAAAAACTTGTTTGCCAGACATAACGTAACCAGAACTAGCTTAAATTAGGGTATTTGTTGTTACTTAATTGCTCTAATATCCATGTAAGTTACAGAAGTAGTTAATACAGCCGATAATAGGAGATCTTTTGGGGATATGGCCATCTCAACAGGGCCTTTCTCTTTTTGCCTGATTTCACCATATACACGATTAAGGGGCTGGTATAGAACATATTTACCTCGCCTATTCGAAATTAGGTTAGAACAGGTTGCAATTCGGTAGGTTATGTTAGGTTGATTACACTCTATTAGGTTATATAACGAATGTTCTAACTGCGTAGCGAGAGGATCAGGGAGCGAGATATCCAGCCTCCAAAACCTAGCCAATCATCGACGGAGGTGGGGGCCAATCATAACACCCAGTTCGGCTCCTCCTCGCTGATTGGCCACAGGGAGCGCGCGCGAAGGGATCGATTGTCAACAATAACAAATGAAGGGCGCGGATGGTCGAGGGCTGAATGTTCCCAGATCGATAACTTTTTGGCAGCTTTTATTTGGTTCGTGTTATTGTGGATGGATCAGGGCGCCGGGGGAGTAGGGCTTATTTACATCCTGGTGTGTGTGTGTGTGTGTGTGTGTGTGTGAGAGAGAGAGAGAGAGAGAGAGTTGAGTAATTGAGTGTCTCTCTCTCTCTCTCTCTCTCTCTCTCTCTCTCTCTCTCTCTCTCTCTCTCTCTCTCTCTCTCTCTCTCTCTCTCTTTCTCATCGTCCAGTTTATTTGTTTCAGGTTTTGCTATCTCTATCAGTCTAAAATCCCGATTACCTTGCTCAGATACTAAGGTCTGCGTGAACAGTACTTTTATAGTCAATCTCTCACTCACTCACTCGCCTCCCCATCATATTCTGGCACCCTGTTCACTCCCTCCCTGCCTCCCTTTCGCCAGCCCCCCCCCCCCTCTACCCCCCCCCCCCCTTTTCTGGCCCCCGAACCAAAAGGGTAATCGCCGGAAAGGGATTACAAAAGAGGGAGGATTTTATGGTGCGATCAGAGCAGATGTTGAGAGAGAGACAGAGAGACATACATACATACATACATACATACATACATACATACATACATACAATTAGATACAGACACAGAGACACACATAGACATACAGCTACTGGCAACATTGTCGTCAGTTCTTGCGAATTTCTGTACGCAAATATATTAATTCATAATATGTTTTCACCAACCAACTTTACTTCTAAACTCAATTAACGAAATCAACAAATACATGTGGCACTCCAAGGACTCGAACCTAGGATACTCACACCGAAATTCCGCGCATTTCGATTGACGTTCACATCAAATCAGCTACATAATAATGCATATATACATAATAATGCATATATACATAATATGAATGCATTATTATATAACTAATTTGATATGAACGTCAGTTAAGTGGATATATTTGCATAATGAAAATCGCCAGAGCTCACGAACATGTGTCACTTGTAGCCTATATAGATACTGCCTACAGAGACCTTAAGGGGAGGAAGACCGTTTTTCTGGACCCCCTTCTCCCTAATATTTAGCCCCACTAGTTTTGAGATTATAAGACGTTCGGCTCATTAGTTTGGCGATTTTAAGACCTTTCGCCCCATTTAGTTGTCAATGTTAAGACCTTTCGTGCCATTTAGGTGTCAATTATTTCCTGGCGAGGGATAGCGAGCCTGCAATTTTAAGAGGAACCGGCCTTCGGCCGGGAAATTTTTCTACCGAAATATTTACAAATTTATCTTGAAGGGGGGTCTAGGGGGTGTTTTTCTAAGTTTGATGGAGGTCTAGGGAGGAAACTTAATAATATATATGAGTAAATGAATATTAGACCAAACAAACGGTCTGCCTCCCCTTAACGTTCCAAGAAATATTATCAGAATGGAAGGGAATTGTGGTGGGCTAGTGAGAGTTGGAAAGTAGAGAGGGCATCCTGTACATTATATTATAATTTCATCTAAAAGTGTGTTTTTTTTTATATAATATTATATTGTATATAAAGGAATTGTACAAGTATTATGTACACAATCATAAACCCAACTTCTCTCTAATCAGCAACTCGTATGCAAATTATACTTTTAAGCACCACCCCCGCCACTTACTATTCTACAGCTATCAATCTCTGTGCTATCAGCGTGTGTGTCCCTGTGAACCAAGCAAAACAGGCTCTTATCATTACATCTATCACACCGTCATCTATGCACGAACTCTACTCTCTCTCTCTCTCTCTCTCTCTCTCTCTCTCTCTCTCTCTCTCTCTCTCTCTCTCTCTCTCTCTCTCTCTCTCTCTCTCTCTTTTCATCATCTGTTTACTCAATAAATTCCCTTTAACGTGTGAATTTCAGTCGTGATCTTCATACAGTCACTTATAAAACAAAATTGGATTATTTGTTTTTGTTATTGCAAATACAGCCTTACGGGTTAACATTCCACACTAATATTTGGTATTGATAAATACGTTCACCCCAAGGCCTTAACCTTGGGATGTAATTTTGGTCTACATTGAGCGGCATATACAGTATGTAAATTTGCAATAAATCAATATATAACTCCAATCTTAAACATTATATTCCATTCATAATGTTTCGTCGAGAAATATATCCAAAAAAGTTAACTATATCTCTGAAGTGAATGTAAATATAAGTTACTGACAAATTGATTGGGAGAGAGGTATCCTGACCAGGATTCGAACCCACTCACTCCAGGTATATTTGGGAGAGTCGGGTTCGAATCCTGGTCAGGATACCTTTCTCCCAACCTGTCTCGCATTATCATTTGACTACTGACAAATGTTTGTGAGCTCTTGCGATTTTCTTTATGCAAATATATTCATTTAGATTGCTGTTCAGATCAAACTGGCAATATATACATTAATACATAATATGTATTTATGATTAAATAGCTGATTTGATCTGAATAATAATCTAACGAAATATATTTGCATGAAGAAAGTCGCAAGAGTTCACAAACGTTTGTCAGTAGCTGTACACCCCAAAAGCTTGATCAACAAGGAATATTTGGTGGAAAAGTGTGTTTCATATATTTTAACCCTTTGAGGATTATGCCGCACTTTGACAGTGTATTATGGCTATCATTAGAACATTGTATACAACTTAGGAATAATCTGTGGGAATTGAAATGGTACAGACTATCTCAATTAAACCTCTGACTTCCGTATACCCTTCCTAATCTAAATATAATCGGCTAAAAATAGTCAGAATAAACTGTTAAATACGTCATAATACTCAAAGGGTTGGTTTTTTGATTAGGCTATACTCATAGGGATATGACAATTGCGAATGTAAGTTTTCTATGTGTAAAGACAATCATCTTGGGAATCACTAAGGAACGTGCTTAAAGGGATGATTATTTTATATATTTATTTATATATGTATTATTCTTTTTTGTTTTTTAGTTTCCTCCCTTACCTCCATCAATCTTAGAAAATACTCCTTAGACCTCCCTTCTAGATAAATGTGTGCAGTTTTCGGTAGGAAAATGTCCCGACCAAAGGCTGGTTCATCCTAAATTGCAGACTTGGTTTTACTGGTCATGAGAAAAATGGACCCCTAAATGGCACGAAAGGTTATAAAATCGCCAAACGAATGGGACGAATGGCCTAAAATCTCGGAACTAATGGGGCAATTCATGAGGAAGGAGGGGGCTCAGAACCCCCCCCCCCCCTTAAACTCTGGACTGTAGAAATTGCGAACACGATAATCGGGAGTGACAAAAGGTATTCGATAGTGCTGACGCTTTACTGAACGAGGCGAATATAAAATGTGATAAGGTATCTAACTTTAACGGGTACCAATAGTTGGAATTTGATCATTGTTAATGGGAGGTTTATAATTATTCGGTGATTTACTTCATCTGTTTATTTACTTATATATTATCTTTAGTTTCCTCCCAAGACCTCTAGTAAGCTAATAAAGATACCCCGAGACCCCCCCCCCCCTTCGAAATAAATGCGTAAATGTTTCTATTTACATCAGCACACAGTCTTTCAGAGCTAGTGCGCGTTATCCTATTGTCATGGGTCAGCTGTTTCGTAAGGGCAAAATCGATTCAGCTTGACATCATAGATAAGAATGGTTGTAATATAATATATATCTATGGCGTAAATCATCATGTAATTATGTACTGTACTGTACATGTACTAATACCACTGAACACCTGTCCTGGGGTCCCACGGGGCTATCTTCCTATAGTGTGTGTGTGTGTGTGTGTGTGTGTGTGTGTATATTTGTTTTGTGTGTGTGTGTGTGTGTGTTATTCACTTTCACTTGCTTGTTCGTCAAGGGGAATCCACGCAATGCGAGCTAAGCTCATTATTATCGCGCCTCCTTAACTGGGAATGTATTGCGTGAAATGCATGTTAAGTGTTTATGTATCGTTGGAATGGCTGTGGATGTGTGTGTAGTCTGTATTTTAGCCAATTGGCGACATCTGGAAACGAAGGCTTAAGGTTAATCAGTACGGTACCATTCTCACTACGGTACCAGTCTCACCCGAAGGCTTAGGTTGACCAGTAGTTTAGGTTGACCAGTATGATACCCATCTCACCTTGTAACCGATCACCAACCCCAGATGGGACGTCACAACTTCGTCCACTTACACCAGGTTCCTATTTATGCTGCTAGGTGAACAGAGGCTACACCGTTAGGAGACTTGCCCAAATGTCTCTTCCCCGCCCGGGTCTCGAACCCGGGACCTTCTGGTTGTGAGCCAGACGCGCTATCAGTTACGCCACAGGGGAGGTGTGTGTGTGTGTGTGTGTGTGTGTGTGTGTGTGTGTGTGTGTGTGTGTGTGTGTGTGTGTGTGTGTGTGTTATCTGACAGTAAATTACCCTATACCCCTTTATAAATACCCTTCGTTGTTATCGCGAAATACGTTGTAAATTATGAACACAACGCAATATCAGGACGTACAAAAATCCTCTCCTAATGTCCCTATTAACCCTTTCAGTGCCGGTGTTGTCCTTTTAACTGTATTCTGGCTACCATTAGACGATTTTACAGTTTCAAAAGGGCCTCCAGCAATTAATTAACAGCATTGGAACTGTCTCACTTACCCATGTTTAAGTACCACAGATCCTTTTTAACCTGTACAAATTAATCCAAAATATAATGATAGAGACGTCACAGGTACAGAAGGGGTTAAGTATCAAAACCTAGCTGCTAAGGGAATAAGTTTTCGGAGAGCGAGAGCCAGAGCGAGAGAGAGAGAGTATTAGTAGTAGTAGTAGTAGTAGTAGTAGTAGTAGTAGTAGTAGTAGTAGTAGTAGTTTATACCCTAGTCTTTGCCTAGACTAACAGAACACCTTTCCAGAATTCCTGCTAATAAATGAACACCCAGACCCCCTTCAAACAAAATTGTATTTAGGGTAGTAAGGGTAAGCGGAAGTCAGGGTTAATCGAGATAGTCTCTACCCAATTAATGTTCACATATCTTTCCTAAGCTGTATAAAATCGTCTAACGATAGCCAGAATAAACTGTCAAACCGAGGCATAATCCCCAAAGGATTAAAATATCTGAAACATACTTTTCCACCGAATATTCCACATTGTTTTTTATCACTGCACGAATCTTGAAAATAGTTAAGAGTGTTCTGTGATGTATTTCCTAGTAATCCGACAGCGGAGTGTGCTATTCCTCGTTGATCAAGCTTTTGGGGTGTACGACTACTGACAAATGTTCGTGAGCTCTTGCATTTTTTTTTTATGCAAATATATCTCTTAAGATTATTATTCATATCAAATCAGTTATTTAATAATATACATATGTATTTATTTATGTATTACCGATTTGATCTGAACATCAATTTAAGTGGATATATTTGCATAAAGAAAATCGAAAGAGTTCACTTACATTTGTCAGTAGCTTCACATTCACTACAGAAAATACAGGTATATTTTTTCCCTTTCCTATATTTCTCGACGTAGGATTATGAATAGAACATTATGTAAGATTGCATGTATGCATTGATTTATTGCAAAATTACATAGATGCTACTTAATGCATTCTTCCAAACTCTGCTTACTCTTATTTATTGTCGAAGGAATATTTGGGCCGTGTTCCTCCAAATATACTCTGCTTCTTTCAACTGACGATACATTGAATCCCTTGACAGCAAATTTATAAATACCTAATAGAAAATTATGAAACTACTATGTCTCTGCATCATATTAAGGGGAGGTTTCTAGTTTGTTTCCTACTCCTCCAGCAATCTTAAAATTTCACCCCCTTGACCCCCCTTTCAAGATAAATTTGTACATTTTTCGGTAGAAAAATGTCCCGGCCGAAGGCCGATTACTCTTAAATTACAGGCTCGCTATCGCTCGCCAGGATAAAATCGACACCGAAGTGGCACGAAAGGTCTTAAAATTGACAGAATGGGGCGGAAATTCTTGAAAATCACCAAACTAATAGGGCAAACTTCTTAAAATCTCAAAAGCAATGGGGCTAGACATGAGGGAGAAAGGAGTCAAGAAAAAAGTCCCTCAAGTGGAAATCTCCCCTTAAGAACAAGTTTATATAGTAAGTACCGTATTTCACTACCAAATCTTCAAAATAAGTAAGAAATCTTGATGGGAACTTTGCAATTTACCGTCAGTTGAAAAACAAAAAACAGGCTACACATTTTATTCAACATCCTGAAGACAACATTATTTGTAGAACTAGTGAAGGATAATGATTGTTAACATTGTATTCATTGGTTTGATTATGCATTTATCTCCCTATTCTCTATAGTCTCACATCCTCCTAATTTGGCTTTAATTATTATATATTTGCTCAATTATGCTTTCTCTCCTATACGTTTTATACTCTTACCTAATCCTAGCTTTCCTCTAATCATTAGGCCTATATATATTTTTTTTCAATCGTGAATTTTCTCCTATACTCTTAAATCCTCCCAACTTTCTCCTATACTCTTAAATCCTCCCAACTTTCCCCTAATTATTATTGATTTGCCCACGTATGCATTCTCTCCTACTCCCTACACACTCGCATCCTTCTAACTTCCCCTAATCACTATTAATTTGTTCAATAATGCTTTCTCTTCAATTACCTATAGTGTACTATCTTCCTAACTTCATCTAATCATTATCTATTTGTGTAGTTATGCATTTTCTCCCATTTCCTATACACTCGCATCCTCCTATAAGTTCCTGTAATCATTATGTATTTGTTTGTTTATGTATTCTCTCCCATTCCCTATACATTCACATCCTCCCCACTTATCCCCAAACACCCCACACACTCCCGTGGAAATTGCATCCCATCATTTGCAATTGCCACTCACTGCATGTGCATACGGATCAGCGAATTGCATCTCCGCTTGCAAAAATGAGTCGGACGCATAGCATTCAGTCAATTAACAGCCGATGATGTAAAACAGCTGATCACTGCCATTTGCCATCGCTAGAGACCATTTCGTACTAGAGATCGACCCACCCTCGTCATATTGGGGGTGTTGCTGGTGTCCTCAGGCTCTCTTGACACTCAAATAATTATTTATTATATCCATACCGTTCATAAACTTTGGGTCATACTGGTACAGAATATAACAAATATACCGTAGTCTGCTATGTGCGACTAAACTTTACGGGATCAACCATATGATTTCGGTCCGTTGTTTGATCCTTATGACACCAAAATGACGTCCACAATCTCCCGGCCGATCTCTCTTACTTTTATAATCTCTAGGCTATGTCGCTCTGTTTCCCCCCTCTTGTATATGCGAGCAATTAGTGCATTCGACTTTTGATGATAGTTCCTCCCACTCGGGGGCTGGT
Source organism: Paralithodes platypus (assembly GCA_032716605.1). Taxonomy (NCBI): domain Eukaryota; kingdom Metazoa; phylum Arthropoda; class Malacostraca; order Decapoda; family Lithodidae; genus Paralithodes; species Paralithodes platypus. The sequence continues at coordinate 14,168,920 of CM064520.1, forward strand.
GTACTGATACAAAGGGACTGTGTACATGCGTTCCTATCAAGTACGGCGTAATTTAGAGTGTACTAAACCTGAGTGTCATTTGCTGAAAGTACTTAATGCATGCACTTGTTCATATTACTTACTATGTATATTGTATATTAATGTAGTCATCTAATTTGTTTTGTAATGTGTGCACATATTACATATTTCATAAATATAAAAAAAACACAACTACTTGCCAATGCTAATGTTTGAATATGAAAGCATCTCTGATGTGCATTAACCCTCTGCATACGACTGGTATATTCTAAGCGTAATATGATCGTTTAGTGTTAGCCAAAATAAACAAAACTTCAAAACATAATTAAGCTAAAACAATTACTTGAGACTACAGATTGACGGTGACATGTATTTACTAAGCTTACAAAATAATATATTATTGCCCCGAATGAAATATAAAAGATGTCATTTACATTGAAAGGGTCAAGTACTTATTACATATTTTCAATATAGGGATAATTAAGACAAATACTGGAGTCAGGACAGGACTATTGAGCGAGGCGGTAAGTCTAGTTTCTGAAGGCGATTGTACAAATGTCCCAGCTCTGATCTAGATGGAGAATACACCTGTTGTTTCTTAATGAGCTGCGTTATCTGTTGTGGGGTGGGGGTGGGTGTGGGGGTGGGTGGTGATGGTGGAGGGGGTGGTTGGTGGTGGTGGGTGGTGGTGCTATACAGGGTCGGTGGGGTACTTCTTCATTTACGAGAGAGAGAGAGAGGAGCGCATTGTGTGCATCCAAGTCATATGTATGTACTATAAGGGAGGACACACATTAATAACGTGCACAGATCTCAGTGTTCTAAACTTGCGTTAGGTATTTAATGTCCCTTTTGTTGTACAACGCGCGTATGTGATTATGTGTATGTGTGTTGGAATTTCACATACTGCATATGAATATGTATGTAATTCATTGTTTGTACTGTACATTCCAATATGTATGTGTTAATATGCCAATGTTCATCTAGACTGGTGTACAATTTGTATTTAGTCGCACACTTTTCAGTTTAAAGTGTGTCTAGTAAGAGGTTGCTTAGATGTATGTTCATCTATGCCCGTGTTCCTATGTGCGTGTGGTGATTTATGCTATGTGTGTGTCTGTGTGTTCTAGCGTGCGTGTAGTTATATATGCTAGGCTTTATGTGTATGTATTCTATTGTACGTGTGGTGATACTATATGTGTACGTGTTATAGTGTGCGTCTGGTGATATGTACTACATGTGTGCGAGTCCTGATGATTGATTTGTGTTTGTGGTGATGAATGCTTCGTGGGCGTATTATGATGCATGTTATGTGTGGATGTGGTATCGTACGCTATGTATGTGCGTGGTGATGTAAGCTCCGTGTGCATGTTCTGGTGTACTTGTGATGATGTATGCTCTGTGAGTATATCGTGTGGCGTGCGTGTGGCGATGTAAACGATATTGATGTTGATGATGTGCGCTAATAGGTGTGCTTATACTGGTGTGCGTGTAATGATATATGCTCCGTGTGCGTATTCTGGTGTGCGTGTGATGATGTATGCTGTGTATGCGTGTTTTGGTGTGAGTGCGTATGTATGTATGTATGATAAGCAGCACTGCAGGTTAACTATATCGTCATGGAGCACCACTTGGGCTCTGATGACACAACGATAAACACGAATCCGAGGAAGTCTCATTTTGTCTACCCTTTGAAGATTATGACGCATTTTGACAGTGTACTCTGACTACAACTTGACGACTGTACGCAGTTCAAGAAGGATATGTGGGCATAAGAAGGGGAAAAATATCTTAATTAACCGTCTAACTTCCTTACATCCTTCCTAATCTGAATATAATCGGCTAATAGTGCCCAGAAAACAGAACAGAAATGCGTAATCGGATCTTGAGAGCGTTTCCCCTCCCTTCTATTGTAGGGCTATATCTATCTTGTATATATCTTATCTATCTATCTACTCCCCCTCCCTTTTCTATCTGCCCCCCTCCCTTATCTATCTGTTTCCCTCCTCCCTTAATTATCTATCTTCTTCCCTCCCTTATCTATCTTCTCCCCATCCCTTATATGTCTATCTCCCCTCTTATCTATCTATCTTCTCCCCATCCCTTATCTGTCTATCTCCCCTCTTATCTATCTATCTTCTCCCCATCCCTTATCTGTCTATCTCCCCTCTTATCTATCTATTTTCTCCTCTCTCTTATCTATCTATCTACTCCCCCTCCCTTATCCATCTGTTTCCCTCCTCCCTTAATTATCTATCTTCTCCCCCTCCCTTATCTATCCACTCCTTCCTCCCTTGTCTATCTTCTCATTGCTCCCTTATCTGTCTAGCTCCCCCCTTTATCTATCTATCTATCTCTCTCTCTCTATCTATCTATCTATATCTATCTATCTATCTATCTATCTCTCTCTCTCTCTCTCTCTCTCTCTCTCTCTCTCTCTCTCTCTCTCTCTCTCTCTCTCTCTCTCTCTCTCTCTCTCTCTCTCTCTCTCTCTCTCTCTCTCTCATCCCATCAAAATGCTATGTAATTATCCTGTTGCCAAATATTAATGGTTGATATTACCCAATGTTGATTAGTAATATTACGGTTTTATATTTTTCAGGCATCGAGGGCGCGATATTTTCTGCAGCTTCAGGTAAGGTAAGTAATCAATGTATTATTTTAGTTACGATATATTGCTATTAACCTCTTCTGTACCGGAGACGTCCTTTTAACTTTATGTTGGCTACTATTAAACTATTGCATTCAGTTTTAAATGGACCTCCAGCAATTAACAGGCTTCGAACTATCTCGCTATGTCATTTCTACTACCACAGATCCTTCTTAAGCTGCACAAAATCGTCAAAATATAGCACAAATATAATTTAGAATGTTATACGTCGTGAATGTCAATATTTCGACTCCATTGTATTTTGAAATTGTCATTAGATTACTATTTCAGTCTGTTGTAAAACTGACTACAGACAACCTATCCTTCTGTTCCCTTCGTTCACGCAGATTAAGGGGAGACTGGCCGTTTGTTTGGTCTATTAATTCATTTATTCATATATGTTTTTAGTTTCCTATCTAAACCTCCATCAATCTTAGAAAAACACCCCCTAGACCCCCTTTCAAGATAAATGTATACATTTTTCACTAGAAAAAAGTCCCGGCCGAAGGCCGGTTCTTCCAACATTACAGGCTCACTATCGTTCGCCAGGGAAAAAATAGACACCTAAATAGCACGAAAGGTCTAAATATTGACGAAGAAATGGGGCGAAAGGTCTTAAAATCGACTAACTAATGGGGTAAACATTTTAACATCTGAAAACTAATGGGCCTAAGCATGAGGGAGAAAGTGGTCCAGAAAACCGGCCCATCTCCACTTAACTGGTAACTCAGCCTTTCACATACTGTATATGGCATCCTAATCACGACCTAAACCAATCACTTTCACATACTGTATATGGCATCCTAATCACGACGTAAACCAATCACTTTCACATACTGTATATGGCATCCTAATCACGACCTAAACCAATCACTTTCACATACTGTATATGGCATCCTAATCACGACCTAAACCAATCACTTTCACATACTGTATATGGCATCTTAATCACGACCTAAACCAATCACTTTCACATACTGTATGTGGCATCCTAATCACGACCTAAACCAATCACTTTCACATACTGTATATGGCATCCTAATCACGACCTAAACCAATCACTTTCACATACTGTATACGGCATCCTAATCACGACCTAAACCAATCACTTTCACATACTGTATATGGCATCCTAATCACGACCTAAACCATCACTTTCACATACTGTATACGGCATCCTAATCACGACCTAAACCAATCACTTTCACATACTGTATATGGCATCCTAATCACGACCTAAACCAATCACTTTCACATACTGTATATGGCATCCTAATCACGACCTAAACCAATCACTTTCACATACTGTATATGGCATCCTAATCACGACCTAAACCAATCACTTTCACATACTGTATATGGCATCCTAATCACGACCTAAACCAATCACTTTCACATACTGTATATGGCATCCTAATCACGACCTAAACCAATCACTTTCACATACTGTATACGGCATCCTAATCACGACCTAAACCAATCACTTTCACATACTGTATACGGCATCCTAATCACGACCTAAACCAATCACTTTCACATACTGTATATTGCATCCTAATCACGACCTAAACCAATCACTTTCACATACTGTATATTGCATCCTAATCACGACCTAAACCAATCACTTTCACATACTGTATATGGCAGATCACCACTTCACCACCATCCCAATCACACCAATCACTTTCTATATAGGCAGATCACCACCTTCACCATCCCACATACACCAATCACTTTCTTCATATAGGCAGATCACCACCTTCACCATCCCACATACACCAATCACTTTCTTCATATAGGCAGATCACCACCTTCACCATCCCACATACACCAATCACTTTCTTCATATAGGCAGATCACCACCTTCACCATCCCACATACACCAATCACTTTCTTTATATAGGCAGATCCCCTCCTTCACCATCCAACATACACCAATCACTTACGTCATAGAGGCAGATCCCCACCTACACCAGCCCACATCATATAATCACCATACGCCCCAATTCGACCCCAGAGCCAATAACGATCAGAGTAACTCGCCCTGGGGAATTGTAGTATAACGAACGAGGCTAATGGTGGGGAAACGGATCGAATGGGCGTGGTGGAACTAGCTTAGGGATCATGTGTGTGTGTGTGTGTGTGTGTGTGTGTGTGTGTGTGTGTGTGTGTGTGTGTGTGTGTGTGTGTGTGTGTGTGTGTGTGTGTGTGTGTGTGTGTGTGTGTGTGTGTGTGTGTGTGGGTGTGTGTGTGTGTGTGTGTGTGTGTGTGTGTGTGTGTGTGTGTGTGTGTGTGTGTGTGTGTGTGTGTGTGTGTGTGAGTGAGTGAGTGAGTGAGTGAGTGAGTGAGTGAGTGAGTGAGTGAGTGAGTGAGTGAGTGAGTGAGTGAGTGAGTGAGTGAGTGAGTGAGTGAGTGAGTGAGTGAGTGAGTGAGTGAGTGAGTGAGTGAGTGAGTGAGTGAGTGAGTGAGTGAGTGAGTGAGTGAGTGAGTGAGTGAGTGAGTGAGTGAGTGAGTGAGTGAGTGAGTGAGTGAGTGAGTGAGTGAGTGAGTGAGTGAGTGAGTGAGTGAGTGAGTGAGTGAGTGAGTGAGTGAGTGAGTGAGTGAGTGAGTGAGTGAGTGAGTGAGTGAGTGAGTGAGTGAGTGAGTGAGTGAGTGAGTGAGAGATGGGAAGAGGGGGGAAGCTGTGTACGTGAGAGAGAGAGAGAGAGAGAGAGAGAGAGAGAGAGAGAGAGAGAGAGAGAGAGAGAGACGGGGGGGAGGGGGGGGTGTGTGTGTGTGTGTGATTATGCGTATTTATGAGACTAAACGAGCACCCGGAGAACAAGGCCCTGGTTGTGAGAAGTGTTCCTTAACCCTAATGGGGTAATTACTTCCATATTATTATGAGCCATACTTGTCAAGGGCTGGGACAAAGAACATACTCCGAGAAAGCTACACTTTGACTGCATGTTGTTGTTTGTGTTTATTGTATTTTATATTGTCTTTGTTAATTAGCATCGTGCTTAAGGGGAGATTTCCACTTCAGGAATTTTTTTCTTGACCCCGTTCTCCCTCATGTTTAGCCCCATTGCTTTTGATATCTTAAGACATTCGCCCCATTAACATGGCGATTTTAAGAACTTTCGCACCATTTATGTCAATTTTAAGACCTTTCGTGCCATTTAGGTGTCGATTTTTTCCTGGCGAGCGATAGCGAGCCTGTAATTTAAGAGGAACCGGCCTTCGGCCGGGACATTTGTCTACCGAAAAATGTAAAAATTTATCTTGAAAGGGGGTCAAGGGGGTGCAATTTTAAGTTTGATGGAGGTCTAGGGAACTAACTAAAAACCTCCCCTTAACCACAATATCCCCCAAATGAACTTAAGGGAAATGGTTAATTTCGTGGTCGATGTTTTCATGTATTTATTACTTTTCTAGTTTGCTCCCTAGACCTCCATCAAACTTTAGAAAATGGGATTGATTTGATATATTTGTACATTTTTTCGGTAGAAAAATGTCACGGCCAAAGGCTGGTTTCTCCAAAATTACAGGCTCGCTATCGCTCGCCAGAAAAAAATCGACACTTAAATGAGGTAAAAGTTCTTAAAATCGCCAAACTAATGGGCCGAACGTCTTAAAATATGAAAACTAATGGAGCTAAACATGAGGGAGAAAGGTGTCCATAAAAAACGACCATCTCCCCTTAATTAAAGCATACGATCCTCCCATCATATAATTAACCCTTTCAGTATGATGGAACCACTTTATCTTTATCATGGCTATTTTAAGACGCTTATTTGCAGCTTAGGAAGACCCTCTGGGAATCAAAGCGGGGTGCAGATTTTTTCCCAATGAATCTTCCGAGTCTCACAGATCCTTTATAAGCTTAATTATATCGTCTAATAAGTAGAATGAAAGGAAATATCGCATCAGTTTATATCGAAAGGGTTAAACATAAAAAAAAAATATTATATTTTTGTATTTAAATGTATCAATTGTTTTAGTATGACCTCAAAATTGCTTGCACTACCACTATTCTCTCCTGACAAAACTGAACCATGCCACTATTAAGTTAGTTAGTTCTACTTCAAGAGGGGAACACCAATTGAATACCCCATTATAATTAATTAACATGGATCTGCCTTGTGTGGGCCAATCGGCTTTCTGCAGACTCCCATTTTCTTATGTTCTTATGTTCTTATAATAATTATATATAATGTAAAACTTGCAAAATAAACAAACCAAAACTGGGACGACACAAGATAAACGCAACAGAACTAATCAATATCGCTATGTGGAAATAACGCTTAATGCAACCATGAATGCTAAAACGAATGACCTGGCGAAGATAGCAAAGGGATCCGGTGCAATCCATCCTGCGCCCCAGTCGAGATAGGCTGCCTGGCTGACGGACCCACTTTAGGAAAACAAACATTCCTACCCACCCGACGGACGATTTACCATCCATTTGCCCCGTCGTCCTTCGTCGTTTTAGTCCGGAATCAAGGGCAGACAGAGACAACCCCGTGCGCGTTCCTGAAGGGCGTGATTGCCTGGTTTAACGACTGAGATTTTCGACCGTGAGGGAGGGTGGTTGTTTATTATATACCCCGGGGTGGAGAGGTAATCTACGTGTTGCCCAATCAGCGGAGATTAATTGTTGTGTGTGAGCTCATTCCCTCCCTGATGAAGACGTGTGGTGGAGGAGAGAGAGAGAGAGAGAGATGGGGGGGGGGGCACGAAACAGAGAGAGAGAGAGAGAGAGAGAGAGAGAGAGAGAGAGAAGGGGGAGGGAATTATTATATATTATACTCGTTTAAATATTTTACTGATTGCATAGATACAGTTTTGAATCTTCGAGCGGATATCATTAAGGGGAAGGTTTTAGTGTGTTTCTTAGACTTCCATCAAGCTTGAAATTACACCCCCTTGACCCCCTTTCAAGATAAATTTGTACATTTTTCGGTAGAAAAATGTCCCGGCCGAAGGCCGATTCCTCTTAAATTACAGGCTCGCTTTCGCTCGCCAGGAAAAATCGACACCTAAATGGCACGAAAGGTCTTAAAAGTGACATAAATGGGGCGAAAGTTCTTAAAAACGCCAAACTAATGGGGAGAACGTCTTAAAATCTCAAAAGCAATGGGGCTAAACATGAGGGAGAAAGGGGTAAAGAATATAATCCCTCAAGTGGAAATCTCCCCTTAACCTATATTCAATCGATTAGAATCCTGCACTTTCACTCAATTCGAACTTTGGCAGCAAGGATAGTCAGACTGATTGTGTGTGTAAGAGGCAACAAGATTGTGAGAGGTGTGGTCTATAGTGGATGTGTGTGAATTAACCCTCTCCGACATATGACGCGATTTTGAGCCTATTGGGGATACTTTAAAGCCTTTGCTACCATCAGGGGTATTTAGAAACCTTTAGTTTAGTTACTTCAACCTCTGCAGTTGTCTTTGAGTTAGCTGTGGGCAGAAAACTAATTTTGGAGAGGTAATTATAAGAGTGAGATAACTATTTTTTATTGCTAATCTGGCAACCTCTGCGTCATATGTGTGCGAAAGGGTTAATAAGAGAGTGAATAATTCGAACTTTGGCAGCAAGGATAGTCAGAGTGATTGTGTATGAGGCAACAAGATTGTGAGAGGTGTGTTCTATAGTGGATGTGTGTGAATTAAGAAGAGGGTGAAGAATGAACAGTATGATCATGAGAGATACATTAAGGGGAGATTTCCACTTGAGGTATTTTTTTCTTTTCCCCTTTCTCCCTCATGTTTAGCCCCATTGCTTTTGAGATTTTAAGACGTTCGCCCCATTAGTTTGGCAATTTTAAGAACTTTCACCCCATGTATGTCCCTTTTAAGACCTTTAATGCCATTTAGGTGTCGATTTTTTCCTGGCGAGCGATAGCGAGCCGGTAATTTAAGAGGAACCGGCCTTCGGCCGGGACATTTTTCTACCGAAAAATGTACAAATTTATCTTGAAAGGGGTTCAAGGGAGTGTAATTTCAAGCTTGATGGAAGTCTAGGAAACACACTAAAAACCTCCCCTTAAGAGAGGTTAGGGCCCATAGGCTTATACATGGACAAATTCTAACTACGTTTGCCCATTGATAATTGCACGGGAGAGGGACGAGTGAATGTCATTCTAATGATCATGAGTATGTCCCTAAAGAGTGTAAGACAAGAGGAAGGGAATTGCATAGAAAATTGTTTGTAGTGTAGAGTGATATGTAGTGTGTAGTGTAGTGTAGTGTGAAGTAGTGTGTAGTGTGAAGTAGTGTGTAGTGTGAAATATAATGTGAAGTGTAGTGTAGTGTGATATGTAGTGTGTAGTGTAGTGTAGTGTGAAGTAGTGTGTAGTGTGAAGTAGTGTGTAGTGTGAAGTAGTGTGTAGTGTGAAGTAGTGTGTAGTGTGAAATATAATGTGAAGTGTAGTGTAGTGTGATATGTAGTGTGTAGTGTAGTGTAGTGTGAAGTAGTGTGTAGTGTGAAGTAGTGTGTAGTGTGAAGTAGTGTGTAGTGTGAAATATAATGTGAAGTGTAGTGTAGTGTGATATGTAGTGTGTAGTGTAGTGTAGTGTGAAGTAGTGTGTAGTGTGAAGTAGTGTGAAGTAGTGTGTAGTGTGAAATATAATGTGAAGTGTAGTGTAGTGTGATATGTAGTGTGTAGTGTAGTGTAGTGTGAAGTAGTGTGTAGTGTGAAGTAGTGTGTAGTGTGAAGTAGTGTGTAGTGTGAAATATAATGTGAAGTGTAGTGTAGTGTGATATGTAGTGTGTAGTGTAGTGTAGTGTGAAGTAGTGTGTAGTGTGAAGTAGTGTGTAGTGTGAAATATAATGTGAAGTGTAGTGTAGTGTGATATGTAGTGTGTAGTGTAGTGTAGTGTGAAGTAGTGTGTAGTGTGAAGTAGTGTGTAGTGTGAAGTAGTGTGTAGTGTGAAATATAATGTGAAGTGTAGTGTAGTGTGATATGTAGTGTGTAGTGGAGTGTAGTGTGAAGTAGTGTGTAGGGTATGTATTGAGCAATATAATGTGACGTGTAGTGTAGTGTGAAGTATAGTGTGATATGTAGTGTAGTGTAGTGTATGTAGTGTGAAATATAATGTGAAGTGTAGTGTTGTTGTTGTTGTTGCTGTTGCTGTTCCTCAGGCTGTCTGGCCGAGCAGCCCCAAGGTCCCGAGCAAGGCCAAGGCCATAACCGAGCGCCCCCACAAAACCCTCCCAGCTCACCACTAATAATGCCCAGGTGACCGAAGCCACTCAAAGGCGGGGAGCTGAGGAGGGTGCGGAAACGCCCGGGAAACAAAAGCCCCACCCAAGGCCCTGTGCCCCTCAGCAATTATAAAGGGAAGGTTGAGGGGCAAAGGAAAAATGTGACGCTTTGGCTCCCAATCTGCCAGGGTTGGCAGTAGGGAGGTCAATCCACGGAAAAGACGCCGTCACTTGAGATCTAGAAAATATATAAGTAAAAGGAACAGTCAGAGTAAGCTATGGGTATGGCAGAGAACGCTCAACTCTCATTCTGATAGACCAGCCCATCACCACTGAAGTGTAGTGTAGTGTGAAGTATAGTGTGATATGTAGTGTGTAGTGTAGTGTATGTAGTGTGAAATATAATGTGAAGTGTAGTGAAGTAGTGTAGTGTATGTAGTGTGAAATATAATGTGAAGTGTAGTGTAGTGTGAAGTATAGTGTGATATGTAGTGTGTAGTGTAGTGTATGTAGTGTGAAATATAATGTGAAGTGTAGTGTAGTGTGAAGTGTGAAATGTAATATGAATAATAGGGCGAAATATAGGCTAGTGTGAAATAACTGAAATTGTCGTCAGGGAGGAAAAAAACAACCCTGCTGGGGTATTTCGGTTGGAGTGTGTGGGAGATCAGGTTTATTAGGGCAAGAGTGTGACGGTGGGGAGGAAGGTCGAGGACAAGTAATGGAGAAGAAATACAAGAATGGTTGTGTTAACGTGGTCAAGAGAACAGTTTAAGGGGAGGTTTCCACTTGAGGGATTTTTTTCTTGACTCCTTTTTCCCTCATGTATAGCCCCATGGCTTTTCTATTTTTTAAGACGTTCGCCCCATTATTTTTACGATTTTAAGAACTTTCGACCCATTTCTGTCAATTTTAAGACCTTCGTGCCATTTAGGTGTCGATTTTATCCTGGCGAGCGATAGCGAGCCTGTAATTTAAGAGGAACCGGCCATCAGCCGGGCCGGTTCTTCTTAAATTAAAGGCTCGCTATCGCTCGCCAGGATAAAATCGACACCTGAATGGCACGAAAGGTCTTAATATGGGGTGAAAGTTCTTAAAATCGCTAAACTAATGGGGCAAACGTTTAATAATATCAAAAGCAATGGGGCTAAACATGAGGGAGAAAGGGGTCAAGAAAAAAATCCCTCAAGTGGAGATCGCCCCTTAACACCCCCCTGAAGCATAATATACATAAGAACATAAGAAAATGGGAGTCCACATATACCGGGGGGGGGGGGGATATGTGTTTGTTTGGGCTCCCCCTATCTTATATTGTTTATGAACTTACGATGAACCCGTAAGTTATGTCACCGCGACTAGTGTAGTTACGTACTAGAGATACTGTACGAACAAGTAAATGCCAGGAATTCTCGTATGCTTTTCGAGAAGTGGCTGGCATTGGTACAGTGCAATAGTGCATTTCAATTGGCAAATGTGACATGACGTAATTATAATAGTCAACTGTGCATAAAGTGGTTGATGTGTACGTTAAGGGGAGGTTTTTAGTTTGGTCCCTAGATATCCTTCAAGCTTAAAAGATTACACCCCCTTGAGCCCCTTTCAAGATAAATTTGTACATTTTTCGGTAGAAAAATGTACCGGCTGAAAGCCGATTTCTGTTAAATTACAGGCTCGCTGTCGCTCGCCAGGATAAAATCGATACCTAAATGGCACGAAAGGTCTTAAAATTGACAGAAATGGGTTGAAAGTTCTTAAAATCGTCAAAATAATGGGGCAAACGTCTTAACATAAGAAAAAGAATGAGGCTAAACATGAGGGAGAAAGGAGTCGAGAAAAAAATCCCTCAAGTGGAAATCTCCCCTTAAGGAAGATTATATCACGTGAGGCCTTTGTCGAAGGATTGTAAATAGAGGTGAAATGGGGCAATTTTGGTGATCTAGGAGAGGTTAAGTAATACATGTATGAATATTGAAACTTATGCTAAGGGGAGATTTCCACTTGAGGGAGTTTTTTCTTGACTCCTTTCTCCCTCATGTTTAGCCCCATTGCTTTTTAGATTTTAAGACTTTCGCCCCATTTGTTTGGCGATTTTAAGAACTTTCACCCCATTTATGTAACTTTTAAGACCTTTCGTGCCATTTAGGTGTCGATTTTTTCCTGGCGAGCGATAGCGAGCCTGTAATTTAAGAAGAACCGGCCTTCGGCCGGGAAATTTTTCTACCGAAAAATGTACAAATTTATCTTGAAAAGGGGGTCAAGGGGGTGTAATTTTAAGCTTGATGAAAAAGTAGGGAACAAACTAAATACCTCCCCTTAATAAGGTCACATATGGTACAGTCTCGATTAAATATCGTGTTGTCTAGCCACGTGTATTAAGGGGAGGTATTTAGTTTGTTCCCTAGACCTCCATCAAGCTTAAAATTATACCCCCTTGAGTCCCTTTCAAGATAAATTTGTACATTTTTCGGTAGAAAAATGTCCCGGCCGAAGGCCGGTTCCTCTTAAATTACAGGCTCGCTATCGCTCGCCAGGATAAAATCGACACCTGAATTGCGCAAAAGGTTTTAATATGGGGTGAAAGTTCTTAAAATCGCTAGACTAATGGGGAAAACGTTTTATAATATCAAAAGCAATGGGGCTAAACATGAGGGAGAAAGGGGTCAAGAAAAAAATCCCTCAAGTGGAGATCTCCCCTTAATGTTGTCCTTACATTGACAGTTACTTTGGGGTGGATCGCATCTCTCTTGTCATTGCCTTACCCACTAATTGTGTTTCCGAGGCATAATTTACCCCTTAAAGGCAACGTCCTCTCAACTTTATTCTGGCCAAGATACATAGACTAATGTTAGTCTATGTATCTTTATTCTGGCTACTAGTAAACGATTGTATTCACTTTAAGAAGGGCCTCCAGGAATTACTAGTCTTCGAACTATCTCACTTAACCCTTTGTACTACCACAGATCCTTATTATGAAAATTATTAAAAAAGACGTCGCCGATACGGATAGGGTTAATTAGTTCGAGCGCTCAAAAGGCATCGTAATTAATGGCTGTGACTATACTTTCCAATTCTTATTTTTTTTCTTTTCCCTAAGCACGAAATGTTTTTTCACACAAATGAGCAATAATATGTAGTCATTCGCCTTCCAGATACAATACGAAGCTATTTCTTGACTCGATATATTATTGAGGAAACAATGTTAAAGGTGTGAAGGTGTCAAGACAATAGATAGATAGATAGAGAAATATATATATATATATATATATATATATATATATATATATATATATATATATATATATATATATATATATATATATATATGAGATATATATATATATATAGAGAGAGAGAGAGAGAGAGAGAGAGAGAGAGAGAGAGAGAGAGAGAGAGAGAGAGAGAGAGAGAGAGAGAGAGAGAGAGAGAGAGAGAGAGAGAGAGAGAGAGAGAGAGAGAGAGAGAGAGAGAGAGAGAGAGAGAGAGAGAGAGAGAGAGAGAGAGAGAGAGAGCTATCAAACATTTAATAGAAGGACGCACTTCGAAGGGGTTAGGGATTAAGATAAATATTGAGGCAATAAAAGCCGAGCACATAAACACAAAGAACAATACAAAGGGAAGTAATAGCTAATTATTCAAGATAAATTGTATTTGAATAAGATAATATACTAATGAGGTAAAACATATGTTAATATGTAAACATATTTGTTATCAATAGTGATTACACAACCTAGGAAAAACTCTATACGTTGTTTGGTTGTAGTATCTCAAAATAGTTCGCCAAAGTATCATAATTTACCCTCTTTCTCCTTGCAAGATCTGATCACGCGCATTTGTGTTCTGTTTTCTGGCTATTATTAGGCGATAATATTAAAAGTAGGAACGGTATATGGAAGTCAGGGGGTAAATTGAGTAAATCTCTACCCTCATAATTCCCACAGATCTATCTTAAACCGTATACAAACCGTCTAATGATAACCAGAATATATATACTATGAAAATGTGTCATAATCTTCAAAGGGTTAAACATAATCCGGTGCAGGACTTTACAGTGGTGCTCTAATCTGTAAGTTTGGTAATCAAATCACTCTCAATTGTGAGATATAAATACTGTAGAATCCTGCTTTCAAGGTGATATAAGTCATTTTAGATAGTTCAAGTGCTTTCGAGCCCAGGTGAAGGTAAAAGGATTATGCTAGTAAAGAGGGAGAGTGGATGATGTAAGAGGAGAGAAGGAGGGGAAATTAATCGTGTTGAGGAGGTAGAAGTGATGGAGGGGAGGGGGGGGAGGAGGAAAGGAAGGAGGGGTAGACAGAGGAGGAAGAATAAGGAGGAGGAGGTACAGTCACTCACGAAACGAAGGAGACTCCTCGTGTGTTGACTAATTATGTATGCGTATCACTGGAAACTAGTGTATGAATAGTAACTATGCATATATTAATTGTAATGTCATTTAACCATTTAGTGTTGAGCAAATTGTATACACAAATCAAACTCGATAGGTTTATAATTTTATTTTTAAGAAAAAAAACTCGCAAATATGTCCACTATTTGTTAGGATTTGTTCAGTAGGGGAGAGTAGTGATGGAGGAATAGGAGGGGAGAGGGAATGCGGAGAGGGAGGGGGGAAGGGAGGAGGAGTGGGAGAGGTTGAGAAGGAGTGGAGGAGATTATATGAATGGATAGTAGGTAAAGTAGAGATGATGGAGATACTTGCCAAAGTGAATTAGATGTGAATTAATAGGGAACGTTTAATGAATAGGGAACGTTTAATGAATAGGGAACGTTTAATGAATAGGGAACGTTTAATGAATAGGGAACGTTTAATGAATAGGGAACGTTTAATGAATAGGGAACGTTTAATGAGTAACGGGAAACACACGTGTTAGGAGTTAATACATGAACATGAATGAAATATTTAGAAAACTTATATATTGCTGAAAATAAAATAAAATAATGTTGCATACATTGTTATTACAGCACTCGTATGTGTATAATATACTATTTGTGGTAAAATTATGATTCTTTTTTAACAGAAGCCTGAATCTTACAGGCTATGAAAAGAAGCATGGTCCGAGTAATGTGGAATGGAACAGTGAATTTTCCCGTCAATAGTAAATTTAAACAAATGTGTGTGTGTGTCAGGGGAGGAGAGAGAGAGAGAGAGTGAGAGTGTGAGTGTGAGTGTGAGTGTGAGTTAAGTGGGCACCCCCCGCCGAGTGTTGAGGCCACTTAAAGGTCGTATTCTATGAGGCACTTCACACATATTGCAGAGGGCGGCTGATTTAACTCTGACAGCCCACTTCAGTAATGGTCTTAACGCGATTCTGCTACGCCAACCTTGTCACAAATTACAATATATGTCACTAATGTGTTCTTGTTGTTGTTTTTCTATGTGTGTGAAGGAGAAAAAAGGCAATGCTGCCTGTAACAAGTTCCCCAAAAATTGAAAGTGATCGAGCCAAATTCGAGGTACGTTAGAGTCATAATGTCTGTACAACAAGGAGCTTGAATCAGTTTAAGCCATTGGATGAAGGAAAGATAGATTGAGGGAATGAGTTCCATAGTTTACTTGTTAAGTGAAAGAAGACTGAGAAAATTTATTCATTCTTGGGTTAGAGAGTTGCACTGATTAGCAACAGTAATCAGAATAATAGCAATAACAACCATATCCCTGATTCCGATTAGGCTACCTGGTATTGCTCGTAATTTTTAACATACGAGATTTTACTTCATCGGTGACCAATTAAGGTGAATTAATGCGACAAAGTTAAAAATGGTGGTACTTATATCTATCTATGGTATTCATGGGATAGTGTTCACCCCTCCTGCTTTGTGTGTTGCGTGTAGGTGGATAACTGGACCATGTTAACCAGTAGATCATAACCAGTGTTTAACCAATCGGGCCCAATGATCATAGTGTCACATTAAGGATCTAACCTAACCTAATCAAACATAGCCTAGCTTAATATTAGTGATTGAATGAGTTGAATTGCATACTTGTTAAACGGCCACAGCCAAAACAGCCACGAACCGAAATGGCCACCAACATAAACGGCCCCATACGCAAACGGCCACACAGCAGAATAGTGAGCAGGTGTGGAAGGTGTAGGATCTCTGTTGTGACGTACCAGATGAGCTATAATTGATGAGGGGTCCTGGATTGATTAGCGGCATGACTAGTACCTTCAGAGCTTTATTAGTGAGGAGAGGGGGTGTTATTATATTATTATATTTATTAATATTATTATTATAATTATTATTATTAGTAGTAGTAGTATTATATTATTATTATTATTATTATTATTATTATTATTTGTATTACTATAAATTTCGTTAGTGTTGCTGTTGTTCCTTTATTATTTACATTTGTATTTACTGTATTTATTTAGCATATTAGTACGTTTTCATTGATGTGTGTGTATCATGTAAAAATAATACACTTGAATAGAAAACAGAGGATGTGGAGGACTGATACGAAGAACAGGAGGGTGAAGGAAGCGAAATAATTGGATGATCATGAACAAGGAAGACGAGAAGGAGGAGAGGAGAAAATAAGGAGAAGAATAGTCGAACGTTTGCTTATTTTTTTCCTCCATTGCATTCCCCCCCCCCCTTAACCTTTTCCGTACCGCCGGCATGTTTTTCATTCAATGGTTTGCTACACTTTGACGCTTTTATGCACTTTCAGAAGGATCTGAGGTAGTAAAAAGAGTTAAGTATGATAGTTCGAAGCCTGTTAATTGCTGGAGGCCCTTTTTAAACTGAATGCAACCGTCTAATAGCAGCCAAAATAAAGTTAAAAGGACGTCACCGGTAAAGGAGGGGTTAACTCAGTGACCCATACCCCTAACATGCAGCCCAGGATGAGTTAGTATTCATCACTCACACCCACCCGACACCAAGGGCTCCTATAATGAGTCACGCGGGGGTTACGTGGAGGGTGAGTGGAGAGAGAGAGAGAGTGGGAGTGGGTGTGTGAGTGATAGAGTGGGTGTGTGACTGTGAGTGAGAGAGTGGGTGTGTGAGAGAGATGCGTGGGTATATTTATGGGTTACAGAAGACTTCGCCCCGAAACCAAATCGCCCCGCTCTTGGACAACGAGTTCGCCCCGTTTATACCCCCCACCACCCCTGGAGCTTCCCACTTATTTCCATCCCTCTCCCAACCCCTGAGGTCTTCTGTAGTAAAAACTGATGCAAAGAAGGAATTGAGGACATTACTCATTTGTTAGGTTAGGTTAGGTTAGGGTTAGGTTAGGTTAGGCTAGGTTAGGTTAGGTTAGAGAGATGAATAGAGGGGAAATTCTTCAGTACCCCTTTAGGGGGGATGGGGGACATTAACGGGGCGAACTCGCGGCGAGGCGACTTCTCAAAGCGGGGCGAACTCGTTTCGGGGCGAATTTTCCAGTATTCTATTTATGTGTATATGTGTGTATTCATCGTGAGCGGTGTTACGTGTAGGATGACTGGAGGATGTGTGTGTGTGTGTGTGTGTGTGTGTGTGGGTGGGAGGGTCGGTGGGTGGGTGGGTGGGTGGGGGGGGGTGTGACTTACAATAATATTTGCTTATCATATTCATGTTCATGTTTACTATCAAGCTCACATGTGTGCGTGACAGTTAGGCGTAAAGATATAGAGCACGAAGGCGTGTAGGTTTCCATATGTCCGTGTGCTTATCAGTGTAAACATGAGTTGCGTGTTATATAAGCGTGTGCGTGTTCGTGTAGCGGTGTACAGTTGCCCTGACACAAACCTGGGACAACTGCTGCGGAGAGTTGGCTGTATTTAACCCCTTGAGGATTATGACCCGTTTCAGCAGTTTATTTTGGCTATCATTAGACGATTTTGTTCAGCTTAGGAAGAATCTGTAGGATTCTAGATGCATAATTGCGGTGGAGAGTTGGTTGTATTTACCCACCAAAATAGGTTAATGCATAATAATAATGCAGGGTATTTGAGTGGGGAGCTTGTAGGCACCAATAGAGCAGGGCAGTACCCAAAGGAGGCCACATAGGCATATGATAAGGAGTTGCTGGAACTCTTTGTTTCATTTGTCTGGCTTCCCCCACTATTTCTATTTGTGCCTCACCTACACAGAGAATAATCCTGTTAAGGGGAGGTTTTTAGTGTGTTTCCTAGACCTCCATCAAGCTTAAAATTACACCCTCTAGGCCTCCTTTCAAGATAAATGTGTACATTTTTCGGTAGAAAAATGTCCCGGCCAAAGGTCGCTTCCTCTTAAATTACGGGCTCGCTATCGCTCGCCAGTAAGAAATCGACACCTAAATTGCATGAAAGGTCTTAAAATTGACAGAAATGGGGCGAAAGTTCTTAATTATGGGGCGATCATCATAAAATATCAAAAGCAATGGGGCTAAACATGAGGGAAAAAGGGGTCCAGAAAAAAATCCCTCAAGTGGAAATCTCCCCTTAACTCTTACACACAAACACCACCTCCTCCTATTCATGTCACTACACTTAACAAGCACACTACACTTCTTTTCAAAACATCTAAATGACCTCGTACGTACCTTGATTTCGGTTGGCTGTCACTCTTTCAACCTGTGAGTGTGTGTGTTGGAGGGGGAGGGGGGGGGGGGGAGGGGGAATTTGTTACAGGCACCTTTGCCTTTTGTCTCCTCCATGCACATAGGACAAAAACAGTACTGTAGACGGTCTTGCTCACAACAATCAGTATAACTCTTCATTATCTCACTCCTTCAAAAGTCTAACCACACATTCATGTTTTAGCAACTGTGTGTGTGTGTGTGTGTGTGTGTGTGTGTGTGTGTGTGTGTGTGTGTGTGTGTGATTTTTTGAACCACATGACCTCAATAGATATCTCTTAAGCATAAGTACACCATTTTGTCTGTCAGAATATTATATAAGGCGATCTCTCCCTAATGAAGTGGTTAAATATACGCCCCCATATAGATAACAACTACGCACGCGCCGTACAGATACAAGGGGAGATATGTAGGGGGGGGGGGGGGGGGGGCGATATAGCGTATAATTGGCCCGTTAAAAGGCTCATTATTATTTCATTAAGGGGGCATGGGCGTATTTATTTGCTCATTTATGTATCTTTTTACTATATGTTTAGTTTCCTCCCTAGACCTCCATCAAGCTCATACAAAACCTGCCCATGACCCTCCTTTAAGATAATTTTTTACGTTTTTCGTTAGAAAAATATCCCGGCCGAAGGCTGGTTCCTCTTAAATTAAAGGCTCGCTATCGCTCGCGAGGAAAAGATTGAGACCTAAATGACACAAAAGTCTTAAAATTGACACATAAATGGGGCGAAGTCTTAAAATCGCCAAAACTAATGAACCGAACGTCAACAAATCTAAAAACTAATGAGGCTAAACATGAGGAAGACGGGGGACCAGAAAAACGGCCCATCTCCCCTTAAGAGGCTCATTATTATTGTATCAATGACAGTTAGCCAAGGTCATTTTCTCCATTTATGGTACCAGATAATATACTCGGTCTTATCGTGATGAAGGGATATATTACCTGTGTGTGTGTGGGTGTGGGTGTGGGTGTGGGGGTGTGGGTGTGGGTGGGGGTGTGGGGGGTGTGTGTGGGGGTGTGCGTGTGGGTGTGGGTGTGTGTGTGTGGGTGGGGGTGTGGGTGGGGGGGGGTGTGGGTGGGGGTGGGGGTGTGGGTGTGGGTGTGTGTTTTATTATACCTGTACCACATCTTGCCCCTCTTTCATACCTATGCTATTTTATCTTAATGTTAACTATAAATTTGCCGCTCTCTTAATCCTATTTTACTTTATATTTATGCAACTTTTCTGTGTCCCTTTTGTTTTCCTTTTCATTCTTCGTTTCACTCCCCCCCCCCCCTTCACTCTACTCTCTCTCTCTCTCTCTCTCGCTCTCATTTCGCGTGTCTTGCCACCATCAGGCCCCCTTGTGTTTTGTCCACATTAGCGGGCGGCCGTCGCGAGAGGGGAATAGGGCGATGTGTCTTAACGAGGGGGGGCTACCATTAGACGATTTAATTTAGCTTAGGAAGGACATATTAAGGTCAGCGGGTTAAATGACTGGCTACCATTAGACGATTGCATTAATCTTAGTAAGGACATATTAAGGTCAGCAGGTTGAATGGCGTAGCTTTTACCTCCTCTGAATCTGTTATAGAGATTCTTCATCAGCTGGTTAGAATCGCACTCCCCTTTGATTCTGTTTAGAGGTTCTCCATTAGGTGAATAGAATTGTACTCTCCTTTGATTATGTTTAGTGGTTCTTCATGAGGTGAATTGCATCGTCTAGTATCAAGCTTCATAGTGAAAACAGCATTGTCATTTATAAGGATTGCTGCAGGGTAGGAGGGTAATAATCAGACTGTTTATTTATTATTTTAATTATTTTAGTAATGGTATGTTGGACTGAGTGAGCTAAATGGGTCCTTGCTTTGTTAATCAAAATTGCTTAGTGTCGGCCACAGTTAAGTGCAAACTAAGGTTGCTGGAGGGGAGGAGGAGGAGGATGAGGAAGTAGAATTTAGAGGGGGAAGAAGAAGTATAAGGAACTAGGAGGAGGAGGAGGAGGAGGATGGTGATAAGGAAGTAATAGGAGGAGGAGGAAGAGGAAAAGGAAGTAGTAGGAAGAGGAGAAGGAGGAAGAGAAGGAAGTAGGAGGAGGAGAAGGAAAAACAGCATGTAAAAGGAGAAGGAGGAGGATGCTAAGGAAGTAGTAGGATGAGGAACTAGGGAGAGGAGGAGTAAGAAGAGGAAGTAGAAGGAGAAGGAATGAGGATGAGGAGGATGAGAAGGAAGTAGGTGGAGGAGGAACTAGGAGGAAGAAGAAGAGGAAGTAGGGCCTGTATCTCTATTTAGGCCCCCATAACTTATTACCTTGTCGTCTGTGGGTAGAATGACATGTATATTATTTTACACATTAGGCCACAAGGCCCCGACGTGTGATCTCCCCATAGAATCCCCCCCCCCCCCCCCAAAAAAAAAAACACACAAAAACAAAAAACAGATGCAATGATTCTCCCCATAGAAGACTTAAACAAAATCCAAGCAAAAACCTATATGATGATGAACCTCCCCATAGAAGGCCCCATTGCTCCCCAACCCAAACAGATAGACGTCCTCCCTATAGAATCAAACATATACTACGCATCCTCTCCATAGAAGGCCCCATTGTTCCCAAACCCAAACAGATACGACGCCATCTCCCTATAGAAGACCGCTTTGCTCCCAAAACCCAAACATATACGACGCCCTGCTCCCTATAGAAGCCCCCCATTTTTTTTTTTTTTGTTTTTATTACTCCTGTAGATTGGGTGATAGACATGACGTTTGGATTAATGGTACCGCGGCAGAAGATAAAGGTGTGCATGTGCCAAGTGTAATGATAGCGAGGCGTACAGTCGAATGCAAGAGTTCGTCCACGGAGCAAGGTATAGGTGTGCCGAGACATATGAAAGAATTAACCCCTTTCGTATCGGCGACGTAGTGTGTATTTGATTTCAACTACATTTAGACGATTTTATGAAGCTTGGGAAGGATATAATTATGGAAGCTAAAAGGATTAATGAGATAGTCTGTAGCCTTGTCAAGGTTAGACGTCCTTTCTAAGCTGTATAAAATAATTAATAATATGCCAAAATATAACGAGAAGGACGTCACCGGTACAGAAGGGGTTAAAAAGTGTGATGAGAAAAATCAAATAAGTCTAAAACTGTAACTACCGAGACCGTAACACATCTATCCCATTGCCTCGAAGGAATATGCTTGTTGATATAATATGATTATAACCGGTTCAATTCACCTGCAGATATCAGAATGATGTAAATATTCATGGGTTCATTAAGGATTGTATCTATAATTTGCTTAATAGAAGTGATACTACCCAATCTCTTTTATCACGCGCGGCTGTAACTCTTAATGGAACTTCAAATTATCCTTTGAATTTAACTTTAAAATCCACGGCTTTAGCACTGGATACGGCATAGAATCAGAAATTATGCATAAAATACACATTTAACGCTAGATGAGCAAACGGTCTGTTGTGACGAGATAGTAAAATGTGAGAGAGAGAGGGAGAGGGAGAGGGAGAGGGAGGGGGAGGGAGAGGGAGGGGGAGGGGGAGGGGGAGGTATAGGTATCATCAACGGTGAACAAGACATCAAGTCCCCCACCTATTCACTGTAGTTTATTTTATTTGTTTATTTTTTACCTGGCGAACTTGCATTTGTTCTCTTTGATAACTTACTCATAGATGGTTAGTTTATGATATTGCTTAGTATATGTTTTGAATTTGTGTTTTTGTGTTTACCTGAAATATGTTACTCGGACACGGTACGAAGATTATGGTCTATTCCCCCTAGATGAGGTAGTTCGTACATTATATCGTAACATTTCGTGGACTTCATATTTTTCGTTTTTCTGAATGTAAGAGTATATACTTTATTAAGTAAACACACTAACAATTTATTAATCTCAAGTATACTAATTGCATACAGACTTGTAAGAATTCCAAAGTTTGTGAGTAATGGCACCTGTGAGTTTAGATAACCTAGGCCTTGACTTAATTTTACCAACTCTCAAATACTCTAATCGTATATATCTATATAAATGTGACAAATCAAACTGGTGATGCCGGTGTGTATTGACAATCAGTCCGATATGAAGGGGTGATGTCATATTTACACAAACCCGCCTAACTTGCTTGGTTAAAAAAACAAAAACAAAAAAACATAGAAGAAGCGACCAAGCCTGACTATAACCACAACCCTGCACCACCACCTTTAGGGTAGCTTAGCCGAATAGCGTAGGACCACCTTGAGATTTGGATATCTTGAGTTTAATTCCTGCTGTACTGCACCATAGCTTCTTTGCTTATTCATGCAGCTTATAGTGTCTATTTAGAACCCCTTCTATATTACAATCCTTCAAACCTACACTCTCTAACTGCTATGACAACATCGACAAAGAGAGAGAGACCAGTAATCAAGATGGCACCTAGTGATCCGAATCCTGGGACCCTCTACTGTATGTGACCACTCTGTTAGTTTAGGCACTCTACCACTCCCCAGCTAAGGCAAGAGCGATGGGACAAGTCTATTTGCTCCTCCATTGGCGATTGTAAGTTACGGTGGGGGCGGTGGGGGGCAGAGTGGGGGCCCTCTAGGAGATAACAATCGTGGGGGGTGAGGAGAGAAAGAGTGAGAGAGAGAGAGAGAGGGAGGGGGGGGGGGGGTAAGGAGAGAGATGGAGGAGGGGTAGGAAAATTAGAAGGAGGAAAAGATTGTCGATAAAGATGATTACTGCTATGGTGATTATGATTTCTATAAATGTTAGTATGAAGATAACGATAGGAGACGTTGATGGAATAGGTTAGTATAAGATAAGGAAGTTTAGCAGAAAGACAGACAGGGGAACAGGGCCTTTTAGATGTGGGAGCAGCTGAATGATTGTATATGTTGTCTATCAAAAAGTGTTGGGGTAAGAAGGAAGATGTTGCTTTGTGGAGAAAATGGAATGTGATAGAAAATATGGTGTTGGTATTCTAATAAGCAAGACTTTCTACCTACCAACTGCTATCTTGATCTTGACAGCTTTGAGTAGGAAAAACGCTTTGTCCAGATTGGGTAGGACATTATTGTCCATTACTGCTTTTGGTAAGTAATTTGGTAAACTAAAGCAAGAAGGGGATATTAATTGTTAGCAATGAAAATATATGGACTTGATTGACACACAAAATATAGCAATGTGAAAGGAAGGTATTACTTTGTGAATGCTACAATGTTAATTGGATTCAAGTGACCCATACTGCTATCGTCAAATGTTGCCAGGCTCATCTAAAAGTTTAACTACTTTCCATTAATGATACCTTAGCAGAATACTTACGAATACACTTGAAAACAAAAAACATTGATTAATTGTGCTGGAGAAATGAAAATTGAAGTTTGTGTTGAACATTTTCAACACAATTATTGGTTGTAATTTGTTATGATAATTTTAATGAGTTTAGGAGTTAGTTCATATTAGGCTACTTATTCGATACCCCATGTACTTGATCCTATATTTCAAAATATATTTGTCTTACATCAACCTAATTATTTATGCGTATTGATATTTTTCTTGATATGGTGTCCACCTCACTCTTTCTTTTCTATTCACCATATGTCCTCTATTTGTAAATTATAGTTCCTCAACTTTGCCTCCATGTCACATACACAAGAACCAGAGAGGTGTGATAGGCTATATACACTACTGTCCATTCATTATAGGTAGCCAACAATCGCTTCCCCTAACCTCTATTACTCATAAAGGGGTAGAGCAAATGGGCTGTAAATTGCCAGTCCTATTATCTGGCTGGCCCTTCCTAAATGGTAGAAATGTCAGTTTGACTACTCTAGTCAATTACGAGTTATATAAACTAAGGGGGTAGTACTTGCTTTTTCTGGACCCCCTTCTCCCTCATGTTTAGCATATTAATTTTGAGGATTTAAGACGTTCGTTCTGTTAGTTTGGCGATTTTGAGACCTTTCGCCTCATTTATTTTTATCAATATTAAGACCTTTCGTGCCCTTTACTTGTAGATTTTTTTCTGGCGAGCGATAGCGAGCCAGTAGTTTTAGAAGGAGCCGGCTTTCGGCCGGAACATTTTTCTACCGAACAATGTACACATTTATCTTGCAAGGGGGTCTAGGGGGTGTTTTTCTAAGCTTGATGGAGGTCTAGCGAGGGAACTAAAAAATAAGTTAATAAATATATATATACTGTAGACCAAAAACCAAGCACTACCCCCTTAAGGTCGATATTTTTGGCTTTGGCCTACCTATAATGTATGGAACATAATACATGTTGGACTATATCATAACAAGTACTGTATACACAAATCTTCAAATATCAGTTAATATACAATTATACACGGTATACACTAGGATATAAAAAAATGCTTATATCACTTTAGCGTGTCTCAATGTTGTTGCACTTACCACTTATTTACACTCTAATCTAATATTTACCTTTTTAATCAAATACAAAATATCTTATTATAATTAAGAATCCTTTTACTCACTTTAGCTCAGATATTTCCTAACCTTTGTAGGTTGGTATACAGGTAACTTGCATGCACTTCTAGGTAATCTGATTTAAAAGGATATTAATGTCATTTTTCAATTTCCTGTTCACCATATTCTACTGTCTTGCCCTTTTTTTTTGTTCTACCCATTCCGCCTCCTCGCAATTTGAAGACAATTACTAGGTGTCTGAGCCATCCATGTCTTTTTGTAATTAGTTGAGAACCTCTTCTTCATTTAAATTCCATCTTGTATTTTGATCCAAGATCTTCTATACACACTCACTGATTCTGCTCCTTTTATCAGATGTTTTTTTTCATTCTTCTCTATTTTCTTCTCTTTATCTCTTTTTCCTCCAGTTCCTATTATCATCCAATATATTCCTCCTGTGTTTTCTATCATTAGAATATGGATTCATAGTTAACACACATACAATTTTAAAAAGCTCTATTGTTACGTCCCACATAAATAATATTCATCTATTCCTTCCAATCTTTATTTGTTCCTGTTTGTAGTAACCATAATTTTGTCCCTAAGCCTATTCTCCTTTCTATTCTCCTCCTTCTGCCCCATCTCTTCCTCCTCCTTCTCTCCTTCCTCCTCCTCCATCTCCCCCTCATCATCCTTCTCCTTTCTCTCTCTCTCTCTCTCTCTCTCTCTCTCTCTCTCTCTCTCTCTCTCTCTCTCTCTCTCTCTCTCTCTCTCTCTCTCCTTTTTCTCACCTTTTTCTCTCTCTCTCTCCTCCTCCTCCGCCTTCCTTCACCCTGCAGGAAATTGTTGGTCGAATATCGCAATTAACGCGTAGGACCCTTCAAGCTCTAGCCAGGGGTACTTTATGACCAGGATTTTTCACCATTAATTAAGGTATTTATACAAACTGGTTTTAGAGTGTGTGGCCATTGGGAGGAGGAGGAGGAGGAGGAGGAGGAGGAGTAGGAGGAGTAGGAGTAAATGGAGTAAACAGCAGAACGAACTAGTAGTAAAGTAGAGTTGGGAGAAGGAAATTAAAGGAAGTAGGGGGAAAAGAAGAAAAGCGGGGAAATATGATGAACAAATAATGGGTAAGGAGAAGGGAAAGAACAGAGAAGCAAGTGTAGAATAGGAAGTCAAATATTAAGACAACATTTACGTAAGAGCCACATGTGCTATTAAAGAAGTTGAGAATATAAAAGTAAATAAGAGATACAATTATAATAATGACGAAAATGAAAATATACCATAAGCAAGAAGTTAGAAGACGATAAAGACTTGAACTTATAAAAACGTAAAATAATTAAACGATAAAGGTATACTTATGATGTCGACATGGTAAGCGAAAAGCCTATGCAATACCTTGTAATATCATAAAATAATATTGTGTGCATGGCTGGCTGTACACACGCGATTAAGATGTCAACTGGCCAGTGAGGCATCTAATGGACCGTAAAATTAGCAATTTGTTTTAATTATCGTGTTTAGAAAATCTTTGCCTTGTTCAATTATTCTCATGTGTTCCTTTTAGTTTCCCACATGCCTTATATAATAATTAATAATAATATCTAATAATAAGTAACGATCGTGGAGGAGAATTTATTAAAGCTTTTTCGTTTTAGTACAAGAGTGTATTTTGAAGTTTTCATTATATTCATTATTATTATTATTATTAAACAGTCATATCTTCCCTTTAGTTGGTTAAGGGGAGATTTGTAAATATTTGTTTATTTAGTTGTTCATCTATTTTCTTTTTCTGTTTAAGTTTCCTCCCAAGACCTACATCAAGACCTACATCAAGACCTACATCAAGACCTACATCAAGACCTACATCAAGACCTACATCAAGACCTACATCAAGCTGTTACATTTACATTTGTACAGTTTTCGGTAAACAAGTGTCCCGGTCGAAGGCCGATTCCTCCTAAATTACAGGCTTGCTATCGCTCACCAGGAAAGAATAGAAACCTAATTGGCACAACAGTCCTAAAAATCGGCAACAAATGGGCCGAACGTCTTAACATATCAAAACTAAACTGGTGCTAAACATGAGGGAGAAGGAGGGAGGTGGGGTCCATAAAATAATAAACGTCCCCTTAACAGGAAATGGCCAACATACAAGGATACTATGATAAAAAAAAAAAAAAAAAAAATCCTCATTAATAACTTTCTCTTACCTCTTAGACTCAACATTTCTCGTCTCTCACTTATGACTCATCGTATACATTATTGTATTTTAGTTGTGTTTATGATTGTGGATGTCTATAATATATATTTAAATAAATCTTCCCTAGCTATATTTGCTCCATCGTCGGGTTATTACAACTTTCTAATTTTATCCGATTTTACATTTGCATCCTCAAACTATTTGATAATAAAGGAGCAAGACGGTGATATCTGCCCTGCTTTATATTTGACGATGTCTCCCATGTTTTACTTTAAGTATCTCTATATATCTCGCTTGTTTTAAATTTCAATGTGTCTCCTATTTTATTTTAACTCTTGCCCCCTATACTTTACCCCTACTCTGTTATCTCTCCTACTTTATTATCAATATGTGAATACCCATGTAATTTTCGTGGAATAAAGGAATTATTATTATTATTATTATTATTATTATTATTATTATTATTATTATTATTATTATTATTATTATGCTACCTCCTAACTCTACCTTTTCGTGCTCTATCTAATTCTTTATCTCCCCTATTTTAATTCTTTATGTTGGTGTTTAACTCTCAAACTTTGCCTCTATCTTTTCTTCTATCTTATTATAATGCATAGCTACCTACTTATAAGCAAATTAGAGTGTGTGTGTGTGTGTGTGTGTGTGTGTGTGTGTGTGTGTGTGTGTGTGTGTGTGTGTATAATCGATTCGTGTTGATTCAAATGGAGAACATCGAGGTACACAACTAAGAGAGAGAGAGAGAGAGAGAGAGAGAGAGAGAGAGCGAGCGAGCGAGCGAGCGCCACTGATTGAGAAATAAAAAAGGTGGAGGCAGAGAGAGAGAGGGAGGGAGAGTCGGGGGAAGGAGAGGGAGGGAGGGGAGGAGAGGACACAATGGCACTATCAGATCAATTAGACGGCAAGGCGGTGGTCAAGCCCCAGACGCGATAGTGACATTATAACCTTAACTACGACCACGACTCCCAGAACGACATCGAGTTACAAGGACATACATCTAGAAAGGGCCTTCGTCATGGTGCGCCGTTACGTCGAGGGGTCATAAGGGTGGAAGTTGCATATTTTTGTCCGGAATGCCGCGCCGGATTCACCCCAAGCGCATATTCGGCGATATTATCAACTCATCCATTCTGAGTTGACATTGTCAGTCGGGACGGGTCTGAATAATAGGCATCAAATTGAGCTAATTTGCGGGTATCGTTAGGCTCTTGTTGCCTCGGCGGGGGGTCCCTGGGCCCGGCTATGGGGGGGGGCACACAGGGGCGCCTTCCGTCACAGCCTGGACCCCTTACCTCGCGGGACTCCTCATGCTCGCGTATGCCTCTCATGGTTATGTATAGCATCGTTATGGGGCACAATCATCGTCATTTTTCCAAAGCTTTTACTTACTTCCACACTTCTTCGTCATACGCAGCTGCTAAAAATGTCAGATATATTTGTCATTATCATCACTTAAACCTATGTTCGTGTATGTTTTTTCTGATTCTTGCAAATCCCTGTAATGGGGCAGACTCGTCGTTATTCTTGCAAATCCCTGTAATGGGGCAGACTCGTCGTTATTCTCACTGAAACTCTTGCTCGCTTCCATCATTCATCACCGTACACATTCCTCTTTCCATCTTAAGATTTTCATTTTACTTTGACATATCTTTTATATCCTTATCAATATTTTTCCCCCGACCCCTGGCAGTACCTATAAATCGCTTTCTCTATCGGCCTTCTCAGTTTCTTCCATGCCTTGCTTCACAACCCCCATCTCTACTAATTCCTGTCTATTCAGTGCTGTCCCTTACATAACACAACCAACCATTTATCATAGCTGTTCATCGTTCCATTACTCCTGCTCCCTGTTTCATATAATCCTATTCTATCACTATTAATACCTATCACTTATATACCTTTCTCTCTATTATCGCCCCTTACTATCTCTCTATTAATGTTCGGCGCTGCTTCTTTTGACCTGCTTTTACTTCATATTTCTTTTCTTTCTAAAGTTAATGATTTGTTCTCTCGGATCTTTCCTATCATTTCATTATCCTCCCGATCGAGTATTACCGACCCTTCCTATCCCTCCGTTTTGTACCTTCCTACCCCTTTTTACCCTTGTCTATCCATTCTATCACTGCGTCTTCCTCTCTCTACATTACTGTCACTCCCAATCCCTTACTATTCACCCCTATCTCTACCAATGTCCCTCTGTCTTCTCACATTACTGACACTTCATCTCTCTCTCTCTCTCTCTCTCTCTCTCTCTCTCTCTCTCTCTCTCTCTCTCTCTCCATATAGCACTACTCACATATTACTCCTATCTTTACATTCCCTATCTCAATACTTTAACTATTACTTCGATCCCTCTATGCCTATCTCTTCTTATCTTCTCACTATTGTGTTCAATCCCTCAAACAAATTCACATTTCTCCAGTATTTTCATAAACAAAACATAATGATTAATTATATATAAACCAATTGTTTCTACCCGTCCATAACTCATACAGTATCAGGGACATCCTTTTTATCATGTTCTGGCAACTATTAGATGATTTTATTCAACTTAGGAAGGACCTCTAGCAACAATTAAAGCTTCAAACTATCTCGACCAACCTGTTTTACCTACCACAGATCCTTCCTAAGCTGCATAATATCGTCTAAATACAGCAAGAATACAATATAACACACGTCGCTGGTACTTAAAGGGTTAATCATCCACACCCATTCCTCGCTAACTCCGTCCCCAACTTTACCCCCGCCTCGCCCGCCCCGCCCCCCCCCCCCCCCCCCCCACCCCCCCCACCACCACCAACCACACACACACACACACACACACACACACACACACACACACACACACACACACACACACACACACACACACACACACACACACACACACACACACACACACAAGAGCAAGAAATATCCAAACTTTTAAAGCAAAATTGGATAAATGTAGAGAGAGAGACAGGACAACACGAGCTTAGGCTCAAATCCTGTATACTACAATTAGGTGAGTACACACACACACACACACACACACACACACAAGAGGTAAGGAGTCCAGAGGGTGACGGTGTGGTACGGGCGTCCCTCAGTGGTCCCTGGTGCCGGGCAGAGTGTGACATTGTCGGGGTCATCAGGAAACTCGTCTTCTGCAGTGCACCAGAGGTCTCTATTAGGCTTCTCCTTAGGTCCCCCTCTCCTCCCCTAACCTCGCCTCCCCCCTGCCAGCCAGAGATGTTATTTCTTCTGCATAGATAATTGGGATCGTTAGTGTTTATTTTTGTCTAAACAGATTGTGGAATTTGTGTATAAGGTTGCGTTTATGCTAATCATCGTAACTTTACTTTATTTAATCTAACCCCAATTAGCCTACCCTACTTAGCCTAATCTAAAGTAACCTAACTTAATCTAGACTATCCATAATTAGTCTATGAATGAAGCAGATTTCTATATGTAGGGAGTTTTATTATATGAGCAGCGATAGTTTTATATATTAAAACTGCCTCATCTCGAAAGGATTAGAAACTCTCTTCCAAGCCGCCTAGCTTGTCTCTTGATGTTCTTAAGGGGGGATGTTATTTCTTCTGCATAGATAATTGGGATCGTTAGTGTTTATTTTTGTCTAAACAGATTGTGGAATTTGTGTATAAGGTTTCGTTTATGCTAATCATCGTAACCTTACTTTATTTAATCTAACCCCAATTAGCCTACCCTACTTAGCCTAATCTAAAGTAACCTAACTTAATCTAGACTATCCATAATTAGTCTATGAATGAAGCAGATTTCTATATGTAGGGAGTTTTATTATATGAGCAGCGATAGTTTTATATATTAAAACTGCCTCATCTCGAAAGGATTAGAAACTCTCTTCCAAGCCGCCTAGCTTGTCTCTTGATGTTCTTAAGGGGGGATGGGCGTATAAATTTGCCCATTTATAAATATTTTTAGAAATATTTTAGGTTCCTCCTTAGACCTCCATCAAGCTTATAAAAACTCCCACCGAAGTCCCTCTTTCAAGATCAATTTGTAAATTTTTCGATAGAATAATGTCCCAGCCGGAGGCCAGTTCCTCTTAAATTACAGGCTCGCTATCGCTCGCCAAGAAATAATCGACACCTGAATGACACGAAAACTCTTAGAATTGACGAAGAAATGGGACGAAAGGTCTTAAAATCGCCAAACTAATGGAAATAACGTCTTAAAAACTAAAAACTAATGGGGCTAAACATGAGGGAGAATTGGGTCCAAAAAAGCAACCACCTCCCCCATAAGTTCGGATCTCAGACTCCGAGGATTGTGGTATAGTGAGTATTATGTACTTGTGCCCCGACTGTTGTGTTAGTATTGTGTTATGTGTTGGTATAGCTTATTCGGGGAGCAGGCACACTTCCATGTTTATATAAATCAGTGCTTAGGTAATTGATAACACCTGCTTCGTATTAGTGGCTATTGTTATGCCCGAGGCTTTTAATTAACCCTTTCGATGATATGACGTCATGTTTATTCTATTCTTGCCTACCAGAAGATAATTTCATTCAGTTTATCGAGTTATATTTCATGCTTAACCCTTTCTGTACTGGCGACGTCCTTTTAACTTTATTCTGGCTGCTATAGGACGATTTTATTTAGTTTAAGAAGGGTGGCCGGCAATGATAAGCCTTCGAACTATCTAACCTAATCCTTTTTAATACCACAGATCCTTCCTAAACTGTTTTAAATCGTCTAAATATAGTTAGAATAGAATTGAAAAGACGTCGCCGATACAGAAGTGGTCAAAAATTAATGTAGACGATATTAATTCCTATAATGCGAGAAAGCTTTCCAAAGATTAATAAAATCACCTTATGTAAGCAAGCCAAAAGTGGAGGTAAATATATCACTGTTCTGAGGAATCGATCAGGCTAATTTGAGTTGTCATCTATTCTCGAAAGTGAGCATGGTCTTTAAATTAAGTCCTCGACTAAACGAGATTCCTGATTCATTGTTATGGTTTTGTTAAGCCGCTGTCACACGAGGGATATTTCCGTCAATTTCCCATGAGCAAGTTTTTCTAGTTATATTTCGGGGCTTTTTCGCACTGATATCGATAACTAGACTGAAGGTAGAGTATGTTAGGCGGTTGAATTATGATAAAGTGTAAATTTTGAAGCTGCCTGACCATAATTGCCCGTAAAAATTGCTCGAAAAACGGGTCGTGTGACTAAGGCTTTACCACTGCTTTTTCCTGTATTCTTGGACTTATCTGCCAGCCACGGGAAGAGAGCGATGGTTTACCTAATTAACTCCCAACTGGATCTGAACACTCGTCTCCTAATACCAGACCCTTGATTTTAAATAGCACCGTGTTTCAGACTTGCAAGATTCATTATCAGCGTGGTCAATGGCAAAGCTTGGATTTTACAGTGAGGGTAGTGTAAAGGTGCATTTTACCAAAGATTTTACTTAAATTGTCAACTAGGATAAATAGGTTACAGATTAAAGTTGTTTACATTGAAACCAGTTAGAGCACAGATTAATTAACTATTACTTAGATAAGCCGAGCACATAATAATTCAGTTCGCCACTAACAACAAATGATCCATTAAGATATGACGTAAAGGTAAGGGCATCATTGTCTTGCTTAAGTGCCAAAATGCTTCTTAGTAACAGTGAACTTATAAATTTAGTATTATGTATGTTGCAGAAAAACATGCATGCAGTGAGGTTGCAAATTCAGTGTAATTCATGTTGTAGAGATATATGCTAATAAATTTGTGGCGTGGCGGGATAAAAAGGTGTATGAAGTTGTCAAACGATTTTATACAAAGGTGCGACAGTATCTTGAACTCCCATCAGCTGGCAGCGAGTACATGCTCAGTGTGATTGTGTGGAGGAAAATTATGTAACACTCACCGCAGTTCTACCTGAGGATAAACTTAAAGGGAGATTTCCATTTGAAGGATTTTTTTCTGAACCCCTTTCTCCCTCATGTTTAGCCCCATTGTTTTTGATATTTTAAGACGTTAGCCTCATTAGTTTGGCGATTTTAAGAACTTTCGCTCCATTTCTGTCCATTTAAAGACCTTGCGTGCCATTTAGGTGTCTATATTTTCCTGGCGAGCGAAAGCGAGCCTGTAATTTAAGAGGAACCTGCCTTTGGCCGGGAAATTTTTCTACCGAAAAATGTACAAATATTTCTTAAAAGGGGGGTCTAGGGGGTGTAATTTTAAGCTTGATGGAGGTCTAGGGAACAAACTAAAAATCTCCCCTTAAGGTACGATTGTTAGAGAAGATGAACATACTAGAGAAGGGGGTGGACACTAATGAAGAGGGTACTATGGGTTTCAGAGGCCGTGTTACATCGTTTTTCGGGAATAACTTATTAACAAACAGTTGGATCAGTATGATATTCTGACACAGCTTTTATCACACCGTGCCCTAATTTTCGTCAATATAGTGCATTACCAAAAGGGTAGAAATAATCCACTTGTCCCTGTGTCATGAAGTTAAAGTCACACATTAATGACGAAGAAACGGACGAGGCTACCGTGGCTTACCTGTGAGAACCACCAAACAATTTTTGCTCCTTCATCAAACACGGTAGTTATCAGCCACCACCCAACCCTATTATCGCCTTTAAATTCAAGTTATCTGTCAATATCAAGTATATATATATACAAAAATACATACTTTTTGTATATGTATTACTAGAGGATTGTGGTGCTGTCCCACCTCTGTTCATTCTCTCTCTCTCTCTCTCTCTCTCTCTCTCTCTCTCTCTCTCTCTCTCTCTCTCTCTCTCTCTCTCTCTCTCTCTCTCTCTCTCTCTCTCTCTCTCTCTCTCTCTCTCTCTCTCCCCCCCAATCCCTTCTTTACTCCCTATCACCAGAATTGCCAGCTAAAATGCGGTTGTAGTACATATATAATTACATAAAACTCAATTTGACATAGTCTTTAGCCTTCAAAAACCTACATTAATTATTGCATTTTTATTTACTATCGATGGCTTCTCTCTCATCCTCTTCTCCTATCCCCTACCCTATTTATCCAACCCTATTCTCCTCTCCCCTACCCTTTCTCTCCCATCCTCTTCTCTCCCACCCTATTCCCTTCTCCCCTACCCCTTCACTCCTACCCTCTTCTCTCCCACCCTCTTCTCTTCCATCCTCCCCTCTCCCCTACCCCTTCTCTCCAACCCTCTCTCTTCCTCTCCCCCCTTTCTCCTACCCTCTCCTCTCCCCTAACCCTTCTCCAACCCTCCTCTCTCTCCCCTAACCCTCTCTCCAACCTCTCTCCCCTAACCCTCTCCAACCCTCCTCTCCGCGCCCCTTCTCCTCTCTCCTCTCCCCTAACCCTTCTCTCCAACCCTCCCTCCTCTCCCCTAACCCTTCTCCAACCTCTCCTCTCCCCTAACCCTTCTCTCCAACCCTCTTCTCCTCTCCCCTAATCCTTCTCTCCAACCCTCTCCTCCTCTCCCCTAACCCTTCTCTCCAACCCTCCTCTCCTCTCCCCTAACCCTTCTCTCCAACCCTCTTCTCCTCTCCCCTAACCTTCTCTCCAACCTCTTCTCTCCCCTAACCCTTCTCTCCAACCCTCTTCTCCTCTCCCCTAACCCTTCTCTCCAACCTCCTCTCCTCCCCTAACCCTCTCTCCAACCCTCTTCTCCTCTCCCCTAACCCTTCTCTCCAACCCTCTTCTCCTCTCCCCTAACCCTTCTCTCCAACCCTCCTCTCCTCTCCCCTAACCCTTCTCTCCAACCCTCCTCCCCTAACCCTTCTATCCTACCCTCTCCCCTAACCCTTCTCTCCAACCCTCTTCTCCTCTCCCCTAACCCTTCTCTCCAACCCTTCTCTCCTCTCCCCTAACCTTTCTATCCTACCCTCTCCCCTAACCTTTCTCTCCAACCCTCTTCTCCTCTCCCCTAACCCTTCTCTCCAACCCTCTTCTCCTCTCCCCTAACCCTTCTCTCCAACCCTCTTCTCCTCTCCCCTAACCCTTCTCTCCAACCCTCTTCTCCTCTCCCCTAATCCTTCTCTCCAACCCTGTCTCTAGTGTTTACTGAAAATTATGATGTGATTGGTATAATAGAATCTTGGCTCAATACAGTAGATAGAGACTTTTTAGCAGAGTATTCACTTCCCGGTTATGTAATGTTTGAGAAAAGCCGAATAAATAAAAGTGGAGGTGGCGTTTTATTTTATATCAAAGAAAGTCTTAACCCGACCCTCTTGTCAAAACCTCAAATTGTGAACGTCGACACATCTTTTGTGCTAATAAAGAATAATAAAGGTACACAAATGATACTTGCATTAATATACAGACCTCCAGCTCAATCAGTGCAAACTGACCGAGAAATTTATGAACAAATTGCAGATGTAAGTAACTCACAAGATACCGTATTTTTTGGCGACTTTAATTTACCTCTGACCAAGTGGGGCGATACTCTTACTTCACACTCCGGACATGACTTGTATACGAACTTGCAAGAGAGTTCGCTTTATCAATTTGTTCGAACACCGACCCGTGGTAATAACGTTCTTGACATTGTACTTGCAACAAAAGAAGAATTAATAGAGAATTTGAATGTTGGTGATGAATTCAGTAACAGCGACCATCGTACGATAACTTTCACTTTAAACTTTACTAGTAACGAACCAAATAGTAGCATCGAAAAAGTCCCTAATTTCAAGAAAGCAAACTTTCATAAACTTAGAGCTAGTTTAAAGAAACTGACTGGAGCTTTTTAATTAACAATAACGACATAAATACATCTTGGAAGTTATTCGAAACCACTTACCTAAAAGCAGTGCAAGACTGCATACCATCGAAAATACGGCGTCCAGGCCATAATAATAAGCCCAAATGGTGGAATAAAGATATTTCAAACTGCCTGCTTGCTAAAAAATTTGCTAATGATAGATTAAAATCCTCACAAAATGACGAAGAACGGGTGTGAAATTTGTAGAGCTACGACGCAAAGCCAAAAAGTTAATTAAGCAAAGTAAAAAGACCCTAGAGTTACATATTGTGAATCAAAGTAAAACAAACCCGAAAGAATTCTATAGTTATATCAGAAAGAAAAAAGTAGTTACTTCAACTGTTGGACCGTTAGTCGATGAAAATGGAGAATACACCAAAGACGAAGTACAAATGAGTAATGCCCTCAATACCTTCTTTGCATCAGTTTTTACAACAGAAGACCTCAGTGATATCCCTACACCATCGCCGATTCAGATTGGTAATTCAGATGTTCTAAGCAATATCACCGTTACAGAGAGAGAAGTATTGAATTGTTTAGAAAAACTCAAGGTAAATAAAACGCCAGGACCTGATACAATCTCGCCTAGAGTTATAAAGGAAGCTAAGGATGAGCTCTCCAAACCACTGACATTACTATTCAATAAATCCTTGCAGTCTGGAACTATGCCTGATCAGTGGAAGATAGCCAACGTAACACCGATATTAAAAAAAGGCAGCAAATCCCTACCCAGTAACTATCGTCCAATTAGCTTAACCTCAGTTGTATGTAAAATGCTAGAAACGGTCATAAGAGACAGACTCGTAAATCACTTAGAGGAAAATAACATACTTAAAGATACTCAACACGGCTTTCGTAAAAAACGTTCCTGTTTAACAAACCTCTTAGACTTCTTCCACGATATCCTCAACCTCTACGATGAGAGTAAAGCTGTAGATATTATATACCTTGATTTTCAAAAGGCCTTTGACAAAGTTCCCCACAAACGTTTACTGCTAAAACTAAAAGCGCATGGAATACAAGACGGTGTGTTGAAATGGATAGAAAACTGGCTCAGCGACAGAAAGCAAAGAGTAGTCATAAACGGTAAGGCATCTAAATGGACCAATGTAAGTAGCGGGGTACCCCAGGGATCGGTACTAGGACCAATTATCTTCTAATTTACATCAACGACATAGATGAGGGTCTCACCTGTACAATCTCAAAATTTGCTGACGATACAAAAATTGCAAATAGCGTACTCTCAAAAGATCAAGTTGACGATATGCAACACAATCTAGATAAATTGTCACATTGGGCCCAAATTTGGCAAATGAGTTTCAATGCGGATAAATGTAAAGTACTACATATCGGATACCTAAATGAGAAAGCAAACTATTCGATGAATGGCACTCAGCTTAAGAATGTAAACAGAGAAACCGATCTGGGAGTAACAATATCGAGTAACCTAAAACCGAGTCAACAATGTTCAGAAGTTGTTAAGAAGGCAAACAAAATAATTGGCTTTATAGGCAGGTCATTTGAGCATAAATCCAAAGACGTAATCCTAACCTTTTACAATTCCTTAGTCCGCCCTCTTCTGGAATACTGCTTTCAATCCTGGTGCCCTTATTACCAAAAAGACATAAACAAGCTAGAACGAGTTCAACGTAGAGTTACCAAAATGATACCTAGCCTAAAGAACAAACCATACGAAGAGCGTCTTAGAGAATTAAATCTATTTCCTTTAACCCAGCGCAGATTAAGAGGTGACTTAATTCAAGTGTTCAAAATCATCAAAGGCATCGACAATATGAACTGTAGTAAGTACTTCACTATCGACCAATCTACACACGGGGAAACGGTTGCAAAATTATTGGTAAATCTTTTAACTCACACGAATCTAAGAATTTCTTCTTCAATCGAGTTGTCAACTTGTGGAATGGGCTTCCCCGAGACGTTATAGACTGCAGCACCGTTGATTCATTTAAATTCCGCCTAGACAAATATCTCGCATCAAACCCGCGTCTGACTGCGTTTGTAAATGAATAACTTTATTTTATCCTCCCCTCAGTTACTAACCCATATGTCCCCTACTAACTTCCTAGTCCTGCCACGTTAGTGGCAGGGCAGTAGTTCCCTTTCCAATGTTCCCTTACCCACTCTAAACCACTGTTTGGACACTTGATCCTCAGTGTTTTGGAGGACAAGCAGCCTAGAAGGGTCACTAGATCTGTTGTTGCTTGATTTCCTTTGTACTCCTTTGTACTCCCCTAACCCTTCTCTCCAACCCTCCTCTCCTCTCCCCTAACCCTTCTATCCTACCCTCTCCCCTAACCCTTCTATCCTACCCTCTTCTCCTCTCCCCTAACCCTTCTCTCCAACCCTCTTCTCCTCTCCCCTAACCCTTCTCTCCAACCCTCTTCTCCTCTCCCCTAACCCTTCTCTTCCAACCCTCTTCTCCTCTCCCTAACCCTTCTCTCCAACCCTCTTTCCTCTCCTACCTTCTATCCTACCCTCTCCCCTACCCTTCGTCCTTCCCCTACCCTCTTCTCCTCTCCCCCTACCTTCTCTCCAACCCTCTTCTCCTCTCCCCTATCCCTTCTCTCCAACCCTCTTCTCCTCTCCCCTAACCCTTCTATCCTACCCTCTTCTCCTCTCCCCTAACCCTTCTCTCCAACCCTCTTCTCCTCTCCCCTAATCCTTCTCTCCAACCCTCTTCTCCTCTCCCCTAACCCTTCTCTCCAACCCTCTTCTCCTCTCCCCTAACCCTTCTCTCCAACCCTCTTCTCCTCTCCCCTAACCCTTCTATCCTACCCTCTCCCCTAACCCTTCTTTCCAACCCTCTTCTCCTCTCCCCTAACCCTTCTCTCCAACCCTCTTCTCCTCTCCCCTAATCCTTCTCTCCAACCCTCTTCTCCTCTCCCCTAACCCTTCTCTCCAACCCTCTCCTCCTCTCCCCTAACCCTTCTCTCCAACCCTCTTCTCCTCTCCCCTACCCCTTCTCTCCAACCCTCTTCTCTCCCATCCTCCCCTCTCCCCTAACCCTTCTCTCCAACCCTCTCCTCCTCTCCCCTAACCCTTCTCTCCAACCCTCTTCTCCTCTCCCCTAACCCTTCTCTCCAACCCTCTTCTCCTCTCTCCTAATCCTTCTATCCTACCCTCTCCCTTAACCCTTCTCTCCAACCCTCTTCTCCTCTCCCTCCAACCCTTCTCTCCAACCCTCTCTTCTCCTCCCATCCCTTCTCCCGAACCCTCTTCTCTCTCCCCTATCCCCTTCTCTCCAACCCTCCTCTCCTCTCCCCTAACCCTTCTATCCTACCCTCTCCCCTAACCCTTCTCTCCAACCCTCTTCTCCTCTCCCCTAACCCTTCTCTCCAACCCTCTTCTCCTCTCCCCTAACCCTTCTCTCCAACCCTCTCCTCCTCTCCCCTAACCCTTCTCTCCAACCCTCTTCTCCTCTCCCCTAATCCTTCTCTCCAACCCTCTTCTCCTCTCCCCTAACCCTTCTCTCCAACCCTCTCCTCCTCTCCCCTAACCCTTCTCTCCAACCCTCTTCTCCTCTCCCCTAACCCTTCTCTCCAACCCTCTTCTCCTCTCCCCTATCCCTTCTCCCCTACCCCTTCTCTCCTACCTTACGTACACCTCTTCAATTAGCACTTTATCTGTTGGACTCACCTGTGCTTACCTGCGACACTCCCTGCTCCGGGCTAATTACCGAGGGGCAGGCAGGCAGGTGTCAAGGGGTAGAAGAACAAACAACAACGACGATAACAAGAACTGCGGGAGATTGAGCAGTTCAAGTAGCGGGCATTGTTGCGACTCGTTAAGCAAGGTAAATAGGGACCTTAACCCACCCTTTGCTATTATATTCTGGCTGACGTTAGGCGATTTTATGCAGTTAAGAAAGACCCATAATATATAGAATGTTTATTGAGA
>CM064520.1:14211132-14258632 GCA_032716605.1 Paralithodes platypus
AGCCGCCATATTGAATACCTCGTCAACTTCAAGCAGTGTGTACCACCTATAGGCCTCAACTTCAGCAGATAACATTCTGTATATTGATTATTGTTAGCCTCTCTAAACTACCAGGTAGGTGGAAATGAGGTACAAATTACTTAAAACTAAATTTAGTATGCGGTGCAAATATCTTGAACATCAACTAATTCGCTGGAAAAGGAGTACACATCTCCTATTTGCAACAAACAGGGTGTGAGTAAACAAGATGGCGTTAATGGAAACCCAATTACCTTTTAACTTCTCCCTATGCAAATTTCTGAAAGTATATACCCCCAGCAGCACCCTCATCATCATAATCACCCCCCTTTGGTCAGAGTGTCGGAAGCACCCGATAATTTGCTGGGACCAGTTGATATTAAGGGGAGATGGGTTGTTTTTCTGGCCCCCCCCTTCTTCCGCATGTTTAGCCACATTGGTTTTCAGATTTTGAGACGTTCGGCCGATTAGTTTTTTCACCCCATTTCTTGGTCAATATTATGACTTTTCGTGTCATTTAGGTGTCGATTTTCTTCCTGGCGAGCGAAAGCGAGCCTGTAATTTAAGAGAAACCGGTCGTTGGCCAGGACATTTTTCTAACTTGAAGGAGGGTCTTGAAGGGTGTTTTTTTAAGCTTGATGTAGTCTGGAGAGGAAACTAAAAATATATTAAATAGATACATAAATGAGCAAATAAATCTGCCTAATCCCCCCTTAAATCCCCCCTTAAATCCCCCCTTAAATGGGAGGGGATGCTGATGGGCAGCGTTGATTTGGGAGGTGTGCCGCGCCTGCGAGAGTATATCTTGGTTAGCCGAGTTTTTCTCCTCCTCATAATTTGCTATCTTTCAATTTCACTTAAGGGGAGGCAGACCGTTTTTCTGGACCCCCTTCTCCCTAATGTTTAGCCCCACTAGTTTGGAGATTATAAGACGTTCTGCCCATTAGTTTGGCGATTTTAACACCTTTCGCCCCATTTCGTTGTCAATTTTAAGACCTTTCGTGCCATTTAGGTGTCGCTTATTTCCTGGGGAGCGATAGCGAGCCTGCAATTTTAAGAGGAAGCGGCCCTCAGCCGGGACATTTTTCTACCGAAAAATGTACAAATTTATCCTGAAGGGGGGTCTAGGGGGTGTTTTTCTAAGCTTGATGGAGGTCTAGGGAGGAAACTAAAAAAATATATGAATAAATGAATTAATAGACCAAACAAACGGTCAGTCTCCCCTTAAATTGCAGTTACAGGTGGAAGCTCATGGTAGCTTTTTCCTCTCTTTTTGTCAACTGATCTTGTCTGTAGGCTTCATAAATATATAGTTTTTGTTATAATAATTTGTCTACCTAATTTATTATTCTACCTTCCAGGGCAAAATAATTTAGATATCTTACCCGAATAAAATTACGAATCAAAACTTTCCTGAATAAGTCCTTGTGTAAATCTGACTTTACTGTTGTTGAAGATCATCACAGGAAGACAATTATAACTTGTTTTGACCTAGATGTGTGTGACTTTGTGTTTTGCCTGTGTGTGTTCGTTGTTTTATATTGTGTTTTCCCTCTTCTTGCTCTGTCTTGAGTCGCCCCCCCAAAAAAAAAAATATAAAAAATAAAAAATAAAATAATAAGGAAAAGAAGGAAAAAGAAAAGAAAACAAATAGGAAAAGTGGGGATTGGGCCTGAGTAAATAGATAGATAGATAGATAGATAAATAGATAGATAAATAGATAGATAGATAGATAGATAGATAGATAGATAAATAGATAGATAGATAGATAGATAGATAGATAGACTGCATTTAGAGATTATGTGGTAATACTTGACGTGCTCTACCATATACGCCCCATGTCGATTGACCACCAATACTACTCACCGAATTCTGAGATACCCTTTTCATTGGCTGTCGATAAAACGATATAGAGTTATCGCGGTTTTTGTTAGGGTTTTCGTAACTTCATTTTGGCAGCCTTATAGAAGTGTCCTGCAGAAAATTCCCCATTCAAATCGTAATGGAGTATCGTCTGTTTACCCTTAAGGGGGTAGTACTCGCTTTTTATGGACCTCCTCCCTTATCCTTAGCATAATAGTTTTGACATTTTTAGACGTTCGTTCCGTTAGTTTGGCATTTTTTGAGACCTTTCACCCCATTTCTTTGTCAGTATTAAGACTTTTCGCATCATTTAGGTGTCGATTTTTTCCCTGGTGAGCGATAGCGAGCCTGTAATTTTAGAAGGAATCAGCCTTCGGCCGGGACATTTTTCTACCGAAAAATGTACAAATTTATCTTGAAAAGGAGTCTAGGGGGTATTTTTTTAAGGCTTGCTGGAGGTCTAGCAAGGAAATTCAAATATACATAAATAAATGAATATATAGGCCAAAAACCAAGTACTACCCCCTGAAGACAGCAGTCATAATAGCTTACCAGACCTTGCAATTAATCACAGATCATATTAGTAGGGACATAGTGACTTTGATTTTAACTTATCTCGTAGCTAAGTACTTACCTTATTAAATATCGATCTATAATCACTTGACCTTACCTATTCTTATAATTAACCACAGATATTACGATTGAACAGTTTCCAGTTACAAAAAAAATAAAATAAATAAACCTTGCCTGATCTAGTAGTTTATCTTGAATCCTTGCCTATTAGAGAATTAAACCTTACCTGATCTAGTAGTTTACCTTGAATCCTTGCCTATTAGAGAATTAAACCTTACCTGATCTAGTAGTTTATCTTGAATCCTTGCCTATTAGAGAATTAAACCTTACCTGATCTAGTAGTTTATCT
The DNA here is from genome assembly GCA_032716605.1 of Paralithodes platypus. Taxonomy (NCBI): domain Eukaryota; kingdom Metazoa; phylum Arthropoda; class Malacostraca; order Decapoda; family Lithodidae; genus Paralithodes; species Paralithodes platypus. Next base: position 14,213,936 of record CM064520.1, read on the forward strand.
TGAATCCTTGCCTATTAGAGAATTAAACCTTACCTGATCTAGTAGTTTATCTTGAATCCTTGCCTATTAGAGAATTAAACCTTACCTAGTAGTTTATCTTGAATCCTTGCCTATTAGAGAATTAAACCTTACCTGATCTAGTAGTTTACCTTGAATCCTTGCCTATTAGAGAATTAAACCTTACCTGATCTAGTAGTTTATCTTGAATCCTTGCCTATTAGAGAATTAAACCTTACCTGATCTAGTAGTTTACCTTGAATCCTTGCCTATTAGAGAATTGTACGCGATAGAACTGCTCTTATCTTCTAATTAACCAAAAACCTATTACCCACAAAAAAGGGTTTGTCCTACCGCTCATCTCGTTACCGGCGCAGACAAGTCGGGAACGTCTCACCTCTCCCAGGATAACGATCAGCCCGGTGTTTATCACGCGGCTCTAAATTTACAATCAGTGTTGCTTTAATTTACAGACATGGCCGGTTTATTTTCATCACCTGCCACCCGCTTACCTACCTTGTTCTCTCTCTCTCTCTCTCTCTCTCTCTCTCTCTCTCTCTCTCTCTCTCTCTCTCTCTCTCTCTCTCTCTCTCTCTCTCTCTCTCTCTCTCTCTCTCTCTCTCTCTCTCTCTCTCTCTCTCTCTCTCTCTCTCTCTCTCTCTCTCTCTCTCTCTCTCTCTCTCTCTCTATGCATGAATTAACCCTTCACTAATGTTCATGCAAGGTATTAAATGGAGCAATTGGTGTGTGGAAGAGAGCTATCATGCTGTGGTACTCTTCTCTGTCTTTCATGTTATCTGTTGTTACTTGCTTTCTTTTACACACACACACACACACACACATCCAGCCGACTGACCCGCCGGACGACTCGTAAATCGCCTGTCCAACTCGGCTCCACACCATGACCCGGAAAGTCGTGAGTACCGAACACGGGTATAACGAGGCTTCACGTCGCTCACTCTAGAGGTGCACAGTTGCCCACAAAAGTCAGGTAGCTGTTAGTGTTGTGTTTGGTTAGCTCGGTCCTGTGTATATGTCTGCAGGATGTTGAATAAGGCTACGCTCGATGGTGCTATTTCTGATATTTTTTCCGAAAATTTGAAATGTGGATTTGAACCTCCGGAATGCAAATACAAGATCAATAATTACTTGGATTCCATTAGATCTGAAATGGCTTTGAGGGAAATTATTAGTGACCGCGACTGTACGTGGAATAACAAAAATATAAAATTATGCATTACTTGCAGCAACAACAGCGATTTGGGGTTTTGGGAATATTATTTGCTTTCATTAAATTGTACCAACTGCTGTGACATTAGTTTTTTTGGTCAACTGTACAGTGGGATGAGCTCGTTTTAACGAAATCCTTACACCTTAAGGGCCTCGCTTGACAGGGGAACAGGCGAGGCAGGCAGAGCATAGATATATATTGTAGTTTTTGGTTTCTGTGTTTTCGTTTTTTCGGCGGTGTCTCGTGCTTGGTCTCTCCGTGTGTGCTTTGGAGAGGAGAAAGGTATACGGGAAAGTGTGACTGAGAAGCAATCGTGGTTGTTGTGGAAAAGCATATAATACTTTGGAGATTAATTATGATATGTTTGAGTTAGGGCTAGAGCTGTGATAATTACTCGTATAGATTATAATGCTAAGCTATTATGCACATCTTAGGAAATTTGTCAATCAATCATGGGTGTCATGGGTGTTGGGTACCTCCAACCCTTATACAGTATGTTATTGTTGAAGTGGCTCAAACCTATTTTAGGCATTTGTGTTCACATTTAAAGAAACAACGAATAGAGATACATGGGGTCATGGGAAGGGGAGTGACATGATGCATTTGTGTATTTCTTTGTTTGTCTGTTTGTTTCAGAAAATACTGTATCTATGACCAATATATGTCTTGAGGGGCACAAATAACTCCTCTCGGAGTTCCCTTCTTATCCATCTCGTTATGCCCCCCTTCAACCCCCCCCCCCTCCCCTCCCCCCCCCTGAGGTGTGGGGTGTGTGCAGGAGTGTGTGTCTAACCATCGTGTAACCCCTTGTGGATTTTGACACATTATGACAGTTCATTCTGGCTATCATTAGACGATTGTACAAAGGACTACGAAGGAAATTAAGCAACAACAGGTCTAGTGACCCTTCTAGGCTGCTTGTCCTCCAAAACACTGAGGATCAAGTGTCCAAACAGTGGTTTAGAGTGGGTAAGGGAACATTGGAAAGGGAACTACTGCCCTAGAACTAATGTCCGTGGCAGGATTAGGAAGTTAGTAGGGGACAGATGGGTTAGTAACTGAGGGGAGGATAAAATAAAGTTATTCATTTACAAACGCAGTCAGTCGCGGGTTTGATGCGAGATATTTGTCTAGGCGAAGTTTAAATTAATCAACGGTGCTGCAGTCTATAACATCTCGGGGAAGCCCATTCCATAAGTTGACAACTCGATTGAATAAGAAATGTTTAGCTTCGTGTGAGTTAAAAGATTTACCAATAATTTTGCACCCGTTTCCCCGCGTGTAATTAGATTGGTCGATAGTGAAGTACTTACTACAGTTCATATTGTCGATGCCTTTGATGATTTTGAACACTTGAATTAAGTCGCCTCTTAATCTGCGCTGGGTTAAAGGAAATAGATTTAATTCTCTAAGACGCTCCTCGTATGGTTTGTTCTTTAGGCTAGGTATCATTTTGGTAACTCTACGTTGAACTCGTTCTAGCTTGTCTATATCTTTTTGGTAATAAGGGCACCAGGATTGAACGCAGTATTCCAGAAGAGGGCGGACTAAGGAATTGTAAAGGGTTAGGATAACGTCTTTGGATTTATGCTCATATGACCTTGTAAACAAGTTAGGAAGTACCTGTGCGCACCAGAAGGGTAAATACCATGTCAAATATCCCTCTGACTTCCATATGCCCTTCCTAAGCTGAATAGAATACGGTAGTTAAATGTTAACTAAACGGGCCATAATCCTCAAGGGGTTGACACCTTCTGTACCGGCGACGTCTTTATCATTATATTTTAGCGATATTTAGAGGATTGTGTGCAGTTTAAGAAGGGTCTGTGGCAGCAAAAAGGGTTAAGTGAGATAGTTCGAAGCCTGTTACTTGCTGGAGGCCCTTTTGAAGCTGAGTAAAATTGTCTAATAGTAGGCAAAAGTTAAAAGGACATCGCCGGTACAGACGGCGTTATTGGATGCAGGTAATACTAAAAGTGTATAATCGTAGAACATTGGTTTAACGACACTTATGGACTGACAAGTATTGGAAGTCAATCTCTTACCAAAATAGTTTTAAGACGTTTGTTTTTACTGTTTATATTGTTGTTCATTCACATTCTCTCTCTTTCTCTCTCTCTTTAAAAATTCACCACCCGGCTCGTGTTTGGGTTTTAATACTTACTTTTAGGGTCATTAAAAGTCGCTAATTAATTGGGCGACACTGGCTCTGATCAGGTTACAAGAATGTTTGGCCTTCGACCCTTTTTCCCTCATTCTTCCATTCTTTTGTTTTTGTCTACTATCTATCCCTTTTCTTGTTTACGTCTTTTGTCTTCCACCTTCATCACCTTGAGGATGCTGCCCCGCGTCCGAACACACGCACTCCACACAATTTACTCGGCTGCTTTTTATTTTGATAGGGTGGCTGGAGTGAGGAGAGAGAGAGAGAGAGAGAGAGAGGAGGATGGAGTGGTGAGGGTGAGAAAGAGTATATGGTACGAGACAATGCGTAAAAAAAAAAAAAAAAAAAAAAGCACACACACACACACACACATGGATTTTGTATAGGCCTATGCGTAACTTCCTTCTTTCTATTTGTATCATATTTGTTTGTCTTGTATATATTTTGATTGGGTGGCTGGATTGACGAGAGAGAGAGAGGAGGATGGATAGAGTGGTGAGAAACGAATGGGTGGAACAAGGGAATGCAAAAAGAAACAGCGTTTTTGTTTGTGGTTTTCGTCCGTTTTGCTTGATTTCGTCATGGATTTTAGTCTACTTTCCGATATTTCGATGGAGTGGTAGAAGAGTGGAGGGCTACGAAACAATGGTGGTAGAAGAGTGGAGGGCTACGAAACAATGGTGGTAGAAGAGTGGAGGGCTACGAAACAATGGTGGTAGAAGAGTGGAGGGCTACGAAACAATGGTGGTAGAAGAGTGGAGGGCTACGAAACAATGCAAACAGAAACTCCACCTTGGATAATTCCGGTGCTATTCCTCCCTCTCCGCGCTCCTCTCTCTTCCTTATGCCTAATATCCTAATCTCTTCAAAAGATGTACTTTCTACCCTCTCTGGGCTTAACACTAATAAGGCGTACGGTCCGGACGGTGTTCCTCCTGTTGTTCTCAAAAACTGTGCTTCCGTGCTGACTCCCTGCCTAGGCAAACTCTTTCGTCTCTGTCTATCCTCTAACGTCTTCCCTTCATGCTGGAAGTTTGCTCACATTCAACCTGTCCCAAAGAAGGGTGACCGCTCTCAACCCTCCAACTATCGTCCAATTGCTCTCATTTCTTGTCTTTCTAAAGTTTTTGAAACTATTCTTGCTTCCAAATTTCTTAAGCATTTCTCTTCTCATAATCTGCTCTCAGATCGCGAGTATGGCTTCTTAAGGGTCGCTCTACTGGTGTACTTCTTTCATATCTTACTAACTCTTGGTCATCCTCCTTTCGGGACTTCGGTGAGACTTTTTCTATTGCACTAGACATATGGAAAGCCTTCGATAGAGTCTGGCATAAATCTTTAATTTCTAAACTACCCTCCTTCGGTTTCTATCCCTCCATCTGTGCCTTTGTCTCTAATTTCCTTTCCGGCCGTTCCATAGCCGCGGTTGTGGACGGCCATTGTTCACTTCCTCACCCTATAAACTCCGGTGTTACTCAGGGCTCTGTCCTACCTCCTATTCTCTTTCTAATTTTAAATGATCTCCTTAACTGTACCTTAATTCCCATCCATTCATACGCAGACGACTCAACCTTACACTACTCCATTACTTTTTCAGAACGCCCCAGCCAGCAATCCCTCAACGACAAACGTAATGAAGCCATACAACTCTTAAATTCTGATCTAAATACTATTTCCAATTGGGGCAGAGAAAACTTTGTTAACTTTAATGCTTCCAAAACCCAATTTCTCCATCTATCTACCCGTCAGGATCTCCCAGCGGACTATCCCTTATTCTTCAACAATACAAAAATCAACCCTTCATCTTCTCTCAATATTCTTGGTGTCTCTTTTTCTTCTGCTCTCATTTGGAAGGACCATATTACCAGTCTTGCTAAGGCAGCCTCCCAGAAGCTGGGTGTGCTCAACCGCCTTAGGGGGTTCTTTTCCCCTGCACAGCTTCTTGCTCTGTACAGGGGCATAGTGCGCCCTTGTATTGAGTATTGTTCACATGTGTGGGGAGGTTCCTCTCACACCGCTCTCCTAGACAAGGTTGAAAGGAAGGCCTTTCGTATCATTAACTCCCGTCCACTCACCAACTCTCTGCAATCTCTCTCTCTCTGCCGCAATGTTGCATCTCTCTCGCTATTCTATCGCTACTATAATAATCAGTGTTCCTCAGAGCTATCCCAGTGCATACCACCTCCTTTACGTAGGGCACGTGGTACCCGTCTTGCAACTCAATCCCACCCCTACTCTGTGCAACTCTCCAACCCAAGAGTAAAACGTTACTCTCAAACTTTCTTCTACTCAACAGCTGAGCTCTGGAACTCTCTCCCAGAATCAGTTTTTCCCGCTTCCTATGACTTAAATTGCTTCAAACTCCGTGTGTCCAGGCATTTTGGCTCGAACGTCCCTTGATTTTGGCCCTGTCACTCTTTCAACTATGGGGGAGGCACTCGCTATAGGCAGTTATGCCTTTTGCCACCCTCAATCACATAGAAAAAAAAAATAATAATATGGAGTGATGGTGTTAATAGTATGTAGTGAAGATAGTGTTAATAGTGTGTGATGATGAATAGCCTATGTTGTTTGAAGTGTGTAGTGGTGAGGATGGTGCTAATAGTATGTAGTGAAGATGGTGTTAATAGTATGTAGTGATGATGGTGTTAATAGTATGTAGTGAAGATGGTGTTAATAGTATGTAGTGAAGATGGTGTTAATAGTGTGAAGTTAAAATGGTGTTAATAGTGTGAAGGAAAGATGTCACTAGTATCACCATCAACATTAGTACTGTCACCGTCATCACTACTACTATCACCATCACCACTACTATTATCACCATCAGCACAACTATTACCATCATCACTACTACTATCACCATCACCATTACTACTATCACTATCATCACTACTACTATCACCATCATCACTACTACTATCACCATCATCACTTCTATCACCATCATCACTACAACTTTCACCATCATCACTACTATCACCATCATGACTACTATTATCACCATCATCACTACTATCACCATCACCACTACTATTATCACCATCATCACTACTATTACCATCATCACTACTACTATCACCACCATTACTATTATGACTATCACCACTACAACTATCACCATCATCATTAATACTGTCACCATCATCACTATCATCACCATCAACACTGCTACTATCACCATCACCATTACTATTATGACCATCACCACTACCACTATCACCATCATCACTATTGATATCACCATCTTCACTGAACAAAAACAGTGATCAGAGAGTGGGCAATGGATTCCATGATGCTTAACCCTTTCAATATTGGTGACGTCTTATTTATTCTTTTCTTGCAACTATTAGACGATTGTATTCAGCTTAGGAAGGACGTTTGCACATTAAAAGGCTGCAGACTATCTTAACGAATCATCTTAGCCACCATATATCCTTTATGAGCTTCATACAATAGAGTAAAAGTAGCAGAAATACAATATAAAAGACATCACCGATACTGAAGGGTTAAGGGGAGATTTCCACTAGAGGGATATTTTGTTGGACCCATTTCTCCCTCACGCTTAGCCCCATTGCTTTTGAGATTTTAAGATGCTTGCCCTATTAGTTAGGCAATTTTTAAGAACTTTCGCCCCATTTCTGTCAATTTTAAAGATTTAGGTGTTGATTTTTCCCTTGCGAGCGATAGCGAGCCTGTATTTTAAGAGGAACTGGCCTTCGGCCAGGAAATTTTTCTACCGAAAAATTTACACATTTATCTTGAAAGGGGGTCTAGGGGGGGGGTAATTTTAAGCTTGATGGAGGTATAGTGAACAGACTAAAAAACTCCCCTTAAAACTTACAGTGGGAGGGCATAATTTTCGCTGAATTTTATACATTATACATTTATACAACATTATACAACATTATACATTTATACATTTATACAACATTATACATTTATACATTTATACAACATTATACAACATTATACAACATTATACAACATTATACAACATTATACAACATTATACAACATTATACAACATTATACAACATTATACATTTATACATTTATACAACATTATACAACATTATACATTTATACATTTATACAACATTATACAACATTATACAACATTATACATTTATACATTTATACAACATTATACAACATTATACAACATTATACAACATTATACAACATTATACATTTATACAACATTATACAACATTATACAACATTATACAACATTATACATTTATACAACATTATACAACATTATACAACATTATACAACATTATACAACATTATACAACATTATACAACATTATACATTTATACAACATTATACATTTATACTTCAGGTTTTATACAACATTATACATTTATATTCAGGTTTGCAATGTCCTTTGGGAACTTGAGTAAAACGCTTGAGGTGGGAATTTCATGATTCTTAAAGCTGTCATTACAATGGTATCGCTTTTGTTTACTTCTGTGGAGCACTAGATTATTTCAATTCAGTTAACAAACGTCCTCGAAAAATGATATCGGTGAATTTTTAAGTATCTAATTGTTATCCTTCGCTACTATAATATGTATGCTAACTAAACTGCATTACGGTGGCTGACGAAACCCCAGAATATAACCAATAAGTAACTAAATAAATAAATATATAAATTGCGTCTACGCAGTGAAAAGGTATAAACCTCAAGATTATCCGATTCGATAACAGGCGAGGAGAGCAACACGTAACTGATGGTTGATAGTTTCCCAAATATTCTTTCGTCATTACTATCTCTCCCGTTGAGCTTGGAGAGGGTGTAATAAAATATGTTAACCCTATTGGAGAGTAAAAACAATGTGGCTTCAAAGTGTGATTTGTTATAAACCCCTTCTGTACCGGCGACGTCTTTAATATTTGATTTTAGCTACGTGTTAGACAATGTTATGAAGCCACCCCATTGATGGGGTGGCAGAAGAGTGGAGTGCTACGAAACAATTGATGGGGTGGTAGAAGAGTGAAGTGTTTTTACTATTGGGTGTTATTTATTTCTATCTATCTAGCTATCTATATGCTCAGGCCCAATCCCCATGTTGGGGGTAGCCGACTCAAGACAGAGCAAGAACAGGGAAAACACAAAAACAACATAAAACAACGAATAAACACAGATATTGTATTAATTTAATATATTTTTATTTTGTATGGTTCTCCTCCGTTTTGCTTTATGTTATCGAGCATTTTAGTCCATATTATCTATATTTTGATTGGAGTGATGGCTATGATCAGGTTACAAGAATGTTTGCCCTTCGACCCCTTTTTCCCTCATTCTTCCATTCTTTTGTTTTTGTCTACTATCTATCCCTTTTCTTGTTTGTCTTTTACCCTTTTCGTTGTTTTACCTTTCTCCCATTCTCCCTCTGTCTATATTTTCGCGCTGTGCTGTCCTTGTCTTTCATTTTCTCTTTTCTTCTGGGTTTTTCCTTCAATATTTTCCTATCTTTATCTTCCTTCTCATGTCCCCCCTTCCTTCCTTCTTCTTTGATTTTCGCTCTCATATATCTTTTTCTCTTAATTTTATTTTGTACTTGTCTCTCCACTTTTCCTATCCTTTGCCCACCTTCTCCCCTCTCTTCTATGTTGTCTGTTCCGTTTTTGTCGTCTAAATATATATTCTTCCTCTATTATCTTCTATCTCTTTTATCTTATTGCTTACCTTTTCTGCTCTCATCTCTCTCATTCACCTTATCTTACTCTCTGTTCTTCTCGTTTCTCCCTCTCTCTGCGTTTTGTGTATCTCTCTCCTCTCTCTCTCTCTCTCTCTCTCTCTCTCTCTCTCTCTTTCTCTGCTTTATGATCATCTGTGTTTATGTATTGGTCTACGTATCTCTCTACACGGTCCTACAGTCTGTTTATTTTCAGCCGACGGTAAATTGCTAAATCCCCACCTTAATTACTTAGCTATTTCAATTAAATTGACAAAATAATGAAGCGAAATGTGTTGCTAATTATAAAAAACTTGGTATTTATATGATGCAGGAACGAGTGATATTTGTTTTCCATTAGATTCTAGATATCAATTGCTAAGGGATTCAAATTGCCGTCAGCTAGAAATATACAAACAATAATAGCATGTTGCTCATAGAATGGCAAAAAGTAATGGTTGAAATTAAATTATTATCGATTTTCTGATAACATGCTTGACGATTCTGATGAAATTTAGCAAACAAGTCGAATTGTTCTACCCTAAGAATTTCCTTTTAATTTGATTTCTACAATTTCACTCTAGTTGCGTTATTCAATTTTGGTAGGAAAGCAAATTATAAAATATAACTAAGTAATGTTCAAAATACATCAACTTACTATAAATAGTTGGTAAACGAAGGTCGTATAGTGCTTATCGAACTAGCACCTCAAGATTAGTCCAATTATATTAGAATTACGAATGTAGTTAAAATACATACAATTGCAAAGAATTTGTCAACACACAATTAAATCCAGATAGTTAACTAATCCACCGTACTTCTTATCGGCCTGTCGCACTATATCTAATCCCGCAGATCTTATCCGGCACCTATCTTTCCTCGAGCGGCTCTAATTTAATTGTTAGCGGTTTACGATCAAGGCACTTCGTTCCGCATCTTTCTACTACGAACTGGGGTACCTTGATAGTCAGAGAACTGGCCTAGAAGAAATCTGATTACTGGGCGCCATCTTGATCCCCACGCTTTTATTTGTAAGCAATTATTCTCCTTCGCAGCGCCGTTAATGAACTAGGTAACTTAACCAATGACGTTGCCTTTAGAAATTTAAAAGGTAATTCTCTGTACACAATATTCATTCCCACAGTATGCGTTCAGAATTAGGCGCTGGGGAAGCGTAGGATAATACCAGCACCAGTACTGATTTATTTCAAGTACCCGAGGCAATCAGAGAGGTTAGTTAGATGCATGATGTAGAATAATGAGTTATGACATAGAAAGTAATATACAGTACACATAAATACATTAGAAATAAAACCTAAATAATGAAATATAAGAATAGAAGCTAAGGATTGGAACCACTTGAAGATTAAACAAGGTGTGTGTTCAAATAGCAGGACGTTTGGCTTGACAATTCTTGGCGGTACTCTCTCTTGGTGGTACTCTCTCTCTCTTGGTGGTACTCTCTCTTGGTGGTACTCTCTCTTGGCGGTACTCTCTCTTGGCGGTACTCTCTCTTGGTGGTACTCTCTCTTGGCGGTACTCTCTCTTGGTGGTACTCTCACTTGGCGGTACTCTCTCTTGGCGGTACTCTCTCTTGGCGGTACTCTCTCTTGGCGGTACTCTCTCTTGGCGGTACTCTCTCTTGGCGGTACTCTCTCTTGGCGGTACCCTCTCTTGGCGGTACCCTCTCTTGGTGGTACTCTCTCTTGGTGGTACTCTCTCTTGGCGGTACTCTCTCTTGGCGGTACCCTCTCTTGGCGGTACCCTCTCGGCGGTACTCTCTCTTGGCGGTACTCTCTCTTGGTGGTACTCTCTCTTGGCGGTACTCTCTCTTGGTGGTACCCTCTCTTGGCGGTACTCTCTTTTGGCGGTACTCTCTTTTGGCGGTACTCTCTTTTGGCGGTACTCTCCCTCGGCGGTACTCTCTCTTGGTGGTACTCTCCCTCGGCGGTACTCTCTCTTGGCTCTCTCTCGGCGGTACTCTCTCTATCCAGCCACCCTACAGCTCGAACTCGTTATCCAGCTGGGGACTTGATCCACACCCCCATAAATTACCTTGGGGCCTATCCGAGTGTGGGGATCGGCCTTATCTCTCGTGTCGCGCCGGTTAAGTGGGGAATGTTAGTAATGGGGGGAGAGAGAGAGAGGGGGGGGGGGAAGGAAGGTTGAAATGGAAGAGAGAGAGAGAGAGAGGTGTGATGTACGTCTTAAATGTTACTGTGTTGTTGGAATGGCTATGAATATGAATGTAGCTTGTAATAAGCTCTCCCACGCTCATCATATTATGCTATCATCTATCCCATTTTCTCTTGCCCATTCTTAGTTACAAAGGTTAGAGGTCAAGATTTCTGGACTACTTACAATGAATAGACTGTAGGTATTATTATTTTGTTCAAACTATTGTCAATCCTGGTAGTTTATTTATCAGATTCTTCTTCATTATTTCTTTGCAGCATTTTTATTATATTACACTCGGCTCCCTTTTGTTAGCCTTTTCCTTGACTATTTGTATTTACACTATTGCGAGCTCTTGTGGGTTATTATGATACTTTGTTAAATTAATGTTGAAATTATCCTTCCTGTTGCCATTTGCAAGTAATGTATTGCATTCAAGTTTGTACCCTAGGCTAACAAAAACAACTTCCAAGATTTCCTTTAAACTAAAAAATGCCTACCCAGACCCCCTTTAAGCTAAATTTGTACATGTTTCGATATACAAAAGTCCTGGCCGAAGGCCGATTTATTTTAAGTTATAGGCTCGTTATTGCTTACCAGAAAACACATATCGAAACCTGAAAGGGGTGAAGCGTCTTGTCGCCAATCTAGTGGGATGAAACGCCTTAGCATTAGCATCTCTAAAATGACGGAACAAAACAAGGGAGTTCTAAAAAGACGTCCCTCGTCCCAAATACGGCTAAGCTCAATTTGAGCTGAACAAATTTGAACGTTGTCTTCCTCTCTCCTATTTATTTGTATATAGTGTAGTTATTTTTTATCTCGATTCCACTGATTTTCTTCTGCATACGAATACTATATTGTAACACAGCTCACAGTCTGCTTGTAATACATTTTTCTCCATTTAATTTTACTGATACACTATTTAATGCTCTCTTTTGAATAGCAGTCAATAGTACACATACCACTTATGTGAAATAAGCTCTAGGTAATTGTTACGAAAGCATAATTCTCGCGAGCAGCTGTATTAACAATAGTCCAGTTAAAACTCGTAAAACGCCTTTCTATTATCGTTCTTCAGAATCTGGAGCGTCGGCTGTTGAAATGGCCAGGAATTCCACAAATATCTCTCTCCGCGCCGAGTTCACAAAAGGGAAAAATGCGCGGTGAAGAAGGTTAAACAATTTCTAAAAAGTCCCGATTTTTCCTTGCCAACATTCTCTCTCCCCCCCCCCCTCAAACATCCCCGGCTACCGTGTTCCTCTCTGTTGAAGTCGAGTCTCTTAACCAGCAGCTTTATGGGATGACATGTGACCCCATCGCGTTCTTCCTCACACTAGGGGGCCGAATTTTGGGACACTCGCTGAATGCCACGTAGAATTTTGGAGGACACCCGTTGAATAGCGTGTAGAATCACTAAGAATAACCCGGGCTCCTGGAATGAAGAAGCCCCGCCCCGATACCCCTCACCCCACCCCACTTGAAAGGAGAAATATTCACCCCTTTTAAAAAGTTAATTGAAAAGGCCAATCGATCGCGCAAGATATATAGACTGGGCCATTGAACCACCGAGCCTCTGGACAAAAGAAAGGTCCCTCCCTCCCTCTAACCCTCCATACTCACTCACTCTAACCCCTCGCTACTCCCCCCCTCTAACCCCTCCCTACTCCCACCCTCTAACCCCTCCCTACTCCCTCCCTCTAACCCCTCCCTACTCCCTCCCTCTAACCCCTCCCTACTCCCCCCCTCTAACCCCTCCCTACTCCCTCCCTCTAACCCCTCCCTACTCCCTCCCTCTAACCCTCCCTACTTACTCCCTCCAACCCTCCCTCCCTCCCTCCCTCCCTCTAAACCTCACTACTCACTCCCTCTTACCCTCCCTACTCACTCCCTCTTCAGGCGGGTTTTCGAGGAACGTGGAAAAAGGAAAAACGTTGGCCATTCACAGCTGAGATAGAGACACGATAGGAATGAGGGTGTTATTCCTTCCTGCGGGACAATATGCGGGACAAATGGCCAGGACAATGGAAGGCATAGTGTGGCTTGCCTAGGACACACACGCCCCCCTCCCCCCTTCACACACACACACACACACACACACACACACACACACACACACACACACACACACCTTTCTCTTTCTTCACGTAAGGTTACAATTGTCTTTATAGTTCCAGTCTTATACCTTGATTTATAAACCATCTTGGTCTTCTATTAGTGACTGATTATTCTAGGTAATGGTTGTGGTATTTGGCCCATTTTAATTAATTACTATCATATGCAGTTTAAGTAAAACACTCATTTCATGAGACAATTAACATTGATGTTAGGGTAGTTTGTTACTTGTAATATATTTGGAGGGATTTGTATCATAAGCTGACTCTGTATTATGCAATATCAAGCAATTCCACATCTCAGATAACAGGTTTTAGCCATTTCGCTTATAGCATAAGTTTGTGTGAAAATACGGCTCGCCACGATTGTATGCAACATGTAACACCTATCAAAACCAGGATATCGACATTCTCACAATAACAGGCTGTGCTCACACCCCTCCGCCCTCTCCTTCCCTTCCCTGCCCGACTCCCAAAGAACAATCATGAACAATCAGGGCTTAATACGGGTATAATAGCGGGGGGAATGTGAGACTGCAGGACTCTAGAGAGGGGGGGAGGGGGGGAACCAGTCGTAACACCAGTAGGGGTAACACTGTAATCAGACGAGTGCTGGTTTGGAAGAGTAGGGTAGGGGGATTAGGGCGTAGTGAGAATAACATGAGGAGAGAGAGAGAGAGAGAGAGAGGCTTTAGTTAGGCTTTGAAATAGGTAATTTGTTCGCTCAAATTAATTTAGCCTATAAAATGTCTAACAAGAAGACTTCCAAAATATCTAACTGTTAAGAAGTGTAAGAAAACAAAAATAAAAGAGAGAGAGAGAGAGAGTGGGGGGGGGGGAAAGCTGGGGGCTGGGGAAGGGTTAACTAAGAGGGGGAGAGAAATTTCCGTGTCGAATTAAGTGACGCTACTAATAATTAATGGTCCTAAAGGGTGAGAAGGAAAGGTTTGGGGGGGAATACCGAATTGGAATAGGAAGTGTTTAGCCCTTTTAAGATTTTGATTATATTGTCTTATAAAATTATTATTATTATTATTGCCTCGCACGATTATCTTATTTTGTTAAAGGTTAATTTAATTAAGAACATAATCAAATGCCCGTCGTTGATTTATACTGTCAGCTGCTGAATAAAGTGGTGTTTTATTTTTATTTATTTATTTTATTTTTTTATTTTATTTTTTATATATATATATGTTATTTCTAGGTTATGGATTTACTACATATTTTTTTAAACATCATAGGAAATAAGTGGCGTAAATTTATACATATATAATATAAATTCATATTCATAAGCATCAGTAAGTCCATTATGCCTGCATTAGAGGAGCTAATATAATCCAGAAATTGAATTACCTCCCACTCAAACCATTCCCTCACATCTCAAGTTCCTATCCCTGCAACTATACCCTCTAACATTACAGAGTCGAAGCCACTATCATTATTATTCTTATGAGACCCCACCTTTCATATGCTGATCCGACTTGGGGCCCTCTTATATAATATTTACATGAGAATATGACCCCTTGTTGCGATATCGACATTTTTATCCTACCGTGATGGGGCTGGTCGTACGGTCAGATATAAAAGTTTTGTAAACCTTTATGAAGAACATTATTAAATGAAAATAGGACACTATGTTTACATTTTAATGGCCAGAACTATGACAAAAATATATATATGGGTGATTAGAAACACTGACAAATGTCAAAACTAATAACCCTAAGGGGAGGCAGACCGTTTGTTTGGTCTATTTATTCATTTATTTATATACTTGTTTAGTTTCCTCCCTAGACCTCCATCAAGCTTAGAAAAACACCCCCTAGACCCCTCTTCAAGATAAATTTGTACATTTTTCGGTAGAAAAATGTTCCGGCCGGTTCCTCTTAAAATTACAGGCTCGCTAACGCTCGCCAGGAAAAATTGACACCTAAATGGCACGAAAGGTCTTAAAATTGAAAACGAAATGGGGCAAAAGGTATTAAAATCGCCAAACTAATGGGCCGAACGTCTTAAAATCTCCAAACTAGTGGGGCTAAACATTAGGGAGAAGGGGGTCCAGAAAAAACGGTCTGCCTCCCCTTAATCGTTACATTAACCAATTTCTCATGAAGGATCCAAGTCAGGTTTTCGTTTCATACAACTGGGCACCTTAGCGCTCTATCGGTTTGAATGACTATATGCACAACACTGTAAATTTCCAATGTCTTTTATGTACACTATATCACAATAATGTTAATATCAAATAGGATTGATTAATATAAGTTTGAGTAGGTGAATTTCGGCTGTTCTATCTAATTATATTGTCTATATTATTCATGAAATATTCGATAGAGATGAGGCGAAGTATCCTTCTTCCTAACTTACGAAGGACTGCGCTGAGGTAATAGTTATAAACTCCATGACTTTCACAAGTTAATAGTTTCTAAGCTGAATGTAATCTATAATCGTATGCTATAACTAAATTAAATTTATATTATACTGTATATTAATGATATGCTTATGTGCATACCTGCCTCTTTATATAGTTATCTGATATGATATATGTATATATGTTACAGTCAGACTGTGGAACGTAGTCATTTCGTGATATGACTAAGCATTTCAGTCAATCTGTGAAATGACTGGTTACTAACCTAACCGGTTAGGTTAAGTTAAGTTAAGTTAAGTAGGTTAGGTTAGGTTAGGTAGTTCAGGTTAAGTTAGGTAGGTAGGGCAAACCCTATAGTTGCATTCAAGCTCGTGAAAAACAGATTGAGGTGTGTCATTGTGTGAACAGTTTGCTTCACTTCATAAATAATAGGTGGAGATCAATATAACATAACATGACCTAACCTAAGTTAGGTTAGTAACCAGTTAGTAACCAATCATTTCACAGATTGAGTGAAATGCTTAGTCATTTCATGAAATGCCTAGTTTCACAATCTGACTGTAACATATAATACTATATATATATATATATATATATAATTATATATATATATATATATATATATATATATATATATATATATATATATATATATATAATTATATATATATATATATATATTCATATCAGATAACTATATAAAGAGGCAGGTATGCTACCGTACATATGCAGATCATTATTATACAGTATAATATATTTCTTCAGCTTATTGTCGTTGGTATTCTTAGTTTTAATATTACCCAAAAGTCGCCAATTATTTTAATCAATTATTGACATTTATATTATGATAATATTTAACAAATTAGTATGTCAACTTTAAAGTTTGTGGAAATTAAAATTGCCATATTATAGTAGGCTTTCTGGAATTGGTAGAACTATATTATTGCTGTAGCTTTAAGTTCTCCATACCTGATGAATCTATTGAGTGTACCAAAGTAAAATGTTTGTTTCCTCAAGTTCTCTTTGTATGTCCGTTTGTCTTCTGTCTATCTCTATCTTAAAATAACAAGGATGGATTTAAGCTAATTATAATGACTCCTTCAACTTGGTGCCCGCCTTGAAGTGATTATCTCGTGGTTTCGATTTGTCGACCCTCCTCCATCCCCCGCCAATAGCCCATTACAAAATAAAATCGAATACATTGAAAGTTTGTATATTATATTAGCGGGAAACACTGTAATTATGCGAGATTATATAAGAACATAAGAACATAACTAATTAATATAAACTTTAAACTTAATATAATGGAATTCACAGGGTATATATTCCTAATTGTTCCGAAAAACGTACAGTATATAACATGCCAGGATGGTGAAGGTATAATTGTGTTATTATCTTTATAATGTCTTACATTAGTTTTGTATGGTTTAAAATGGAGTTCTTTTTTCAAAATCGATCTCATGATAATAGTTCACTGAATCGATATACTGTACTTGGATTAAATTAGTGTACGGTCCATGGTTATATTCCGAATTGAGAACAGATGAATCATGTCATAGAATAAAGTTAAGATTTGAATTAGTAGAAATATATCCATCAAAATTACTAGGGAACTTTCTCGCTCTAGCTCGCTCTCGCTCTAGCTCGCTCTAGCTCGCTCTCTCTCGCTCTAGCTCTCTCCTTCTCTCTCTCTCTCTCTCTCTCTCTCTCTCTCTCTCTCTCTCTCTCTCTCTCTCTCTCTCTCTCTCTCTCTCTCTCTCTCTCTCTCTCTCTCTCTCGCTCTCACTCTCGCTCTCTCTCTCTCTCTCTCTCTCTCTCTCTCTCTCTCTCTCTCTCTCTCTCTCTCTCTCTCTTTCTCAACACAGCGGGGGAGTCAGAAGGGTCTCTACACGTTCATTACCAGTACAAAGAGAAATATACCCTCCCTCCCTCTTACACACACCTCACTTACATCCTTATCATTTAATTTGTTTCCATTCAATACGTATAGACATTTATCTTCTTTCCTAATTTATTTAATTTATTCTCATACATCATCTACATCTTTATCATTGACTCCGCCAATGAAGTTGGACGGAAGTTATGTGTTTGCCTTCTGTGTCTGATTGCTTGTCTGTAATCAAGATATCTCACAAAGTTGTATACCAATTTTCATGACTTTGGATGGATATATATGGGCAAATAGGATGTGCTATAGAAGAGGTGATTTACTTTCGGGGGTGATCTGGAGATTGTTACAAAATTGGTGGGCAGATAGGATATGTGCCAAAGAAGAAGTTATTCAATTTATGAGACGATCCGGATCCTTTCCTGGAACCCAGATCCAGATAAAAATTGATGACTATGATAATAATAGTAAAGAACCAGATAGCCTAGGTGGAGGTATGCGCTCTACCCAGTGCCCCTCTAGTTGGTTACATATTTTACATCCCTCCTGTCTATATCACATTTTCTTTCCCTCTCTTTATGTTTCAACTGTTTTAGTGCAGGTAAGAACTAATTAGTATGTAGGGAAGAAGAGGTCTGCCTCGTGTGGGCCAGTGTTTTGTTGTTGTCGATGTCCATGTTTCTTATGTTCTATTGTTCTTTCTTCTATCAGTCTCCTCCTCCTCCCTCCCATCTCCTCCTCCTCCCTCCCATCTCGTTATCGTATGGTACCGTTTTCTTTCCATCGCAACCACTATTCCACCCATCTTCCATTTTCCTTTTGTCCCTCCCACCTTAGCTTCTAATTCTGTTTCTGTACTTGATCCTCCCACCTTAACTCCCTAATTTATATCTATACTTTGCCCTCCCATACTTTTTCCCCTTCATTCTCATTCTCACTTCCTCTCTCCATCCATTTATTTTTACTCCATCCTCCTGTCCCTCCCACCCAACCCATGAATCCCACCCTCCCTCCCTCCACTGTATCTAGCCTTACGCACTATAAGTATAAGTAAGTAAAGCGTGCATGTATATGTTCCAAATTGCATGCCTCGTTCTGTCTGCCTTCCGGTATTGGAATTATTCGATTGTATGGTACTAATCACGAATTATAACAGATCGCATGCATAATATTAGCTTCATGGATGAGTTGGGATTTTTAGCTTTAAGCGCAATTGGCTAAATGAGTCGGGGTTTTTTCTTCTTCGCAATCTGTAATGTAGTGTTTATTGTTGGATGTTGGATTCCTATTTTGTGATGTAGGAAAGTATTAAGACATCCTTGCAATAACTAGATCGAGTCTGGCAAGAGGTAGCCGATCCCATTCATTATAATACAGTATATGCAAGCTGAACAAAAATAATGAGGCCCACTATTGTTATAAGCACTTGTACATAACCTAGCTTCTACTGTCAAAAGGCTCAAGAGGCTGTTGCGATTCTCCTAACAGACGGCCTGGGCAACAATAGGCCCTCTAGCGACCACTTCCTGAGCGAGGTGGACCGGGCGCCGAATAAACAACACATTTGGCTGCTTGCGGCTGCGGTCTGCGCCGGTGCGTCTTAAAGAGGGACATTTTCGGTCGGCTGCGAGACTTTGGGGACGATTTTATGAGTTAATGGGACTTATATTCTCTCCTCTTTACTCTCATTTCTGTTCATCTCTCCCATTCCACCTTCTGGTTTGTATTTTTCACTGTTGTATACTATTTTAAATGTATCAGACTTGCAATCTTTCTTCATTATAGTTTCATTCCAGTCCCTCTTATTTCCATTATTTTACTTTCTCTTGGAGTTAATGGGACTTTTATTCTCTCCTCCCTGCCTTCCTTTCTGTCCCTCTCTTTTTTCTTAGGCCATTCTTTTCTCCTTTCTGGGTTCTGAGGCCCAGCTGGGGACCTCATGTGCGGGGAAGGAAGTGTGCTATTTAGAACTACAGGGCCCTTTATATGTCTCAAGTGGGTCTCCGTTGTCCCCGTGTTTACAAGCTCAGAGCCCCACGGAACCACATCCTCCCCCTGCGTTGAGAGAGATCCAGGAGAGAGGGAGATCGGCCAGTTCTTGCCTTGGACGTCAATTAAGTGCCTTAATTACCAAACAACGGACTGATATTTGAATTTGATCATGCAAAATTTAGACCCACAGACCAAACTATATAATTATCATGTACCAGTATTTTTAACTGTGAATTATGGGGATGGGAATATATATGAGAGTAAAGAAAGGGTAATATGACACCAATGACACCAAAACGACGGAGGTTGGCCGATCTCGCTTATTATAGGGTCTGTACCTGCTCTCTTCTCCCGGGGCATTGAGAGTTTGGAGTGGGTGTGGCGGGGCCCCTAACAAGCCTCCTTTTACCAGCGACACTCCTGTTTTGGCTGCCGCTGCGAGTCGTCATTATACGGTGATGAGTGGCTTGTTGCTCGTGCCCGCCTCCTGGCCCCTGCCCCCCGTCCCCAATTACTGCCCCACGCCCCCTCCGGATGCGAGATTTTTGTGTACACCCTGTTTAGACCGTTCGTTACGTATGCCAGAACCGCGTCTAGTCTGATTGACTATACCAACTTACAAGTCCGTTCGGAGTATCAGATTTTGTCTTGTTACTGATGTGTTGAATTGATTTACCTTACATATAGAATAGATTGTAATAAAGTGTGCAACATTGTTCTGACCACTTATCTGGAGGAACTCCATACACATTCGTTATAAGAACATTATCTCTCCACAGCTCTTTATTTGTTGTTGATTCGATACATTTATGAACATATATGAAATAAGTAGGAACACATTATGCGACGCATTTCTGATCTGATATAAGTATCGCACCACCGTCTCATTTGACTGTTTCTACATAATGATATGTCATACTGCATCGATTTAGTATTCATAATAATCAATATAGAGATATTGAGGAGGTTGGAATATTGAGGCCGGAAGTTAGATTGTGTCTGGTTAGGCTACGTTAACTGATGAGAGGTAATGCCATATGTACAGCTGGTAAGAAATGGGTATCATAAATAATAGTAGAGTCCCTGTTCGTTGGAAGGTTAAAAGGAATGTTATTTAAACTCAGCGATTGTTTGTTCTTCTTGATCTCGTTAGTTGTGTGTATTGGTCACTTTTATTGTAGAATACATTTCACTAATGTATGCAATATATGCATACTATTGTATATACAGTACTATATATACAGTACTATATATACAGTACTATATATACAGTACTATATATATAGTACTATATATACAGTACTATATATACAGTACTATATATATACAGTACTATATATATACAGTACTATATATACAGTACTATATATACAGTACTATATATGCAGTACTATATATACAGTACTATATATACAGTACTATATATACAGTACTATATATACAGTACTATATATACAGTACTATATATACAGTACTATATATACAGTACTATATATGCAGTACTATATATACAGTACTGTATATACGGTACTATATATACTGTACTGTATATACAGTACTGTATATATAGTACTATATATACAGTACTGTATATACAGTACTATATATACAGTACTATATATATATAGTACTATATATACAGTACTGTATATATAGTACTATATATACAGTACTATATATACAGTACTGTATATATATAGTACTATATATACAGTACTATATATACAGTACTATATATACAGTAATATATATACAGTACTATATATGCAGTACTATATATACAGTACTGTATATACAGTACTATATATACAGTACTATATATACAGTACTGTATATATAGTACTATATATACAGTACTGTATATACAGTACTATATATACAGTACTATATATATATAGTACTATATATACAGTACTGTATATATAGTACTATATATACAGTAATATATATAGAGTACTATATATACAGTAATATGTATACAGTACTATATATGCAGAACTATATATACAGTACTGTATATACAGTACTATATATACAGTACTATATATACAGTACTGTATATATAGAACTATATATAAAGTACTATATATACAGTACTATATATACAGTACTATATATATATAGTACTATATATACAGTACTATATATACAGTACTATATATACAGTACTATATATACAGTACTATATATATATAGTACTATATATACAGTACTATATATACAGTACTATATACAGTACTATATATACAGCACTATATATACAGTACTATCTATATAGTACTATATATACAGTACTATATATACAGTACTATATATACAGTACTATATATATATAGTACTATATATACAGTACTATATATACAGTACTATATATACAGTACTATATATACAGTACTATATATACAGTACTATATAATATATAGTACTATATATACAGTACTATATATACAGTACTGTATATACAGTACTGTATATACAGTACTATATATACAGTACTATATATACAGTACTATATATAAAGTACTATATATAAAGTACTATATATATACAGTATATACTACAAAGGGCAAGTGGAACATCGAAACATAAATTATCTAAAATAAGACACATTTGAATCTGCTTTAACTGTAAGGAACAAATCCAGTAGCCTGTATCTCTTGCGTGGGCCTTAAGGCCAATATAAATCATTAGGCACTGCATACGGTCATAATCTACTGGCCACGAGATAAATTGGCTGAATAGCTATAAAACACTGGATTTCTGGATATTTTTGAAAACATTTATTAAATCAGCAAGACTATAGTATTGTGTAGGTACGTACGTACGTTTGTGGGTTTATGGTAAACTATAAGAATTACGAAATACTCTCTCTCTCTCTCTATATATATATATATATATATATATATATATATATATGTATATTTTTGTTTTCTGCTTTACTGTCCTTATCTTTAACTTTGTAGCAACTACTATATTTTCATTTAAGGATATTGATGTAACTCACTTACATAAAATGTAAATATTTATATACAGTATATATAATAGGTTTTAAAATGATCTGTGTGGTCGGTGTATTTATGAACTCCCTTTAAACAGAGAGAGAGAGAGAGAGAGAGAGAGAGTATTTCGGAATTGTATTAATATATATTACATGATTACAATTTATCGCACAATATCATCGAGACAGAAAATAATCTCCAAGCGAGGATTACCAGATTCACTTCACAATTCCGTGGCGGCTCATTGAATAAAGAAGGTGTTGGTTTAGAATAAGATGTGACGCGGCCCTGACAAAGCCCGGACAAAAGGCTCACCACAACCGCGAATCTCCGACATTCCAAGGATCCCGCTGCTCTTTTGTCAACCTTAGCGGCTCTTCTTTGTGCAATCTATTTCTGCCCACTTGTACACTCTGAGACACAAACATTGGGCTCAAAATTGTGTAGCTATTCAAGACTCGTTTGCGCTGTTCGAGGGCTCATGATGAACTAGATGTGTCTGAGAGTACATAGACCTACAGTCCTGGCAGTTTGTAATTTGTATACACCCATTTGAGTCTCTGAACCTTTGATGTGCTTATATAGCAAGGTGCTGTTTGTACTCAATACAGTATCAAATGAGTGTATATTTATTACAGTCCGTGACTTTGCAACACTATTATTAGCCAATTGAGCTTAATAAAAACCTATCCTAACATAACATAATTAAATTTAATTTGGTCTAAGTGTAGTCCACTCTGCTCCAACTTAATTCACGGCTGTTATAATTCATTAAATCAATGTATATACAGAACATCGAAGCGGTATTGTATGTTTATAGAGTGGCAATCCTAGTAGACACGGCGATGTCAGATGGACGAATAATGAGAACTGGGTTATACAAAATAGACTCCCGACCAGCCAACCAGCGCGTTCCTCACTGTGACGTCACATTCCAATATGGCGGCTCTCTCACTGCCAGCCTCCCTCTCGAAGCCCTTACGCCATATTGTTGTACACTAACGGCCATGTTGTTGACCTGACACGCAAATAATAAGTAACACCATTTATTAGCTTTTATGCATGTGATCTATCGTATTTCGACAATTGGGTTATGGGAAACGCAAGCTTAATATCAAGTAAAATAATTAATTTGATCTTATGCATCGGATACTTTGTATTTCGAGAACTGTGTTATGGGAAAAGTAATCACAACATTGGAGGATGTTACAGAAAAGAAAACAAAATGTAACTTACCTTCAAATCTAAATAACATTCTAGCACTTGCGAAAATGTTTTGTAATGGCTCCATTAATGTATTGGCATTGAACGTGATACTGGATATATAATATATCTACGAATATGTCCATGATACAATGATCGTACATCTACATAGTAGATAATGTGTACTACTAGTTGAGGAAGTTATACAAAACGAATTATACGTTATAGCGGTTATATACAACATGGCACTCGTATAAGACTGTACATGTCTGAACTCTCCCTACAACTGTCCCTGATCCTCCCATTTTCACCCTTATATTCCCTCGTCGTTCTCGGCCCCAAACGATCTCGGCTCCCGGGCCATATTTCACGGCGACATTTTCACGTTATAAATCTCGACATTAGCGGGCCGAGATCGTCTCCCGGTGATGCTGTTGGACGTTTGGGCCGAAGTGGGTTGCTTTATGGGCCGAGATACACGATCGCTTTATCCGGCAGATTTTGTCAGTAATTCTGTCCTAGTGGTTGAATTATAGTTACTATATATATACTGTATATATAGGAATATAACTGTCAACATTTCCCAAGTCTTTGTCTAGTTGCCGATGTTAATGCAAAGAGTCCCGACCGAAATGTTGCCAAAAAATAATCTTGCCGATAAAACAAAAATAAATAAATAAAAATAAACACAATAACGCTTGTATGAATCCTCTTTTGCGCAATCTGCCTGAAGGGGCCACGACCGTCCTATTCACACACACACACACACACACACACACTCAATGTTCTATAAAATATTGTGAGTGTGTATATGTGTTTGTAAATTAGTGCCGGTGTCTGCGTGTACAATTCTAACCATATCTCTGTTTCCTTCGCCTACATTCATCCCTCACAAACTGCTTCCCAAGAGACGTATCTTTTAATCTCCCATCTTTATGAACTCTCCTCCACTGTATAGCAAGTTGGAGAGCCGATACCAAAACAGATAAACCAAGGGACTCCAGCTTCTGAATGGGAGAGGAAATATGACAGTCGATGGTTATACGATATTCATCAATAAGAATCAAAAGCTAAACCGAACCCTGATAAGATACCTGGGGAGTCCTGGTTGGCGTCGGTTTTAGTTTTTAAAGTCGGTGTCACACGAACAAATGTATCGGCTACATGTATCTGAGTCTTGAATCCGCTACAGGTTATTATAGTATTTTGATTGATGTTGCTGTTTATTCTGATATTACATTCGACTGTACACCCGTAGCTGAACACTCTAACCAACCACCATCCTACATTGTTGCATTTACTATAAACCTCATGTGTTCCTCGTGTATATGATTAAATCAATAATCACTGCCCGAATGCTAAAGGGATATTTTAGTAATGTGTAAAACACCCATTGTGATTGTGTAATGAAATATGTATCCACATGAAACTATGAAATTGAATACTTTCGTTCGCATATTGTATCTAGTGGAAAATAATATCATTATTCTTCATCCCAGTCATAGCATGGTGTTTAGAGGGTTGTGTTGTATGTGCGGTATGGTGGTATGGACCCTAAGAATTGGAACTTTATATGTTGTTTCTGTTCGGTCTCTGTCTCGAGTCGGTCACCCTCAGCTGTGGTGTATATGCCTTAGTATATACATCCATACATACATGGCGTGAGCCGTTCAAGTTATGAGAACAGTATGCTTTCCTGTTAAAACTACCACTATATAGGTTAAAGGAAAGAGGACACCTTTTCAATGTATAAAACTATGACCGCGTAGACTGACCCGCAGTGCTTGTGTGTGTAGCGTGAACCTCGGCGTGAACGATCCCTCTCAAGCAAACACACCGGACAAAGGGCTGCGGCCAGGGGATTTTCACAGCGGGGCGAGACGGGCTGGAGCGGCGGGGGTACAATGATTTACTAATACCCCCTCATAATGGTAAGCTAACGAAGCCCCGCAGGATAAGCTTACCGGTAATAATAGGCTAGTGTGATTGACACCTGAACCCGTGCGAAGGGACCCAAAGTCGGGGATCTTAGTGGCGGTGTGGGGTCGATGGTGGTATTGGATTTGCCTTTCTGTTTTGTGTGATATTAATTACTGGTGTACAGTATAGTGAGACTATACGTCATCAATTCACCCTGTCTGTATTCAGACCATAGATAATTAATGTCTGTTTTGCATTTGACATCCATTATCTTTTCCTTGCGAATGGTGACTAATTTTAAAATTTGCGTAGGGACCCAAAGTCGAGGACCTTCAGAGTATTGTGGAGTCGATGGTGGTATTGGATTTGCCTTTCTGTTTGTGTGATATTAATTGCTGGTGTATAGTGAGAGTATAAGATATAATTCCCCCCTGTGTATATCGAGACCATAAATAAATAATCATGTTTTTTTTTTTAGTTCCCTGTGAATGGTAACCAATAATAAAATGCGCGAAGGTACTCAAATCGCGGACCTTCGGAGTGGTGTGGGGTCTGTTATTATATTGGATTTGTTTGTCTCCTTTTGGTACGATATTAATTACTAGAGTCTACTGAGAATATATATATTTTTTTATTTGTAATTCATACTCTTTCACTGGTGAATAGTAACTAATATTCACTACTGTACGCGTATCAAAACTTTAATTCCATTGAGATATACTGCATGTGATGAGACGTAATGAATGTGGGAACAGCTCTCTGAATGGGAGTTTATGTTTTAAATATTTGATAATGATATATTTAAAATAGACTTACTACACACAGGATACTCATGTTTTCGAGCTCATTAAATGAAATACTCATCTACTAATGGTGGCCTAACTTTAAATCAGATTTTGAGTTCAGTTACTACAAATATTTTTATATCTATGAGTTTTGAGTATTTTTGTGTATTCAACCCAGCGAAACCCACAAGACCCCCTATAGTAAACCGACTCCTCCTCCCTCGGGCCTCTGTGGTTGACTATGTGGCCGGAGGAACACACCGCCACTCGTGTTATCCCGGGGAGCAGTTGTCCTCAAAATCGGAAACAAGATTTGACCGCAAGGTACTGAAGCGGAAGGGAGAGGAATGGATTACTTGTATAAACGTGTACAGTCTTCTACATAAGTTCTGTTTTCCACACGATTCGGAATATGGAAGGAGAATTAGTGTGCTTGAATTAAGAGTTTATCGTTGTTTATAAATCAGTTGACTAACTAGGTCGATTACCGAATGCCTAATATACTACACATTGCAAGAACAGAATTTATGTAGGAGACTGTACCGTTCATTGGCAGCCAGACTGCTGGTAATTGATAATTACATAGTCTAGTTATATTCTTCAAAGGCTTGAATGAAAGAGCTCTCAGACTCGTGTTGTCGATAAACGATGCCGGGAAAATACTATTGTGAATCCGTTAGTGTTGTGATTGTGTTCTGGAGATATCGGCGGCTAGGACATATCGTCACTTATTTGTTATATCATGTGAATGTTCTGAAATTCAACAAAGCAATCAGTATTATTCAGATCCTTATCATTTGACTGTATATTCAATCTACCTTAGTATGGACAGTTAATATTCAGAGATGATTATAGCGCAAGAGGTGAGATGCAGAGGGCGCCGAAAGATCCAATTCCCACCCCACCCGCCGCTGCCACCACATTCCGAACCCGATTTAGGGAGGTAGTTTGAAGATTGGAGGGGATTTGTGTCACGGGCCTGATTTTGAGCTGTTTCCCCCACCACGACGAATGTTATTGGAAGAGTCAGTCATGTTTACCCCTCCCCTTGTGTTTTTCTTGGGGTGGGTGTGATAGGTATTTGGGGAATTTGCGTGTGTGTGGTGAGGTGGGGAGGGAAATAGAGGGTTGTATCTATGTAGGGGGAGGGATGTGGAATATGTGTATTTGAGGGTTATGTTTGTGTGGGTTGGGATGTGGAAGAGGATTGTATGTGTGGGTGGGTTGGAAAGGGTGCTTTGATTGTAGGTTAAGGTGGAGAAGTGGGCAGTGGGGATCAGGTGAGGATGTGGGATAACGGTATGCGGTACGCTTTGCATGTGTCAGGGTGAATAGCAATATGCATACGTGTGTGTGTGTGTGTGTGTGTGTGTGTGTGTGTGTGTGTGTGTGTGTGTGTGTGTGTGTGTGTGGCTCAATCTAGTTGCATTAGTATTAGTATTAGACTGAGTGGTAAAATCATTGAAAAAAAAAATAGTATTAGTAAATGTGATATATTGTGTGACTAAGTTTATATTATTGTATTTTACAGGTAATGAATTAGCCCCAAAAAGTGTTGTGCATCGTATAGTTTCATTACTTTATTTATCTTGGTTATAGAACACTCCTGTTGCACTTAGATACTACGTAGATTCTCAAACTTCAAACACATGCAATATATTATGAATATGCCAATGTCCCCAGCATTACTCGACCCCTCGATAAAGCACCCTCTCCTTATTTTTAGATCATGGATAAAAGTAGCCCCTTCCGCAACTATCAACTTTTCCAAACCAACGAACAACACTGAAAGGAAATGTCGCACTAAAAGTCTTGTTACCCGATTCCTTTTTCCGGCAAATTTCGAAGGGAAACTTTAACCTGCCAGCATTTCGGGGATCTTATTGCATCGATATCCGCTGGTAGATTGAAGGTAGATTACTATAGTTGACTGCAATCTTATAAAATTCGAATGTAGAAACTTCCAAACTAAAATTGCCGTCATAAAAATGCCGGAATTAAACGTTCGTGTACCTCGTCCTTAAAGTTGAATGTTATCACCCCCTTACGAACCGCCTTCCCCTCGATTTCGTCCGCTGGTTTAAATTGTTCGTTCTGTTCCGCGATCTCCGTCATCTGACAGCCGGAGCCGAGATTACATTAGGACGACGGATGTTACGGTCCCTAGAAACGTTTGTGCACGTTTTCTTGCTACCCGTTCTTTTTTTCTGGCGTAAGAATTGCACGAGAAAGTTATAGTAAGAGATGAGACAAGCTCCCCCACAAAGAACTCTAGATCTGTATGCTGTGTTCGGTAAGGTTGGGCTAGATTAGGTTTGGTGGGATAGGTTAGGTTAGGTTCGGTTTAAGGGGAGATATCCACTTGAGGGACTTTTTTCTGGACCCCTTTCTCTCTCATGTCAAGCCCCATTGCTTTTGAGATGTTAAGATATTTGCACCATTAGTTTGGCGATTTTAAGAAGTTTCACCCCATTTATGTCACTTTTAAGACCTTTCCTCCCATTTAGGTGTCGATTTTTTCCTGGCGAGCGATAGCGAGCCTGTAATTTAAGAGGAACCGGCCTTCGGCCGGGAAATTTTTCTACCGAAAAATGTACAAATTTATCTTGAAAAGGGCTCAAGGGGGTGTAATTTCAAGCTTGATAGAAGTCTAGGAAACGCACTAAAAACCTCCCCTTAAATTAGTGTGTGTGATATAATATTATGTTCGTTATTTTACGAGAAGTTGGTTGAGTTTTTGTTAAGTTAGATTTGGCTAGGGTGTCTTGTTCTCTTATTCTATTTTGTTTTCAGTTAACATCTTCATTTACTTTTGTATGTACTGTAGGATACCTTCTTTTACCTTCAATTATCTGGGATATCACCATGCGCATATTTATTTTTATTTTATTTTTAAGAGATGATAACCGATTTACCAGCATCTAAAAATAATATCTTTCTTTTACTCCTCAGGTAAGTTCAAGCTGGATATTCTTACCCTATTTTTGTTTACGTGAGTACAATATATATTTACAATTACTTTGTGTGTTGTGGAAGGTAATGATTTTCATTTTGTTTTTCTTTTTCATGATACCAAAGGTAGATTGATATATTTATTAATAATACTATCCTAAAAATCAATGTAGTTAATACAAAATTTTAATAGCATTATTTTTGTATAATTCCGACTTGTAGGTAATGAAACTGACAGGCGTTCGATTCCAACTGGGATGGATAAAATAAACAGAGGGTTGATTCTCACTTTTTCGGTGATGGAATATAGAAGGATGCCGTTCCCTCTTCTATGATTCCCACTACCGGAATCGGCAGGGTTTCGAACTCCACCGGTAGGGGATAAAATGGACGCGGGGGTGATTCACATTGTACAGTTGGCCAAAAAAATCGTGTCGTTGCTGTCGTTACGTTTTGCTCGCTGTGTGCTGTATTAATGTCTGTCAGATGTTGAATAGGGTTTGTAAAGATAGGAACATGGTTGTATATCTCACTTTGAACGATGATACCAATTATTGATCGAAATATACTTGGTGCCGCGACATCATTTATTTGGCCAACTGTACAGTACATATTATACAATATATTCTCTGGACCCTGGTACGGTAGGTGCGAAAATAGACATGGCATCGATCCACACTGCCTGGTAAGATATTAAGGGGAGATTTCCACTTGAGGGATTTTTTTCTTTACCCCTTTCTCCCTCATGTTTAGCCCCATTGCTTTTGAGATTTTAAGACGTTCGCCCCATTAGTTTGGCGATTTTAAGAACTTTCACCCCATTTATGTCACTTTTAAGACCTTTCGTCCCATTTAGGTGTCGATTTTTTCCTGGCGAGCGATAGCGAGCCTGTAATTTAAGGGGAACCGACATTTTCTACCGAAAAATGTACAAATTTATCTTGAAAGGGGCTCATGGGGGTGTAATTTCAAGCTTGATGGAAGTCTAGGAAACACACTAAAAACCTCCCCTTAACAGGAGACTTGACAATAGTTGGGTGAAGAGAGATAGGGTTCATCGGGTGGGGTGTGTGTGAAAGGAGAGGTGGATTGAGTATATTATATTTAATTTATGTTCATATTTAGCCAAATATTTACAGTGCGTACATGTTTTTTGCAATACTTAAACTATGATTATCCTAGCTGAGGGAGGCAATCTGAACTAACTTGAAAGGAATAGGATCGATTTGACTAAACCTTGGGCGGGAGGAGGGGGGGGGGGTAGCTGTATTGACTTGCAAGGGGGAGGTGCAGAGGAAAAGGGGGGGGGGGGTTAGAGGGTGAATTTATGGCAAACCGGTGGTAAAGGACTAGAATTCACAAGTAAGTGTGATTGGAAAGGGGTCAAATTAATGAGTAAGTAAGGAGAGAGAGGAGGGGACATCGACTTATAAGGGTGTGACGATAATGAGTGGTGGGGAGGAGGAGGGGACATCGACTTATAAGGGTGTGACGATAATGAGTGGTGGGGAGGAGGAGGGGTAAAAGGGTACAGATCGACTTAGAGGGGTATGAAGAATGAGTGATGAGGAGAAGACTGTAGTGGGGAGGATAGACTTAAGGGGATAGTGGATGGTTTTTTGGTCTATTAATTAATCTATTCATAAATTGTATATGTTTCTCGCTAGACCTCCATCAAGCTAAGAAAAACACCCCCTAGACCCCCTTTCAAGATAAATTTGTACATTTTTCTGTAGAAAAATGTCCCGGACAGAGGCTGGTTCCTCTTAAAATTACAGGCTCGCTAACGCTCGCCAGGAACAAATCGACACCTAAATGGCACGAAAGATCTTAAAATTGAATACGAAATGGGACAAAAGGTTTTAGAATTACCAAACTAATGATCCGAACGTCTTAAAATCTGAACAATAATGGGGTTAAACACGAGGGAGTATAAATCCCGAAAAATCGACTACCTTCCCCTTAACCCTTTGAGTACCAGCGACGTGTGCTATATTGTATTCTAGCTATGTTTAGACGATAGTTGCAGGTTAGGAAGGATCTATGGTCGCTAAAAAGGTTGGTTGAGATAGTTTGAAGCCTTATTATTGCTAGAGGTCCTTCCCACGCTGAATATAATCGTCTAGTAGTTGCCAGAAAATGATAACAAAGACGTCCCTGGTACTGTATGGGTTAAGGGTGTGAGGAGAATGAGTGGTGGGGTAGAGGTGGGGGTAGATCGACTTAGCAGGGGTATGTGGATAATGAGTGGTGGAGAGGAGGAGGGGGCTGAGGGGTGTGAAGAGAATAAGTGGTGGGGTAGGAGGGGCTGAACTGACAGTGGTATGTTTTCCTTTCCACTCCTGACGGTGCAATGGGGCGAGGGGGGCTTCCAATATCCTGACGGTTCATTGGGCCCCGGTGTTTGCTGAGAGAGAGAGAGAGAGAGAGAGAGAGAGCGAGATTAAGTCATGGATTGAACTGGAAGGTAGAATAGAGAGTTAAACCTACTTTGCTTCTCCGCATTCTCTAAACCTTATTAGTTTCATTCTCTAAACCTTATTAGTTTCATTCTCTAAACCTTATTAGTTTCATTCTCTAACCCTTATTAGTTTCATTTGTATTTCTTATTTACCATCATCTCTTCTTTAGCTCCTCCTCCTCTTTCTCCTCCGCCATTTTACCTTCCTATTTCATTCTTCTTTCATATTATTTGCTGCATCCTTTCTTTTATCATTCCTCCATAGTCCCCTACCTTCTTTCACAAATATTATTCGTTCTTCATCCTATCTCTCGTTCTCTCTCCCTTCCTCCTCCTCTTTCTCCTTCTTTATCTCCTCTTCTCCATTCTTTCTCCAAACAATAATCGCTATCCCTTCTTTAAACAATTCTATTTTATTCGTCTACCATCTTTATCGTCATTTATTTTATCCTCGACTTCTTTCTTCTTCTTTATCTCCTCTTCCATTCTTTCTCCAAACAGTAATCGCTATCCCTTCTTTGAACAATTCAATTTTATTCGTCTACCATCTTTAGCGTCATTTATTTTATCCTCGACTTCTTCTTTCTCCTCCTCCTCTCCCATCCTCCTCCTCCTCCTCCTCCTCCTCCTCATCTTCCTCCCAATAACAATAGGGTGAGCACGGACTCCCCTCCGAGTAATGTAGAGAGATCATGAATAACATTATTGAAAGTGTCACACCCCTTGATACGAAATGTGGCGGAAGTTATATGCCCCCGAGTTGAGTGGGGGGAGGGGGGGGGGGGGTTGGAGAGAGAGAGAGAGAGAGAGTGAGAGTGTTTGAGAGAGAGAGAACGTTTATTTTGTCCACATCGATTTACATACAGTATATACTTCAATAGATAGTCCTTACGATTCAAGACTCATTGTTAGTTAAGAGAGCAGAAGCCCATAATCCTGGAAGTAACAGATAGCAAAGTATAGGTTGCCATTTTATAAAACTTAACCAAAGTGAAACCCAAGGTCCATAGGTCTGTAAACCTTGGTGAAACCCTGCGCGTAGATTAACTAAATAACTAAAACTAAGATTTTATATTTAGATTCTGGGTAAGCTAATCAATGCGTATACTCTTTAAGCAACACTAGTTTTCACAGAATTCGTTTTAAATGGGGAAGACAACAAACCCCCCACCACAAGTTTAAGAATACGACAGAGGGAAAGAGATGAATAAATGAAGATGTAATTAAAAATAGTTAAGTTTGTTGACTTTATAACTTCATATACGAGAAGACTGAGAGAGAGAGAGAGAGAGAGAGAGGGGGGGGGGGGGGAACTGGGATGGTTGGTTCATTCGCTCGATTACGTTGTCTATGATTTGTTGGGCGTGGACTTCGCAGGGGGCCGCTTTACTTGAGTACAAGGAGTACAAAGGAGTACAAAGGAAATCAAGCAACAACAGATCTAGTGACCCTTCTAGGTTGCTTGTCCTCCAAAACACTGAGGATCAAGTGTCCAAACAGTGGTTTAGAGTGGGTAAGGGAACATTGGAAAGGGAACTACTGCCCTGCCACTAACGTGGCAGGACTAGGAAGTTAGTAGGGGACATATGGGTTAGTAACTGAGGGGAGGATAAAGTTATTCATTTACAAACGCAGTCAGTCGCGGGTTTGATGCGAGATATTTGTCTAGGCGGAATTTAAATGAATCAACGGTGCTGCAGTCTATAACGTCTCGGGGAAGCCCATTCCACAAGTTGACAACTCGATTGAAGAAGAAATTCTTAGATTCGTGCGAGTTAAAAGATTTACCAATAATTTTGCAACCGTTTCCCCGCGTGTAATTAGATTGGTCGATAGTGAAGTACTTACTACAGTTCATATTGTCGATGCCTTTGATGATTTTGAACACTTGAATTAAGTCGCCTCTTAATCTGCGCTGGGTTAAAGGAAATAGATTTAATTCTCTAAGACGCTCTTCGTATGGTTTGTTCTTTAGGCTAGGTATCATTTTGGTAACTCTACGTTGAACTCGTTCTAGCTTGTTTATATCTTTTTGGTAATAAGGGCAGAGAGAGAGAGAGAGGGGGGGGGGGTGAGAGTGTGTGTGTGTGTGTGTGTCTTGAGAGGGTCAGTAAATGCCTTAAGTCGTGAATATGATATAATCCCGGTGGATCACATATATGCTTTCATTAATTTCATTGGAGGTGTTTGGTGTTGTGGTGAAATTAATAATACATTGATTAAAGGTTAAAAGTATACACATAATGGTGGAGAACCGGTGTTGGAATGCCTAAAAGTATACACATAATGGTGGAGAACCGGTGTTGGAATGCCTAAAAGTATACACATAATGGTGGAGAACCGGTGTTGGAATGCCTAAAGTGTTGTTTACGACAAAGAAAATATAATAATAATAATAATAATAATAATAATAATAACTGGAAGAAAGGGAACATCATGCTCTTCTTGGACAAGTACAATAACTCGATAGAATTTATGAAGAGTTGAACTGATCATGTCTTTACTTTGAATTGTACGTTTATCGTTCTGCAAACATAATTTTAATCAAATAAAGATTCACGGATTAATAGATTTTTTAAATAATACAAAAAACTACGATACACAAATGTTGTGAATAAGATTTGTATTTACTTACGTTTTTGCCTCGCCATTAAACCCAAACATCAGTAAATTTATGATAATGCCAAGACTAATCGGCAACGCGTTAGGCTGTCAATGGGACAATATGGTAGGTTTTAGGGGTAAGTACTCGTATATATAGAGAGAGGGAGTATAAAACTGCTATCACACGAGAACTATGTCCCTCAACTTGTATAGGCAACTCTAGTCTGGCAACTTAAAAGGTAAACGTTTAAAGTAATATTTTCCCGTTAAGTAATCTATGTATAAATACTTAGTAGCTCACGTATAATTGTGAGATATACTAAATAAGTAATGTATCTTTAGCCTTGTTTCCAATAGCAATGCAAAAGATGGGAGAAATATTGCCGGGAAAAAATGCTGGCCATCGAAAATTGACGATAAAAGCCCTCGTGTGATACCTGCTCAATGGAGGGTGGCTGCTGTGGAGGGGACGTGAAAAGAGGGGAGGGGGGTTGGGGTTGATGGAGTCAAAATGGAGAAGAGTGATGAGAAAAGTAGCGATAGAAGGGAAGAGAGAGAGAGAGAGAGAGAGAGAGAGAGTACAAAGGAGTTGAACTACTGCCCTGCCAAGGGTTAGGATAACTTCTTTGGATTTATGCTCAAATGACCTGCCTATAAAGCCAATTATTTTGTTTGCCTTCTTAACAACTTCTGAACATTGTTGACTCGGTTTTAGGTTACTCGATATTGTTACTCCCAGATCAGTTTCTCTGTTTACATTCTTAAGCTGAGTGCCATTCATCGAATAGTTTGCTTTCTCATTTAGGTATCCGACATGTAGTACTTTACATTTATCCGCATTGAAACTCATTTGCCAAATTTGGGCCCAACATGACAATTTATCTAGATTGTGTTGCATATCGTCAACTTGTTCTTTTGAGAGTACGCTATTTGCAATTTTTGTATCGTCAGCAAATTTTGAGATTGTGCAGGTGAGACCCTCATCTATGTCGTTGATGTAAATTAGAAAGAGAATTGGTCCTAGTACCGATCCCTGGGGTACCCCGCTACTTACATTGGTCCATTTAGATGCCTTACCGTTTATGACTACCCTTTGCTTTCTGTTGCTGAGCTTTCTATCCATTTCAACACACCGTCTTGTATTCCATGCGCTTTTAGTTTTAGCAGTAAACGTTTGTGGGGAACTTTGTCAAAGGCCTTTTGAAAATCAAGGTATATAATATCTACAGCTTTACTCTCATCGTAGAGGTTGAGGATATCGTGGAAGAAGTCTAAGAGGTTTGTTAAACAGGAACGGTTTTTACGAAAGCCGTGTTGAGTATCTTTAAGTATGTTATTTTCCTCTAAGTGATTTACGAGTCTGTCTCGTATGACCGTTTCTAGCATTTTACATACAACTGAGGTTAAGCTAATTGGACGATAGTTACTGGGTAGGGATTTGCTGCCTTTTTTTAATATCGGTGTTACGTTGGCTAGCTTCCACTGATCAGGCATAGTTCCAGACTGCAAGGATTTATTGAATAGTAATGTCAGTGGTTTGGAGAGCTCATTCTTAGCTTCCTTTAGAACTCTAGGCGAGATTGTATCAGGTCCTGGCGTTTTATTTACCTTGAGTTTATCTAAACAATTCAATACTTCTCTCTCTGTAACGGTGATATTGCTTAGAACATCTGAATTATCAATCTGAATCGGCGATGGTGTAGGGATATCACTGAGGTCTTCTGTTGTAAAAACTGATGCAAAGAAGGTATTGAGGGCATTACTCATTTGTACTTCGTCTTTGGTGTATTCTCCTTTTTCATCGACTAACGGTCCAACAGTTGAAGTAACTACTTTTTTCTTTCTGATATAACTATAGAATTCTTTCGGGTTTGTTTTACTTTGATTCGCAATATGTAACTCTAAGGTCTTTTTACTTTGCTTAATTAACTTTTTGGCTTTGCGTCGTAGCTCTACAAATTTCACCCGTTCTTCGTCATTTTGTGAGGATTTTAATCTATCATTAGCAAATTTTTTAGCAAGCAGGCAGTTTGAAATATCTTTATTCCACCATTTGGGCTTATTATTATGGCCTGGACGCCGTATTTTCGATGGTATGCAGTCTTGCACTGCTTTTAGGTAAGTGGTTTCGAATAACTTCCAAGATGTATTTATGTCGTTATTGTTAATTAAAAAGCTCCAGTCAGTTTCTTTAAACATAGCTCTAAGTTTATGGAAGTTTGCTTTCTTGAAATTAGGGACTTTTTCGATGCTACTATTTGGTTCGTTACTAGTAAACTTTAAAGTGAAAGTTATCGTACGATGGTCGCTGTTACTGAATTCATCACCAACATTCAAATTCTCTATCAATTCTTCTTTTGTTGCAAGTACAATGTCAAGAACGTTATTACCACGGGTCGGCATTCGAACAAATTGATAAAGCGAACTCTCTTGCAAGTTCGTATACAAGTCATGTCCGGAGTGTGAAGTAAGAGTATCGCCCCACTTGGTCACAGGTAAATTAAAGTCGCCAAAAATTACGGTATCTTGTGAGTTACTTACATCTGCATTATTCTTTATTAGCACAAAAGATGTGTCGACTCTGTTATGCCAATCACATCATAATTTTCTGTAAACACTAGTTCCTCTAAATCTGAAAATTTATTGCGTATGCTACGAGCGTTTGCATAGAAAACCTTTAAAGTTGCGGTTTTAGAACTCGCAGATCGTTCTTTCATCGAATTTTTGGTTCTGGTCGGATCTACATTTACATTCATGGCTGTCCTCGGTCCTCGGTCGTTATCCCTGACGAAGACGCCCAAAACGCGCTGCTCCCACCTGGTTCAGATGAACTCCATCAAACAAATAGTCATCGTAGTAGAAATTGTCCCAGGTGTCGACGAATCCCACGTTCTCCTTCCTGCAGAGGTTTGCTAGACAACGATTTGTGCTGGTGGCTATGTTGTAAAATCGGGGTGTCGGCGTTAGTCGAACAGGAGTCTTGTGATAAACACAAAGTTTATCAGTCAAAAGAGAGAGAGAGAGAGAGAGAGAGAGAGAGAGAGAGAGACTAGAAATTGGTTAGTCTACATTGAAAAATTGAACACATAACTGTAACAAAAATGATACACATAATAATTGTTTCAATCATCCATGTATTGTGATGTGTGAATATACAAACCGAAGAATGATGTTTGTGACGATCACTTATATTACAATCAAGTGTTCAAACTTATGCAGGGTACCTAAAGAACAGCCTAATTGACCACTTGCAAATTGTAGGCAATATGGTAGTTGGAGCTGTAGACATCGATTTTTATCAGAATTACCTGCTGAAATTACCTGCTGAAATGTTAGTGTACTGCATTTGTAAATACATAAAACCCAATGCAACATACTGCAACATCCATCAGAAACCTACACTACTATTATTGCATTTCTGCTTATTAATAGCGATGTTTACGGCTCCAACTTCCTCATAGCCTGAAACTCGCCAGTGGTCAATTGAATCACTGGCATGGTATAGCTTTGAGTGAGACTAACTACATAAGTTGTATTAAGCTTCTGTACTTGATGTTAGAAGCAGAAATTAGCTAACCTTGTTACATAAAGTAGGTACCGCGGCAAATGGTAATATATATATATATATATATATATATATATATATATATATATATATATATATAATTACTGCGTATATTTATCGTCAGCTGGATAACACAACACCGAACCTGGGAATGGGAAAGGGAGAATATAGGGATAAATATAAGCTTCAAATAACGAGATTTGACTGAACGAGTGGATCTAAAACTGTAAAAACCAAGAGGAACAAGAACACAACATAAACTGGTATTCACACTAAAATATTCCATGGCCATTTTTTGGGGCAATTTTAGTTCGACACATTATTTTTGTATTTGTTATTGAATTATTGAATATTTTATGATTGTTAAGGAATTTAACTACATGCAATAATCAGCCTTCGGTATTGTCGCTATTAATTCATAAGGGGAGTGAAATATTGCTTTATTGCTATATTTCAATGGCCTTGCACAAGTTGCCTGAAAAAGCCATCGTGTGACTCTGCCTCTAGTGACATACGAACAAACAAAAAATCTAAAAACAAAAATGGAGGACAAGAGGATAATGGGTGGAGGGGGAGGGTAGATTATAAGAGGAGGGTAGTTTAGAGTGAGGAGTTAAATAGATTGGAGGGTGATGGTTGGAATTAAGAAAGGATTAATACAACGAAGGGGAGAGAGAGAGAGTATGAGTGTTGATGGATGGGAATGGGAGGAGGAGAGAGAGAGAGAGAGAGAAAGAGAGAGAGAAAGCGGAGAGGGAGAGAATGTTGATGGAAGAGAATGGGAGAAGTGATGGGGTTGAAAAGAGAGAGAGAGAGAGAGAGTGCGAGTGAGTGAGCTAGCGAGAGAAGAGAGGAGGGGAAGAGAGAGAGAGAGAGAGAGCGAGTTGGCTGCCATCATCGTCCTGCACTAATTCCATCATTGTGAACCATCGGAGGGTGAATGAGCGATATACTGGCGCCCCATTATGTCCTCACTAACAACCCCCCGGACCCCATTTTCTTTGCTTTGATATCCCCCTCCCATCCAGCTCCCCAATTCTGTTTAGTTACCCTTGCTCTTTTCTCAGTACCCTCATTTTTTTTACACTTGTATTTTTTATCCCCCTCTTTTTGTATATATTACATGATGTCCTTACCAACAACCCATTTTATCTGGTTTGATATACCCCCACCCACCCAGCACCCCGATTATGTTTAGCTACCTGTGCTCTTTTCTCAGTTGCCTTCACTTTTTCTTTCACAAATCGGGTTAGTTTTCGTTTTCTCTATTTAGTTTTTTCTCTTTTCTCAGTAGCCATTACTTTTTATCCAACGGACAGATTTAGCTTTCGTGTTCTCTATTTTGTTCTTTGCTATTTTCTCAGTAGCTTTAACTTTTGTATGTAACAAACAGGTTTACCTTTCGTTGTTTCTATGTTGTTCCTTGTTCCTTTTATGTTTAACATACCTCCTTTTTCCTCCCTTTACATTGCTGATATCAAAGACTCATCCCCAATTTTGTTTAGTTACCCTTGCTCTTCTCAGTAACCTTCTCTTTTCATATGTTTACTCATAGACTACAGTAGATCTGGACTGGACACGAAAATGGAACTTTGCAGTAAGGGACCCAAAATCAGAGAACAAACCCCCAAGTTCGAACCTCGACATCGCAAAAATTTTACATTTTCGCGGTTTCGAGGTTCGAACTTGGCGGTTCGTTCTCCGATTTTGGATCGCTTACTGCAAAGTTCCATGTTCGTGTCCAGTCCAGATCTACTGTAGTCTATGGTTTACTCTATGTTAACCCCATTTTCTCTATACATACCATGGTTTTCTCACTAACATTCCCCGTCCCCCGTTGTATTTGCTTTGATCATCCCAACTCTGTTTAGTTACCCTTACATTCCTTTGATAGCCTAAATTTATCGCAGCTCAAATGTATTTAGCATTTCGTGTTCACTGTTAAATCGTTTATTTGTATACACATTCCCATTTCCACTTATGTCTTATCAATCCATCATTCAAACACTGTTTATTTATTATTACCTTTGTCTCATGACTTATCTGTACTTTTCAGATGTGTATTCCTTTGTCGCCCTCTTTTTCTCAATATATTCTCTCACCATTTCTCTACTTTGATAAAACCCACCCATGACACCAACTGTGGTTAGTTACCGTTTACCTTTTGCCATTATCTTTTAATTAGAGCACCTTCTCTCCCTTTTACCACCCCTGTCCCTTTTAAGCCTCTTTATTTTATCCTCATCTTCTGTATGTAACTTGTCTTCTCTATTATATTTTCTATATTTGCTTTAGTCTTCCTCTTTCCCCTAGTCATTTTCTGTTTAGTTGTGTTTTCCAAAATTTAGTTCTCTCAGATTGTTTTGTAAATTCCTCTTCCACTGTTCTGAACCTAGAACTCCTTGAAATGCCATGCAGAGTCAAATAGTTAGAGTTGTGTTTTAGTTGCCCCTTCACAGCATCATTAATTATTCTTTCTCTGTCACTATATCCAAAAACTACTCTTAATTCAATATACTAGTCCAATTTGAACTCTCTTTTCCCACGATCCCACACCGCTCCCAGACGGTTCGTAAAGGCTAATAGAGTCGACAGCAAGATTCAGTGGCCCGAGTCCAGGCTGCCACGCGACCCTCCTCTCGTTCACTGGCTCCGTATTGTTCTGTGGGGTTCGAGGTTGGGGGATCCGGTGAGTAACTTTATTGGGAAAGGGTTGAGGAGTAACTTTATTGGGAAAGGGTTGAGGAGTAACTTTATTGGGAAAGGGTTGAGGAGTAACTTTATTGGGAAAGGGTTGAGGAGTGTAACTTTATTGGGAAAGGGTTGAGGAGTGTAACTTTATTGGGAAAGGGTTGAGGCGTAACTTTATTGGGAAAGGGTTGAGGAGTAACTTTGTTGGGAAAGGGTTGAGGAGTAACTTTATTGGGAAAGGGTTGAGGAGTGTAACTTTATTGGGAAAGGGTTGAGGAGTGTAACTTTATTGGGAAAGGGTTGAGGCGTAACTTTATTGGGAAAGGGTTGAGGAAAAACTTCATTGGGAAAGGGTTGAGGAGTCACTTTATTGGGAAAGGGTTAAGGAGTAACTTTATTGGGAAAGGGTTGAGAGTGTAACCTTATTGGGAAAGGGTTGAGGGTTGAGTTTATTGGGATTTTTTTGTTTTTTGTTTTTTTTATATAAAGTTTAGGGTGTTGTTTCTACTTTGGAATAACTTCTAATGAGGAGATGATAGAGAAGACAGCGAATTTGGAGGACTGTACAATTCTAAAGGCGGTGTTACACAATTGTTTTTGTTTGTTCGTAAATTTCTTATGTGCAATTGTAGTCTAGCACTTCAAAGTTAAAGTTTCATTAGTATTAATCTACCTAACATAATCTACCTTATATCTAGTATCCGATTCGAGTGCCAAAGATCCTCAAAATAGCACGAGGAAAAAATACTTGCTCGTCTAAATTTGCCGGAAATTGCGCTCGTGTGATACCCCCTTAACCAGACGTATAATCACCTGCAGTGAAAGGTGGTACAGGTTACGTGGAACAGTTTTGACACGTCATTGAAATATTTTAAAACCCTCTTTTTATACATATGACCGAATCGGCGTTTTCTTTCAATAACTGTTCACTGTCTCAAGTTTATCATATAGTAATACATTATCAATTCTTAAGGTTCAATATTTAAATAATAAATTAGGTGTTAATTCAAATTATTATTTGTTTTCTTCGGCACATATATAGCAATGGGCTGCTTTGAACTGAACTCAGCTGCACCTGTTTTGTTTCTCTTTCATAAATTATGGAAATTTGTATTATTGCCGAATTAATTAAGTTACTCTTACTATCTAGAGAGTTTGCCCCGTTTTCTCGATGAAACAGTTGTTTTCAATTCATAGTCAACTCTCATACTCACGCAGGCATATAAAGATAAGTAGAACGGACAAATATAACAATGAACATATACATAACAATGAAATATAAACAGACCCCACACCAACAATACAATATAAACAGACCCCACACCAACAATACAATATAAACAGACCCCACACCAACAATACAATATAAACAGACCCCACACCAACAATACAATATAAACAACCCCACACCAACAATACAATATAAACAGACCCCACACCAACAATACAATATAAACAGACCCCACCAACAATACAATATAAACAGACCCCACACCAACAATACAATATAAACAGACCCCACACCAACAATACAATATAAACAGACCCCACACCAACAATACAATATAAACAGACCCCACACCAACAATACAATATAAACAGACCCCACACCAACAATACAATATAAACAGACCCCACACCAACAATATACATTTTCCTCTCATGACTTTCAAATTCTGGGAACGTTCCAAAGCGCCCATTAATGCTACCGTCATTTACATGCACTCCCCCCGTGTACACAGTTGTTCGTGTGTCTGGTGTGCTATACATCACCGTACACAGGTGCAACACACACCTGTCCCACCTGTTTATGCTCTAGATGGGAATGATAATAGCGCGGCATTACGTATTCCTTGGTTGTACACACCGGGGAAAATACAAATGCGGTGTTTGGCGGTATAATCACAGCGGGATTGGGAAGAGTTGTGTGTGTGTGTGTGTGTGTGTGTGTGTGTGTGTGTGTGTGTGTGTGTGTGTGTGTGTGTGTGTGTGTGTGTGTGTGTGTGTGTGTGTGTGTGTGTGTGTGTGTTTTTTTTTTTTTTTATTAATTTATTCCTTAATTACTGAGATTCCTCGCTAGACCTCCATCAAGCTTAGAAAAACACCCCAAAACACCTCTTCAAGATAAAAATGTGTAAATTTTTCGGTAGAAAATTTTTCCGGCAAAATCGGCCGGTTCCTCTTATAATTTCAGGCTTGCTATCACTCGCCAGGAAAAAAATCGACTCCTAAATGGCAAGGAAGGTCTTAAAATTGACGACGAAATGGGGTGAAAGGTGTTAATATTTATAATCGCCACACTAATGGGCCGAACGTCTTTTAATCTCAAAATAACGGGGGGCTTAACACGAGGGAGAAAGGGGACCCCCCCAAAAAAAAAAAAAACCCATCTCCCCTTAATCGTGAAGATTTGCAGAGGTTGTTTGAGTTTAGTCGCGATTGGAAATGGAGGAAATAAAAGAGTTGATTATGTTTTGCTTGTGAAACATTTGCAATAGTCGGGCAAATCAGGCTGTTAGATAAAATAAACCATTTTGGGTAAACTTAATAGCCACAGTGATTTTGTGTATTTTCATTTTATTAATTTATTTATTTATTTATTTACTTACATATTTTATCGAGGCTGCTGTTGGAGCTCGAGTGTTAACCCTTTGAAGATTATGACGCCTCTAGACAGTCTATTTGGGCTATTTTTAGACGATTTTGTGCAGTTTAGGATGGAGCTGTTGACATTATAATTATACGTAAAGACTATTTATATTAAGGGGAGATTTCCACCTGGAGGATTTTTTTCTGGACCCCTTTCTCCCTCATGTTTAGCCCCATTGCTTTTGAGATTTTAAGACGTTCGCCCCGTTAGTTTGGCGATTTTAAGAACCCTCGCCCTATTTCTGTCAATTTTAAGACCATTCGTGCCATTTAGGTGTCGATTTTTTCCTGGCGAGCGATAGCGAGCCTGTAATTTAAGGGGAACCGGCCTTCGGCCGGGAAAATTTTTCTACCGAAAAATTTACAAATTTATCTTGAAAAGGGGACTAATTTTAAGCTTGATGGAAGTCTAGGGAATCAACTACAAACCTCCCCTTAATCCTCTGACTTCCACATACCCTTCCTGATCTGAATATATTCGTCTAATACTACTCAGAAAACGGAACAGAAATGCGTAATGGGATCTAGAAAGAGTTAATTAAGGTACTGATGGTAGATGTAAATGACTAAAGTTATGAACAAATAGTGATACTTATTTAGAATCAGTAGTGGTGAAAAAATCGGTTGTTTTTAAGGGGTGTTTTTTTATGAACCTCCTTCTTCCTCATTTGTAGCTCCATTAGTTTTGAAATTTAAGGACGTCATTAGTTTGTCGATTTTGAGATCGTTGCCTCTTATTATATTTTTGTATTTATATATGTATTTATTTATGTATGTATTTATTTATTTAGGGGGGGGGGGGCATACATAAGACTTTTTGTACCATTTAGGTGTCGAATATATCCCGGCGAGCGATAGCAGGCCAGTCATTTTGGAAGAACCGGGAAGTTTTTCAACCGAAAAATGTAAAAAATCATCTCAAAGGGGTTTCTTAGGGGTGTTTTATTTTGTATTGTTTTCATTTTTTTGTTTGATGGAGGTCCAGGATACAAAGAAAAAAAAAGTGAGAACGATGATACGAGTGTTTTGCAAGATACTGGAGATTATCATCAAATTGTCAGTAAATATTGCTGATATAGAGTTGCTTGAAATATTAAATAAGGAACACCATCATTGTGATAACTTGGATTTGATGGTTATATGTTCTATTATGTTTCGTTAATCATATTTAGATACATGTCAATAGATATACTGGCAAGACAGATCCTACGTTCCAAGTTAGGTGGTCAAGATATTATTGACGTGATTATTGA
>CM064520.1:14261132-14469584 GCA_032716605.1 Paralithodes platypus
TTTTTTTGCGTAAATTGTTACTATTTTATTATATTATATTGTCGTACAATTGTATAATTTAGCTATACAGTATATCTTGTCTATG
This sequence comes from Paralithodes platypus, assembly GCA_032716605.1. Taxonomy (NCBI): domain Eukaryota; kingdom Metazoa; phylum Arthropoda; class Malacostraca; order Decapoda; family Lithodidae; genus Paralithodes; species Paralithodes platypus. Next base: position 14,261,218 of record CM064520.1, read on the forward strand.
GAATATTTGAAATACGAACTTTTATTTAACATATCCCATCATATATCATATATATAATATTTTAACTTCAACGACGCTAATAACTTTAATTTCCGTTTTCTCTAAATATGTGTATACTATAACTGACTTTGTATGCAAACAAATCATTGAAATATAGAAACACAAACAAATGTTGTTAACATTATTAGTTTTTATTCTAGAATCTTACCTGCCATTGTAATTGATGTTTATTTTTAACTTGGCGGAAAATTTACTCCCTTAGCAGCTATTTTTTCGTTAATCAATGGAGCAATACAAAAACTATTGCCTCTGCATCATATTATTGTCAAGTGTTCGTAATACACAGCATATATGGCTATAAAAACGTTGCAATAGCCGATAAATTAAGATGAGAACAATCCAATGTCTCGCCCAATTAAAATTAAATAGACTTTAGGCTGTTATGTAGTTAAATTGTGTATTATCTGAAAGCATAGATATACTAGAGCCATCATATTGATATAACTTTTGAATGTGCATGCGTGTAGTTTGTGGCAATATGCCACGTCGTATATAAATGTCTTGTTCCAACCAAACACCTTTATTTTCATCTGTCAGGGGTTTATGTGTGTGTGGAGATTGATGGTTCAGGTGCTATGTGTGCGTGTGTGTGTGTGTGTGTGTGTAATTATTTGTTCCCACTGTTCCTGTCTATACTGTGAAAGTTGTGTAGGAATATGAACACATATATATATATACAGTATATATATATATATATATTTAATTTTTGTTTTTGTTTTTTTAATTTATGTATGTATTTATTTATATTAATTCATCAGATGGCCTTAGTAAATCGATGACATTTAGAAGTATAATATTCAGCTCAAAATCCCATAGAGCCTAATAAGAGATAAATAAACAACCCATTAAACTAGTGCTCAATTACAGCTGTTATTGACCCCCGCCATAAACGAACGTAAAAAATTTCGCTTCCTTATCAAACATGGATCACTTATGTCCAATTACTCTACTAGTCTCCAACGCTGATAAGTCCTCCACATTCTGATACGTTTAACTTTCTCTTGAGGGGATTGTGCTTGGTTTTCGGTCTATATATTTATATATGTTATTTATTTTTTTAGTTTCCTCGCTAGACCTCCATCAAGCTTAGAAAATCACCTAGACCCTCTTTCAAGATAAATGTGTACATTTTTCGGTAGAAAAATGTCCTGGCCGAAGGCCGATTCCTTCTAAAATTAGAGGCTCGTTGTCGCTCGCCAGGAAAAAATCGACACCTAAATGGTAAGAAAGGTCTTAATATTGACAACATAATGAAGCGAAAGGTCTCAAAATCGCCAAACTAACGGAACGAACGTATTAAAACCTCAAAACTAATATGCTAAACATGAGGGAGAAGGTGGTCCATAAAAAGCGAGTAGTACCCCCTTAATGAATTTAATGTTTGAAATGTAACTGCTTTTGTTTTTTATTTTTTTATTTATTTATTTTATTTTAATTTGTATTTATTTTTTTGCAATTAATAGTGGAATCTTTATCAAATTTGAAAGTATTTTCAGTAGTATCCCAGTAGTGTATGCTAATATTTTAATATTGTGGATAATGTTCGTCATTCTTCGTTGGACTGCCTCCAGAGTGTCAATATCCATTCTATAATATGGACACCAAAACTGAACAGATCGATAAGTCAGTAAGTCATTATATCTACCGAGGATCCTCATTAACGTATGGATGTAATACAATGGATGTAATTGTATTAAAGATATATAATATAATTGCTAATGCCCAACTGATAATTGTTCTTCAGTTAATTGGTTATGATAATTCCCGATTTTGTGTAGTGCCTATAGTAAATTTGTAAATAGGTGGAAGAGAGAGAGAGAGTGAGTGAGAGTGAGAGTGAGTGTGAGTGAGTGTGAGTGAGTGAGTCCAACTAAAGAGCAAAAGAGACTAACTAACCGCCATCGAGTACGCCCTCCAAAAACACCTCCACCTCCCTCCCCCCACCCCCACACTTCATGACCGTTTAGGCCGGACCCCATGACGCCCCAGCTCTGATACCGATAACAGATACGGCCCCCCTCCGGTAATATGTCATCGGTAGAGCGTGGGGGGGGGGGGAGAGGAACAGGGAAGGGAGAGGATAGGAGAGGTGGGGGGGGGGGAGAGGGACAGGGAAGGGAGAGGATAGGAGAGGTGTGGTGGGGGGAAAGTGATAGGGGAGGTGGTGGTGGAGGATGGGAGAGGGAAGGTGGAGGAGGAAGGATAGAGTAGGTGGAGGGACGGGGAGGGGAATTTGGGACGTTGGAGAATGAAGGGGTGGAGGTGAACATGTAGAATAGATGTGGAGAGAGGAAATAAGAGATGATTATTGAGTGAGACAAACAAGACAGGCAGGCAGTGATTTGACTTGATTAACACCCTTTACTTTCTTACCCCACATAATTTCCCAGATAAGCACTGTAGTTCTTACATTAATAGTCAATAATTCCGTATTGCATATATTTAAGGATTATTGCTATATCCGGAAATGTGACGTATATCACATCTTTAATAGTTTGCCATGTGTGTGCTTTGTATTCTGTATTTTACTACATAGCACATTATTGGAAGTTTGTGAATACCGTTTCGGTCAGAAATAATCATATTAAATAATAGAATCCTCAAAAACCTGCTGTAAGAAAGTGAGAGAGAGAGATTGAGAGAGAGAGAGAAACAGAGAGAGAGAAATTGTAGAGGAGGAAGTAGGGGCATTCCGGGCACTCCTCGCTCGTTTAGTCATTAGATAAGGTCGTTAGCGATTACGTCCAGATGACGGATAACGTTAGGCTGGGTAGGTAGGGGGTATGGTTCAGGGAGTGGACAGTAAGGTTGGGTATGGGTATAGGAGGAGGGTATGGTTCCAGAGAATCCTATGGTTCCAGAGAATCCTATGGTTCCAGAGAATCATATGGTTCCAGAGAATCGTATGGTTCCAGAGAATCGTATGGTTCCAGAGAACCATATGGTTCCAGAGAATCATATGGTTCCAGAGAATCGTATGGTTCCAGAGAATCGTATGGTTCCAGAGAATCGTATGGTTCCAGAGAATCGTATGGTTCCAGAGAATCATATGGTTCCAGAGAATCGTATGGTTCCAGAGAATCGTATGGTTCCAGAGAATCATATGGTTCCAGAGAATCATATGGTTCCAGAGAATCGTATGGTTCCAGAGAATCATATGGTTCCAGAGAATCATATGGTTCCAGAGAATCGTATGGTTCCAGAGAATCGTATGGTTCCAGAGAATCGTATGGTTCCAGGGAATCATATGGTTCCAGAGAATCATAAGGTGCCAGTGTTAGGATATGGTTGCGTTCCAGAGAATCTTATGGTTCCAGAGAATCGTATGGTTCCAGAGAATCGTATGGTTCCAGAGAATCGTATGGTTCCAGAGAATCGTATGGTTCCAGAGAATCGTATGGTTCCAGAGAATCGTATGGTTCTAGAGAATCGTATGGTTCCAGAGAATCATATGGTGCCAGTGTTAGGATATGGTTGCATTCCAGAGAATCTTATGGTTCCAGAGAATTGTATGGTTCCAGAGATTCGTATGGTTCCAGAGAATTGTATGGTTCCAGATAATTGTATGGTTCCAGAGAATCGTATGGTTCCAGAGAATCATATGGTTCCAGAGAATCATATGGTTCCAGAGAATCGTATGGTTCCAGAGAATCGTATGGTTCCAGAGAATCGTATGGTTCCAGAGAATCGTATGGTTCCAGAGAATCTTATGGTTCCAGGGAATCATATGGTTCCAGAGAATCATAAGGTGCCAGTGTTAGGATATGGTTGAGTTCCAGAGAATCTTATGGTTCCAGAGAATTGTATGGTTCCAGAGATTCGTATGGTTCCAGAGAATCGTATGGTTCCAGAGAATCGTATGGTTCCAGAGAATCGTATGGTTCCAGAGAATCGTATGGTTTTAGAGAATCGTATGGTTCAAGAGTATCATATGGTGCCAGTGTTAGGATATGGTTGCATTCCAGAGAATCTTATGGTTCCAGAGAATTGTATGGTTCCAGAGATTCGTATGGTTCCAGAGAATTGTATGGTTCCAGATAATTGTATGGTTCCAGAGAATCGTATGGTTCCAGATAATTGTATGGTTCCAGAGAATTGTATGGTTCCAGAGAATTGTATGGTTCCAGAGAATCTTATGGCTCCAGAGAATCATATGGTGCCAGTGTTAGGATATGGTTGCGTTTCAGAGAATCGTATGGTTCCAGAGAATTGTATGGTTCCAGAGAATCGTATGGTTCCAGAGATTCGTATGGTTCCAGAGAATTGCATGGTTTCAGAGAATCGTATGGTTCCAGAGAATCGTATGGTTCCAGATACTTGTATGGTTCCAGAGAATCGTATGGTTCCAGAGAACCGTATGGTACCAGATAATCATATGGTACCAGATAATCGTATGGTTCCAGTGTTAAGGTATGGTTGCAAGAAGAGCTGGGGAGGTATTGGTTCTAGTAGTAAGTCGTGGCTTCTGTGGGAAGAGGGAGAAGTGAGTAAAGTATGGTTCCAGAGGCAAGGTATGCTTCCACAGGAAAGGTATGGTTTCGGGAGATACTGATATCTTAGGAGGGAAGGAGGGTGGGGGCATGGTTGTAAGAATATTGAATTGCTAACTACTTGATTAGGAGAGGCCATTCGGTTAAGTTTTGTTATAATGCACAAACAAAGGTGTTATTGTGCTGGAAGAGTTATTAGAGTCCGAGACATCGTCTCTTTTTTTTCTTTTTTTTTCTATGTGAGTGAGGGAGGCAAGAAGCACAACTTACTGTAGCGAGTGCCTCCGCCTCAATTCAAAAAGTGACAGGGCCAAAATCAAAGGACTTTCGAGCCAAAATGCCTGGAGACACGGAGTTTGAAGCAATTAATTGTCTAATAATGACCAGAAACAAATATAATACATTTAAATATAAGATACATCATCAAACTAAACGGGATAATAATGTCTAACCTTGAGGTTTAATGAGCTTAGATATATAGTCTGATACGCCTACGTAAGATCACCTGAAATACTAATAATGTTCTCAGTGTCACCCGTGTGTTGAGCTGTCAGGTGTCACATATATATCTTGGGTGTGTCAGGTGTGTGTCAGCTGTGAGGGGTGTAGGTGGAGGTAGACTGACAGCATCTCCATATTCCCTTTGCATTAGGTAGACAAAACACTTATATAATATTCTTTAATTTGTCATTATTGATTCTCTAATTTGCTGCCTTATTTTGTATATATCCGACACTTTTCCAGTGTATTTTCTTTCTGTTGTATATCTTTCTTACGTGTATTATGCTTGTTTTACCCTCATGTATTTCATAGTTTATTATTTATTATATTTTGGATAATGTATTTCAATTCATGCACAATCTTGATATTAATGACTCGTGTTAGGCTGGGCGAGAATGAAAATGAAATCTCAATAACCCGAGTTGCGTGGAGATTCTTTTAAAAATCACCATGGTATCCTGGAATATAGATCCTGCGACTGTTGCATGAATTTAAATATATATTCTCCAAGTAGGATTTCCCTTCTCCTTAAAATAAATCAGAAAAAATTAAGATTGCTTTATCACGCCGTGCTGTAGTGGATTAAAAGCTTGGAGACTCGTTTTGAATGTCGGAGGTTCGAGTCCGGCTGGGAATATTTAAATATATATATATAATTGAATCTAGTGGTTACTCCTTAATTATTTCAAGATCTAATTACCGGTACGCATTTCTGTGTCTTTCTTCTAGCTACTATTAGACGATTTGCTTCGAATTACTAAGGGTATATGAAAGTCAAAGGGTTATTTTAGATGGTATTTAACCATATAATCCCCGCAGGTCCTCCCTAAACTTTATAACAATTGTCTGATAATAACCTGGGTACACTGTCAAATTGCGTCATAATCTTGAAAGGGTTAATTTTAAAAGATGTGCCCATATTTTTGTAAAGAAAGGTGTAGGCGGAGATACACTTCCATTAAGGTTGCCTTCTTGGGTTTGTATTGTTTTACCGGGTGTTCATGTTCATGTCACGTTGTTTTACCGTGTGTTCATGTTCATGTCACGTTGTTTTACCGGGTGTTCATGTTCATGTCACGTTGTTTTACCGGGTGTTCATGTTCATGTCACGTTGTTTTACCGGGTGTTCATGTTCATGTCACGTTGTTTTACCGGGTGTTCATGTTCATGTCACGTTGTTTTACCGGGTGTTCATGTTCATGTCACGTTGTTTTACCGGGTGTTCATGTTCATGTCACGTTGTTTTAACCGGGTGTTCATGTTCATGTCACGTTGTTTTACCGGGTGTTCATGTTCATGTCACGTTGTTTTACCGGGTGTTCATGTTCATGTCACGTTGTTTTACCGTGTGTTCATGTTCATGTCACGTTGTTTTACCGGGTGTTCATGTTCATGTCACGTTGTTTTACCGTGTGTTCATGTTCATGTCACGTTGTTTTACCGGGTGTTCATGTTCATGTCACGTTGTTTTACCGGGTGTTCATGTTCATGTCACGTTGTTTTACCGGGTGTTCATGTTCATGTCACGTTGTTTTTAGTATTATCTTACTTTCTTGTATTTGTCTTAGAACTATGGAATAGTTTACATTATGTTTATGTATTTTCTAGTTTCTTCTAAGACTATTTCCATATATTCTGTATTCGGAAAAGGAATAGATTATAGTATTGTTTTTATTTTTTTAGGTTAGGTTAGGGAAGGTTAGGTTAGGAAATGATAGGTTAGTCTAGGCAAGGTTAGATTAAGTAAGATTAGGAGACTGAGAACGGTTTGGTAAAGTTAAGCTAGGTTAGGTGAGCATAGAACTATAGTTAGGTTAAATTATATATATAGTTAGCTTATATATTAGGAGACTGTGGCCATTTCGGAGTGCGGTCATTTTTACTTGAGGCCCTCCACATCCCCCAACGACAGTGTGGCACTCTTCAACATCTCAACCTAGGGTTTATCTTCATTTTTCCAATCCCTTTTATTCTCGTTTTCAAACATTAATCCTTCTATCCTCAAGTACTTACCTTCGAATTTCTCCTTTGCTCTCATTCATTTGCTACATCGCTTTCATACTCTTTTCAATCACTCCCATAAATAGATTCAGTAGTCTGACTCAATATAATTGGCCTGTTAAGGGGAGGTTTTTAGTTGATTCCCTAGACTTCCATCAAGCTTGAAATTACACCCCCATGACCCCCTTTCAAGATAAATTTGTACATTTTTCGGTAGAAAAATTTCCTGGCCGAAGGCCGGTTCCTCTTAAATTACAGGCTCGCTATCGCTCGCCAGGAAAAAAACGACACCTAAATGGGACGAAAGGTCTTAAAAGTGACATTAATGGGGTGAAAGTTCTTAAAATCGCTAAACTAATGGGGCGAACGTCTTAAAATCTCAAAAGCAATGGGGATAAACATGAGGGAGAAAGGGGTAAAGAAAAAATCCCTCAAGTGGAAATCTCCCATTAAGTTCATGGTTATTCTCAGTTTTACTTAGTCCTTGATTGAATGTTACTGATTATTGGTATCCTTATCCTTTTCTGTGTGTTTCCTCTTCATCAAGCTAGCCTCATTCTCTCATTCTCTCTCTCTCTCTCTCACACTCACACTCACACTCACACACACTCTCTCTCTCTCTCTCTCTCTCTCTCTCTCTCTCTCTCTCTCTCTCTCTCTCTCTCTCTCTCTCTCTCAGTGACAGTATCGCACTCTTCAGCATCTCCTCCTTGGGTATCTCTGACAGACGGCGTGAGGGAGCGTCAAGAATCCCTTAAAAACCAACAATTAATGTAGTTAATTATTGAGCTGTCCTCGTATCCACCCTCCTCCAAAACCCGTGGCCTACTTTGTCTTTGTCCCTTTCTTAAGAGGGGAGGGTATATTTATTGGTCGATTTATTTATTTATAAAGTCCATTTAACCTCCATCGAGTTTAAAACAACATTCCCAAGATCCCCCTGCTAGATAAATGTGTAAATTTTTCAGTGGAAATGTGGCACGGCCGGAAGCAGGTTCCTCTTAAATTACATGGTAGCTATCGCTCGCCAGGAAAACATTGACACCTAAATGACACGAAAGGTCTCAATATTGACAAAGAAATTGGGCGAACAGACTAAAAATCGCCAAATTAATGGGCCGAACGTCTTAAAACCTGAAAACTAATGGGGCTAAACACAAGGGAGAAAGGGGTCCAGAAAAAACAATCATCTCCCATCATCATCTTAATGGTCATGTATAAGTTACAATAAAGCTTTGTTTCGCATTTGGCTCGTGGTTTTAATGCCTTTTAATGCATTATCTATGGATTGATTTATATAGAAAGATAGATATGATAACATTAGCTAATTAATTACTTTAAAACCTTGTGCTTTACCAGTCTTCTTAGTGTATGAGAGAGAGAGACAGTGACCGTGTGTGTGTGTGTGTGTGTGTTTGAGTGAGTGAGAGAGAGAAACTAAATTGTACTTTTGATAATTGTCAAGGGCTCAGTGGAAAAACTTACAATACAATTATATATGTTTTTTTTTTTTTTAAAAAGACCTCCGTCTACGTATTGTGAAAAACCTGTTATCCTCCGGCAAATTGTGGGGTTGAGTGAGTGAAGGGGGGGGACAGTGAATGAAGGAGGATGCATGTTTTTCATAATACGTGTTGCTAGCCCCAAACGCGCGAGCAACTGTGGCTTTCAACCATCCGACACATCCCCTTTTATTAATGTGCATCACACATGTTACATACAAATTACATATATGTTTGTCCTGCATTTGTTTTCTAGAAATCTGTATACATTTGATATAGCTTATCCAGAAGCTGGTTTTCAGTTGATGCACTGATTGATGCACATAATTTATTAATAAGTATCCCCACATTGTATACCGGTATTGCATTATTTATTTTACATATACAAAAGATCAACAGACTAACAAACTCAAAAAAATGCTGTAAACAGGCAGACTGATTGTGTCATACAGGCAAATATACTGCCAGATATACGTATTGGATCAGTCAGACTGGCTGATTGTAAAACAGACTAAGTGATCGACTTTCACACAGATAGACAGAAAAATAGACAAATAACAAACGAGAGAAATGGTAGCGAGGGAACGTCCATATACATAGATTAATCGACAATGTTTTCCCCTCCGCTCTGGCAGTGATCCCGCCAGCGAAACTAGACTTTAATCGGCCCCGTTTTTAAAAGCTCGATAACAACTGTATAAACAAGGTTGATAGAAACGGATCACGGAGGGAGAGCCGATGGTGAGGGGGACCAGCAAGAATCCAAAATAAAAAAGTATATAAAGTTGAACGAAAGGCCAGTGTAAAAAATAAATAAAATAAAGTAAATAAACAAATAAATGAATATAAAGGCTTTGGAATGCGATGGCCGTGTGTGCGTGTATTTATATTTGTGCTAGGAATCAGAGAGGGAAAAAAATGGACGGGAGCCAATATGCCCCGTTGTTTTATAAATGTTTTATGAGTGTCCCGGGCAACTGGGAGGCCGCTCGGTGAAGTATTTTGTATTATTACAGTTTTTTAAAGGGATCGAGGGCTGGCTTGGGTGTTTGTGTTGGCTGGCTCGCTGTTGAAAATTAGGTGTTTATGGGTGTAATGTTGCTGTTTCGAGATGCTCAGAATCTTTATTTGCCATCGTTATATTTACATTCCACCCTGTTAGTTTGTTGTTTTATTGTTTTGTAAGTAATTACTGAATACACTAGTTTTTCCTTATATACATGACAGTTGTCTTAAAAGTGTTTGTTTATATAGTATGCATTTCAATTGTTGATGTATTTATTTGTTATTGGTATATTTAAATATTTCGTATCTTGTTATGGTAAATTTCTTAATATTTGATCACGTATATTAATTTTTTTACGTAATTATTGTTTATTGAATTCCTTCTATATCCTTCTTCTCTTTTTGAAGGGGAAAATATGTTTGGCTTCATATGCTTTTATTTAGTTTATAAATGTGATATATTTAAGGTAGATACGAATTCCTAATCGACATAATAAAGTAATATAGATAACGAGCAAAACTAGTTATAACCTCTTAACGATTAGGACATGTTTTAGCAGTATATTTTGGCTGTCATTAGACCATTTTATTCAGGTTAGGAAGGATCTGTGGGGGTCAGAGGCATGATTGAGTTGGTTTTGACCCCTTAGATTCCTAGAGGTCCTTCCTAAACTGCATACAATTATCTAATGATATCCATAATATACTGTCAAAATGCGTCATAATCCTCAAGGGGTTAATCGATCTTAGAAAATTGCTCATATTTCTGCTGTTGTGATAATGACCGAACTGTTCTAGGGTGAATAAAATCGTACAACAGAAGCCAAACCCCAAAGTACTTGGTCCCACTCACCCTCCAACTCACTCACTTATTTTGCTCCACTCACTTTCACTCTTTCCCACCTAATCACGCTGTGCTCCCTTCGTCACTCACCCACTCACCCTATAAATCACTCACTAATTTTTGTTCACCCACTTACACGTCCTCGCACTTACTCTGCTCCCTCTTACTTACTCTTTTTCTTGTACTCACTTTCACCGTCATTATCTTCCACCCACTCACTCCCTCTCTTGCTCTCCCTCACTCTCTTTCTTTTACTCACCGTCACCGTCATTAGCTGCCACTCACTAAACTCACCCACCCACTAACTCACTCACACTCACACTCTTTCTTTTACTCACCGTCACCGTCATTAGCTGTCACTCACTAACTCACCCCCCCACTCACTCACTCACACTCACACTCTCTCCCTCTCCTTCATTCCCCCACTATCAGCGTTTCATTCCAAGCATTCCTCCCGAAGTTCCAGGCCGGACCCCTTGCTGCGCCCTATCACACTCAGCCTCCCTCATTAAGTCTTCGGTCCTTCCTCCAGTCATCCCCTCTCTTTCTTATGCCGATGGTTGGTTTTCTCTATTCTTTGAGAGAGAGAGAGAGAGAGAGAGAGAGAGAGAGAGAGAGAGAGAGAGAGAGAGGCGAGCGAGAGAGAGAGAGAGGAGAGAGAGAGAGAGAGAGAGAGAGAGAGAGAGAGAGAGAGAGAGAGAGAGAGAGAGAGAGAGAGAGAGAGAGAGAGAGAGAGAGAGAGAGAGAGAGAGAGAGAGAGAGAGAGAGAGAGAGAGTTACACAGTTACACCTAAGCATCAGGCTGGTTATCGAAGCAATTAACAGACATACACAAAATACAGTAGTTGCACTTAATTTTAAACATTGCATGGATTAATTGTGCGCATATGCATACAATATACAGTATTATTAAGCTGTTAACTTTTGTTTTCCTGTTCCGTTTTGTACGTGAAACTTCAATGTTATCATGTGTTTAAATTTTACCTAGATTCGTAATACATTCTTATATCTTATCACGCTGATAATATACGGTGGCAAGGATATTGACGTCTCTCTCTCTCTCTCTCTCTCTCTCTCTCTCTCTCTCTCTCTCTCTCTCTCTCTCTCTCTCTCTCTCTCTCTCTCTCTCTCTCTCTCTCTCCTCCCCCTGTGTTGTTGTTAGCCATCACCCCATCTTCAATATAAACAGATTACTATTAGCCTTTCCCTATAGAGCCTCAAATTGTCTTAAGGCCATTATCTTCTCCTTGTCCCTCCTTCTTCCCATCTTATCACTCTATGGTCTCGTTCTTTATTATTATGTATTCATGGAGAACATCAGTTTTTGTTCATCTATTTTGTTTTGTTTTTTATTAGTATTATGATTTATTGTGTGCATAAAGAGAATCTATCCTCGTCTTCTTCAATAAATTCACACATAATACATTCTCTCCTTCGGGTTTGGTGAAAGTGGTCGTTCGCAAGATAACCTAACCCAACTCAACCCAAACCCAACCCAACCAACCAACCAACCAACCAACCAACCAACTAACCACCCCACCACCCACCAAACCAAACCTAACAAAACCCAACCAACCAACCCACCCACCCACCCACCCCACCCTACCCCCACCCAACCCAACCCGCCCCACCAACCAACCAACCAACCAAACCCAACCCAACCCCCCAACCCAACCCACCAAAAACCCACCCACACAACCAACCAACCAAACCCAACCTAACCTAACCTAACCTAACTTCACTTTTACTCTTTTGATCGTGGTCATGGGCAGGCCTCGTGTTATATCTCCTGACGAAGACAGATCGGTGGCGTTTCCAGAGAGGATAGGAGTATGACATCAGCTAGAAATATTTCCGATTCAATATTTCACTCCACAATATCACATTTAGTCTCTGTAAGACTCCCAGAACTACTTAACCCTTTCAAGATACCATTACACATTTATTTTCTGGCTATTATTAGTCGATTTTATTCAGATTAGGAAGGGTATATATAAGATAGAGTACAAAGGAGTACAAAGGTAAACAAGCAACAACAGGTCATGCGACCCTTTCAGGTTACTTGCCCTCCAAAACACTGATGTTCCAAGTGTTGCAACAGTATTTCGGAGAGAATGTGGGAAAGATGTAAGAAGGAAGAGCTGCCCTGGGGCTTAGTTCATGGCAGGGGAAATTATTTTAAGATCTATTAGGTTATTGAACAAACACTACTAAAGAAAATATTTATTCAATTACAAATGCAGTCAAACTTGGATTGTCTAGGCGAACTTTGAAGGAATCAACGATGTTGCAGTTATGACATCTCGGGGAAGCACATTCCACAAGTTGACGACTCGATTGAAGAAGAAATTCTTGGATTCGTTGGAGTTGAATGATTTACCAATGATTTTGCAGCTATTTCCCCGTGTGTAGTTTGATCGGTCAATCTTAAAATATTTATTACAGTTCATGATGTTGATGCCTTTAATGATCTTGAAAGCTTGAATAAGGTCACTTCTCAATCTGCGCTTAGTTAGTGGATATAAATGTAGTTCTTTAAGACGTTCCTCGTATCTTGGTTACTCTACGTTGAACTTGTTCCAGTTTGTCTATATCTTTCTGATAGTAAGGGCACCAGAACTGAACGCAGTATTCCAAAAGGGGGCGGACTAAAGAATTGTAAAGGGTGAAGATAATGTCTTTTGATTTATGTTCAAATGATCTACCTATGAAACCTGTAATTTTGTTTGCCTTCTTAACAACTTCAGCACAATGTTGACTTGGTTTTAAGTTACTGGATATTGTTACTCCTAATTTGGTTTCTCTGTCTACACTCTTTAGCTGCGTGCCATTCATCAAGTAGTCTGGTTTTTCATTGCGGGATCTGATATGAAGTACTTTACACTTATCCCCCTTGAAGCACATTTGCCAGATTTTAGCCCATTGTGAAAGCTTGTTTAGATTGTTTTGCATATCTTCAACATGTTCAGTACGGTATTTGCGATTTTTGTGTCATCTGCAAACTTTGAGATTGTACAGGTGAGACCCTCATCTATGTCGTTAATATAAATCGTTGAAGTCACCACTTTCTTCTTCCTGATGTAACTGTAGAACTCTTTTGGGTTAGTCTTGCTTTGATTAGTAACATGTAACTCCAAAGTGTTTTTACTTTGTTTAATTAACTTTTTGGATTTACGTTGTAGATCTCTGAAGGCCTGTCTATTTTCATTGTTATCGGAGGTTTGTAATCTCTCATGAGCATTCCTTTTAGCGAGTAGACATTCATTTATTTCTCTATTCCACCATTTAGCTTTGTTATGTGCAGATCTTCTGTTTTTTTATGGTATGCACTCGCGTACTGCGTTTGTGTAAATTTCTGTGAACATTTTGCATGATTGGTTTATCTTGTTATTGTTTAGAAAACTCCAATTGGCTTCTTTAAATTTTGTTCTGAGTTTATGGAAATTTGCTCGCTTGAAATTTGGAAATTTCTCATTGCTGATATTGAGTTTATTGCTATTAAATTTTATACTGAAAGTGATCATACGGTGGTCACTATTGCAGAATTCATCACCAACAGTCACTTTATCAATCAAGTCTTTTTGTGTTGCAAGTACAAGGTCAAGAACCATTATTACCGCGGGTTGGAGATTGAAGAAATTGATGACGGGAGCTATCTTGTAGGTTGGCATACAGATTGTTTCCGGAGTGTGAAGTAAGAGTGTTGCCCCACTTGGTCACTGGTAAACTAAAGTCGCCAGAAATTATCGTATCGTGTATGTTACTTATTTCTGCAATTTGCTCGTAAATTTCTTGGTCGGTTTTCACTGCTTGGGCTGGGGGCCTGTATATTATTGCTAGGATTATTTTTGTTCCTTTATTGTTTTTTATTAGCACATAAAATGAATCAATATTTACTATTTGAGGCTTTGACAAGATAATTGGGCTAAGACTCTCATTGATGAAACACATTACGCCGCCTCCATCTTTATTAACTCTGCTTTTCTCAAACGTTACATAGCTGGGAAGTGAAAACTCTGTTAAAAAAGTCTCTGCCTTCCGTATTTAGCCAAGATTCTGTTATGCCGATTACATCAACATTTTCTGTAAACACGAGTTCCTCTAGTTCTGAAAATGTATTGCGTATACTTCGAGCGTTCACATAGAAGACCTTTACAGATGTGGTTCTTGATATCATTTGATGCTTGCCACATGTATTTGATGATTTTGCTTGTCTTGGGTTTGTATTTCTTCTGAGATTTAAGTTGTCCTCCCGATCTGATGACTGTTGGCCCCGTTTTTTTAATGAAGGTTATTTACGGCATCATTCAGCAGATGGCCAAACTGGGCAGCTCCTACCGGGCTTAGGTGGACACCGTCTCTTAAGAAATTATCCCAAGTGTTGATGAAGCCGATGTTCTCTTCCCTGCAGATGTTGGCGAGTTGACGATTTATATTCGTGGCTGTGGACCAGAAGAGATTCTTTGCGTTAATCCCGGGGAATGATGCCTGAGATGATGATCCTACTAGATTTTTCCTGGTACATCTTGATAAGCTGCTTGTATTTGTTCAAGAGTTCTTCTGATCGTGTGCGCTGGACGTCATTTGATCCGACATGTATGGTGTTTGTGGGGGCCAGCCTGGTCACCTTGTACACAGCAGCAATGACGTCGTCCACGCCGCCACCCGGGATACAGAATTGCTTTCTGGTCCTGGGTGACCAGGGGCAGAACTCCTTGAGCTGGCCGCGTACCATAGAGTCCCCCCACAAGCCGTACTTCCTCCGTTTCTTCATCGGTAGCGAGAATTTGGAAACGGTTTTGGCACCATGTTATAGGGATGACCTTCTTAGTAGCAGTACCTGGGCATACACTATTTCTTGCGAGCTGAAAATTAAATTCATCAGGAACGTGGGTTGTGGTATTGTCAGAGATCTGGGTGTTGGTTGAGGTCTGAGGTGGCGCTACATCAGACCTTGGTAATTTTGAATTCCTGTGTCTTGTTGCTGGCAGGGAGGCTTCTTTTCCGACATTTGCGCTCAGGAACTCTTCAAAGGTATTAACTCTGCGAGTTAACACATCAATTAATACCTTTCCTAGCTTCTCCTCTTGTTCTGAGGGTTAACTAAGACAGTGTTTACTACCCTTTTAATTCCCACACATCCTTTCTAACCTGTATGAAATCGTCTATTGATGGCCATAATAAACTGTCAAAATGCGTCATAATATTCAAGCAGTTAAATGAACCACTGAAATGCAAATAGAAGGGAAAGAACTAATATTAGCACTCAGTTAACCCCTACTGCTGTACCATAGGGTACAGTAATAAAAGTCCCCCTCCCCCCCCCCCCCCAGTCCCAAGCAATGTGGTCAAAATGGCAAGATATAACAACCTCCCACCTCAAAAGATGGAGGAATACTGGCTCTCCCATCCTGTAGAGGCTTGGATATAAGCTGAGAAGTGTTGCCAACTCTAAAGCAGTGCTCAAACGATTGTGGTACCAGGCACTGCCTGATACTGGCAGTTAAAAGGAAAGTATATTACTGACGACTCTGCCGTCGCTGGGACTGGGGAGTGATTTATCTACTGACGGCAAGGAGCCGTCGCTGGTACACATGATTACTTAGAACAGTATAGGGATAGCATTAACGCCTTAGAGAGTACACCTAAATACTAAAGTGTCCGAGTCTGACTGTCGGTTTGGGTAGAAGTGGTCATGGGCAGCAGGGTGTTAAACCAGAGCAATTTTGTATTAAGACATTGTTACGTATCTTGATCCTCAAGTGGTTAACTTGATGAATCTAGATAGCACAGAGATATATATTAAGGTATCAGTCAGCTGAAGGCAAAACAAAAGTAAAATCTAATAAAATAATTTCCTGTTGTTGCTTCCTTTCCTTTTGGATCTTAGGACTTGGTAGCCTTTATTGACTGATACTCTTTACTTATGAAAAATACTGAAACTAATTAAAGTCATGTAGTATTTATAAAGAATTATTATTTAACCGAAGCTTAGTAGGCTATGGTTATGAACCGAATAAGTTATAGCTAAAGAAGGACTATTAATTTTATAAAAAGTCTTGAAAGATAAATATTAAAGTAAGAATATTTCTGTCTCTTACCCTTTTTGAAATGAATAGATAGTTTTCTTCTATCCTTTTATTTATATTTAATGTAATTATTCTTGGTTCTTGTCTTACGTTAATAGTATTATATTATTATTATCATCAGGAGTAATATCAAAGTCACATAAAAAGTTAGATATATATTTAATAATTAGTTAATTTATTTCTTAACCACGTAACATTGAGGTTTGATTATGAGTAAATAAAGTTACAGGATCGTTTCATAGATTCGATTCAGGTCTCACTCAAATAATATGAAAAGCAAAATATAATATTTTGAAGCAAAAGAATTTTCTTCAGCTTAGGAAATCACTAGAAGTAATATTAACACAGCCATGTTAGTCTAAGGCGATATTACTAATACGAGACAATAGCATCACCGTACTAAGCACCATTAAGCAATGTAAGCTTAATTCAAAGAAAATGAAAGAACTCTTAAGTATTAATATAAAACAATAGTATTACTTTCATCATAACCCAATTACTTAAAGAGTTGCTTTAGTCCGCAAGTTAGTCAACTAAAATAGTTAAGTACATAATAATAGCGTTAACGTTAATTCCCAATCAAATAATTAAACACATAAATAGTAGCGTTAACGTTAATTCGCAATCAAATAGTTAAACACATAATAGTAGTGTTCACGTTAATTCCCAATTAAATAGTTAAACACATTACACACATTAAACACATCACGTTAATTCCCAATCACATATCTCACTAACCAACATAACGTAAGTGTTTACACCGAACACACTTAACACACATTTATATAATCTGACTGACAGTCACAATCCCATTATAATACTTCACCCCGTCTTCCTCCAGCTGCAAGTTCACCTTCCCCAACTCCAAATGAGACTGATTTGAATGCCCACAACTCGGGTCTTATATACCAAACAATGATGGTGTAGGAACGAATCAGGAGGCGGCGGGTGGTGCCGGCTCCAATCATAGCTCCTCGAATCACATAACAGGTGTGTCGTCCACTCACAGCTCCTGGCGTCGATCATACGTCATAGCATCGGTCATCGAGGTATGGGGCGAGCTGGTATGGGGCGAGATGGTTTGCCCACTCGCTCGTTCGCTCGCTAGTCTGCTTCACCACTTGGGTAGTTTGGCTCCTTGAACTCTAATTCTAATTCTAACTCTTAAATTAACATACAGGGCTCCGTATGTCAGGCCTCCCCCCTAGAAAAGAGTTTAAGGAGTATAGTACATAATATTAAACATAATACATAAATAGATTCACCACCAGATTGGCAACAGCAAGATTATAAATGAGGATATAAGAAGGATATCACCCAAAGTAGGCAACGTCTCCAGGTACCACATCAGAACATAGCCGGAACGTAGCTGGAGCGTTATTCGAACTGCAAGGCATCTCACAGCTGAAGGCTTAAAGCGCACTACAAAAGCATGATATTTACCTCGCTACAAGGGAGAGCTAATTGCCAAAATCCTCTCATTAAATTAAACTTACTGCTGTATGAGGCCAACCCGGTAAATGCAATCTTTGATCCGTGGCAGTGGGTAGGTATCGTTCTTTGTGACAGCATTGACTTGCCTATAGACCCTACAAAACCTATGGCTCCCATCTGGCTTTGGCACAAGTATGACCGGACTACTCCACTGGCTTAAGGCCCTTGTGATCAGCTGGTTTGAAAAAATTAAGTCAAGCTCGACCTGCAGTATACTCCTGCGTTGTGGCGAGACACGGTAGGGGGATAGTTTAATGGGAGTTACATCCCCTACGTCGATGTCGTGCACGGCCAAAGAAGTGAGCCCTGGAGTATCACGGAACACACTGGGAGACTGAGATAAAACAGAGATTAGTTGGTTCGCTTGATCAGAGGGAAGATGACATAGTTTAGATGGTAATTCCCTCAAAGCCACTGAATTATACTGAAAGTTGGATAGGCTACATGACAAGTCAAAGTCTGCATGGATACCTTCAGGCTCTGGAACAGTCTGTTGCGGGTCAGTAAGAGAACTGAAGACTTTGTCCGCACCAGGCTGCTCACAGGTCCTGACATTCACTGCCACAGTGGGAGAATCTGGAGGAGAGGAATCAGGGGACCTATGGTAGGGCTTCAACATATTTATATGGAATACTTGCGTGAGCTTTCTCCTGTCTGGGGTAGTTACTAGATAATCGGTAATGCTCACCCTCCGAATGATCTTATATGGGCCCCTGAACTTGGCAGATAAAGGTTGGCCAAAAAGGGGGAGCAGGACCAAAACCTCATCACCGGGCTTAAACTCCCTCTCACGGGCTTTTCTGTCATACCATTTTTTCATGGAGCTTTTAGCCACGGTCAAGTTTTGAGCGGCAAACTCACATGAGGATCTCAGCCGGGTTTTGAAATCTGAAACATACTTGAGGAGGTTTTGGTTCCCCTCCTGGCCAACTAGGCTATCCTGCAATAGTTGCAAAGGACCTCTTACCTGGTGACCGAAAACTAGCTCATTAGGGGAAAAACCCAGGGATTCAGTTGGAACCTCACGAGTAGCAAATAAAAGAAAAGGTACCCCCTTATCCCACTCAACTCCGGTCTCTGTACAATACTTACGTAACATTCCCTTTAATGTCTGATGATATCGTTCGAGAACCCCTTGACTCTCTGGGTGGTAGGTGCTAGACTTTACATGCTCGATACCCAACTCCTTCAGGGACTGCTGGAAAATGTTAGAGGTAAAATTAGTTCCTTGATCACTTTGCACCTCATGGGGGAAACCCATTCTGGTGAAAAATTTGAGCAGTTCCTTGATTACAGTTGGAGCAGAGGTAGTCCTTAAGGGTATAGCCTCTGGGTAGCGAGTTGCCATGTCCATGATAGTTAATAAATAAATGTTACCTTGGGAAGTCTTAGGCAATGGGCCTACAATGTCCACTACCACCCGAGTAAAAGGATTCTCGAAAACGGGCAAGGGCACCAGAGGATGTACAGGCACCTTCTGATTGGGTTTTCCTGTCATCTGGCAAGTGTGACACACTCTACAACACTCCACTACATCTGCACGCATTCCTGGCCAGTAAAAGTGGGATCTGATTCTGTCTAGAGTTTTTCTCACACCTAGGTGTCCTGCCAATGGTATACAATGTGCCATTTCCATGATATCTTTACGGCAAGGTTTGGGGACTACTACTTGATGGACGTCCCAAGCCCCGTCATCGATTGGTCTGTGTGGCGGTCTCCATCTTCGCCACAATACTCCTCCTTTGAGGTAGAAACATTCACCACCCTCCTTCTCACATTCCTCTTCACTCACGGACCTGGCAGCTAACTCCTTGCATTCACTATCATCTCTCTGTAGCTCTACCAGGCCGCTAGGACAATTTGGAGGAGTTTCATGGTCATCGTTAGGGTCAAGATGAGCCATAAAGGTGTCAGATAAATCCACCTCAGTCACATCATCAGGCACAGTTGGAGCATCATTTACACTCTCATCATCCCTTTCATCAACTCTTACATTCGGTACATTTCTGTCTGAGGGAACTGCTACTTGAGACATTGAACGTGTGACAGCACACACAGGGAAAACAGTTGGCATCTCCTTTTCGAGCTCACCGGTTAGTGGCTCGTTAACAGGGGAAAGTGACAAAATGGGGTCTGGTCGGACCTTCTCACCTGCTACATCATTCCCCAAAAGGAGAGTTACCCCAGGCACAGGGATATCTTGGGACCTACACAAAGCTATGGTGGCCTCACCCTGTAGTAACTCACATTCAATTTCGCCTTTTACCAAGTATGCATAAAACTGGCCTCCAGCACCTCTCATTACAACTGGTTCGCCAGGTGGGCACTCAGTGTAAGGATTCACCATGAGGGTGCTAGTAGAACCTGTGTCTCTCAGAATTTTTACCTCATGCAAGCAACCATTTAATCTCACGTTGCCAGATGAAATAAAGGGACGGTAACTGTCCTGCACTGATGGTGAAATTATTATTGGCTTAACCCTAGTGGGTTGCACCACACATGCTACTACACCCCTGTCTAGATGATTTACGTTACGTTAGCTGCTAGGTACTCCTTCTGTCGAGAGTCCTGCATTAAAGGAACTTTTGGTGCTAGGTACTCCTTCTGTCGGGAGTCCTGCATTACAGGCACATATGGAGTTTGAGATACGGCGGCAACTGTCTGCCCCGATCTCTCGATTCTCTCCTTGGCCCAGCACTGATAAGCTAGGTGGCCTCTCTTGCCACAAAAAGTACATACTTTAGGGGATACGGGAACGTTCCCTCTTTGAGCATTACTATTAGTTTGGGGCCCACCTCTGTTACCATTGCCCTGAGTCGCATTTTTAGTTGGGGGAACAATTCTATTTGGCTAGCTGGGGAAGACGTTATAGGCTTGTGACTGGGTCGGTCAGATTTGTGATTGGGATACTTAAAATTAGAACTAGAATTATCGTAGGGCTTCTTTCCACGAAATTTGTTGTTGAGCACGTATGTGTCAGCCATGTCAGCGGCGTCGGCAAGACAATCTACCTTTTTCCCCTTTAAATGATAGGATACAGAAGAATCAATTTTCCATAGGAAATTTTCTAACAGGACCAACTCCTTCAGATCGTTGTAGCTTGTGACTTTCTTACTCTTGACCCAATGATTGAAAGTTTTAGTCATGGTCCTGGCAAATACCTTATGGGTTTCTTCTACTTTCTTCTGGTTTTTACGGAAAGATTGCCTGTAAGCCTCAGGCTGCAATTGATAGGTTTTTAAGATAGCTTCTTTGAGATTGTCATAATCCTGCCTAACTTCTGCTACTTCTGACAAATACGTGGCTCGAGCCTGCCCTGTCAAAACAGTTTGTAACATAAAAGGCCATTGATCTCTTGTCCACTTCATACCTCCAGCAACTTCCTCAAACAAAACAAAGAAATCCTGCACATTATCCTCAGTGAAAGGTGGAATGACACTAGTCATAGTCAATCCCAGAGGGGGAGCAATTACGGGAGCATTTGTATTGACATTTAGTTGAGCCGTTTGATATTGATATTGATAATGTTCGGTCTTTATTCTGGCTTCTTCGATATTTGCTTCGGCATTTATTCTGGCTAGTTCTATTTTTAGTTTGGCTTGTTCTAGTTCGAATATTTGATCACCGGTCAAACCAGGTGGCAATTGTACATTAAGTTGGCTAGGTTTACTAGGGATCCCACCAACTGCTCCGTCACCCTCCCCGCCTTCTACAGGGAACAGGTGGGTTTTTATGGTCTGAGCCACCTCTACTTTAGACATGTTTGAGACAGATAATTGGAGATGTGAGGCAAGCACTTTCAGTTCAGATTTTGACAGACAGTCAATATCAGGGGATGTGGGTTCTGATTCTATGAAAACTCGAGCATCTTCGTTATTAATTAGTTGAGGCATGATTAATATTTGATTGTTAAGTAGTGAAACGGTAATGAAACTGAGTGAAACTGTATGAAACGAATCCTGGCAAGGTCGCCACTCTTCTGTTACGTATCTTGATCCTCAAGTGGTTAACTTGATGAATCTAGATAGCACAGAGATATATATTAAGGGATCAGTCAGCTGAAGGCAAAACAAAAGTAAAATCTAATAAAATAATTTCCTGTTGTTGCTTCCTTTCCTTTTGGATCTTAGGACTTGGTAGCCTTTATTGACTGATACTCTTTACTTATGAAAAATACTGAAACTAATTAAAGTCATGTAGTATTTATAAAGAATTATTATTTAACCGAAGCTTAGTAGGCTATGGTTATGAACCGAATAAGTTATAGCTAAAGAAGGACTATTAATTTTATAAAAAGTCTTGAAAGATAAATATTAAAGTAAGAATATTTCTGTCTCTTACCCTTTTTGAAATGAATAGATAGTTTTCTTCTATCCTTTTATTTATATTTAATGTAATTATTCTTGGTTCTTGTCTTACGTTAATAGTATTATATTATTATTATCATCAGGAGTAATATCAAAGTCACATAAAA
Source organism: Paralithodes platypus (assembly GCA_032716605.1). NCBI lineage: Eukaryota > Metazoa > Arthropoda > Malacostraca > Decapoda > Lithodidae > Paralithodes > Paralithodes platypus. The sequence continues at coordinate 14,283,678 of CM064520.1, forward strand.
AGTTAGATATATATTTAATAATTAGTTAAATTTATTTCTTAACCACGTAACATTGAGGTTTGATTATGAGTAAATAAAGTTACAGGATCGTTTCATAGATTCGATTCAGGTCTCACTCAAATAATATGAAAAGCAAAATATAATATTTTGAAGCAAAAGAATTTTCTTCAGCTTAGGAAATCACTAGAAGTAATATTAACACAGCCATGTTAGTCTAAGGCGATATTACTAATACGAGACAATAGCATCACCGTACTAAGCACCATTAAGCAATGTAAGCTTAATTCAAAGAAAATGAAAGAACTCTTAAGTATTAATATAAAACAATAGTATTACTTTCATCATAACCCAATTACTTAAAGAGTGGCTTTAGTCCGCAAGTTAGTCAACTAAAATAGTTAAGTACATAATAATAGCGTTAACGTTAATTCCCAATCAAATAGTTAAACACATAAATAGTAGCGTTAACGTTAATTCGCAATCAAATAGTTAAACACATAATAGTAGCGTTCACGTTAATTCCCAATTAAATCGTTAAACACATAATAGTAGTGTTCACGTTAATTCCCAATTAAATAGTTAAACACATTACACACATTAAACACATCACGTTAATTCCCAATCACATATCTCACTAACCAACATAACGTAAGTGTTTACACCGAACACACTTAACACACATTTATATAATCTGACTGACAGTCACAATCCCATTATAATACTTCACCCCGTCTTCCTCCAGCTGCAAGTTCACCTTCCCCAACTCCAAATGAGACTGATTTGAATGCCCACAACTCGGGTCTTATATACCAAACAATGATGGTGTAGGAACGAATCAGGAGGCGGCGGGTGGTGCCGGCTCCAATCATAGCTCCTCGAATCACATAACAGGTGTGTCGTCCACTCACAGCTCCTGGCGTCGATCATACGTCATAGCATCGGTCATCGAGGTATGGGGCGAGCTGGTATGGGGCGAGATGGTTTGCCCACTCGCTCGTTCGCTCGCTAGTCTGCTTCACCACTTGGGTAGTTTGGCTCCTTGAACTCTAATTCTAACTCTTAAATTAACATACAGGGCTCCGTATGTCAGAACATGAATAAATATAAGAAATACAAGAACATATAGGCCTACAGGAAACAAATATTATTGTTTGGCCATTTTATCACTTTTAAGCACATCTTTTCAACTATATACCATCATTTTATCCTGACATATATAATAATTAAAGACTAAAAATAATGGACTCGGCTTTCCTTCGACACCCTGGGCAGCCCTCGTCGTGTCAAACCCCGGCGACGAAGACAGATGGGTGACGGGGGGAGAGATGAAGTGACCACGGCGTCGGCTTGAGCTATTTCCGATTCGGCGGTGATTGTCCCTTTTACCTCCCACGTTACTTGGCCTCTAGATTGGTTATTATTATTATTATTATTTATGTTAATAATAATTAATATTATTATTATTATTATTATTAGTAGTAGTAGTAGTAGTAGTAGTAGTAGTACTTGATTTAGTGATGAAGTGCTGTTCTCATGTTGGCATATATAAAGCCAAACATATAAAAATAAAAATAATAAAAACAAATAAAAATAAAAACAATAAAAACACACAGAGCTTAGAACCAATCTATGTTTTGCACTAGTTACATAGCAAGACTAATATCGATGTATATAACTTACAACCCCCACCTTTCAATTCGAAGGTGCAATGTTTACATTCAACTTATGTTTTATTTGCCCTTTCAATAACAAAACAGCAAGGTGGATGTTAAATAAATTGGATTTCAATTGCATTAACATAAAACGGAAGTGTACTTGCACTCCTGCATTGAATTAATTTAAATGAGAGAGAGAGAGAGAGAGAGAGCGCGCAAATGTGTGAGAGTGAGTGAGTGAGCCAGCAAGCAAGCTAGCAAGAGTGGGTGTGTATGTGTGTGTGTGTTTGTGAGGAAGTATACATAGGAGGGTCTTTATGAAAACAAAGACAAAAAACATTAATCTATACAACTAATCACACTAACAAATCAACCCTCTAATTACACAACGACAAATGTATCCCTTCATTAATAAATTGCCACCGGACAAAAAAGGTAAGTTACGGAGAGATGTTGATCCTATTAATAATCCGTGTAATAATCCCCCTAATATCCTGTTAATTATCACGTAATCAGGCGCTGCGGGGGGATAATTACTCTGTGGATATAAGTTAGGTGGTTTGGTATAAATGGATATGTAGAGTGGACAGATAATCCTTTTAGTTCAATGTAGGTGACTAATTTAACCCCTTCAGCACGATGACGTACTTTTTATCATATTCTGGTAACCATTAGACGATTTTCTTTAGTTTATAAGTTACCTCTAGGACTCAAAGGGGTAAATACAAGGTCAATAAACCCTCTGTATAACATAGGTCCTTCTTAAGCTGCATAAACCCTTCTATGTTTAGCCAGAATCAACGGTAAAATGGCGTCAAAGTGCTGAAGAGGTTAATGGTAAGTTATCTAATGTAAAGCTAGGATAGGTTAGGTAATGTAGGTATGATATGTTTGGTAATATATTTAGGTAAGTTGATATAGGCTTGGTTAAATACTATGTGGCAAGATTAATTAAATTAGGTTGAGAGAATGTTAGGTGAACTAAAATTGATTTACCGTATTCTAGCAGTTGTGATATTAAATTAGATAAGGCTTAGTTATGCTTAGCTTGGGTATAATTGAAAAGTCCCTGTTATGTTCTTAGTTACGCGATGTTTGCTTGAGTGAAATAAGGTTGGGTGGGAATAAGTGTTGGGAGTTGAACTTGAATTGCTATAGATTAGATCTGGTGGTAGCAAGTAAATTAAATAGAGTTTAGGTAGGTTAGACTAAGATAGAATAAATAGTTTGACTTATTACCACATTCGTCCTGTAAAAAGAGAAGGTACAACATAAAATAAAAAACACCCCGGATGTGTCGGTGTCAGGAGTGATGAACTTATGAGCAAAGGTTAGTTGATAAGTTGGTCAATTATCTGAATATATTATCTTATAGATGACCTAGATAGTGGTATATTTATTAACGTCATTTTCTTTTGCTGTTTTCTTGTGAAATTTGCGGTCTGTTTGCGTACTTAAGTGCAAAATATATTAAAGCATATTTCTTTTAAACCCGAATGCTTTATGACTGAAGAAAATCATTTAGGATATTAGGATATATGTACTGTAATTAGCCTATTTATGATAATTTCCTACTCTCATAATTGCAGAAAAAAAAACTTCTGGCCTCTCCTTCTGTTGGTCTGTTTGGTCTGCCTTGTGTTGATGATAGTAGGAAAGCATATTAAAGTTCTGGTTAAATCACTTCAAAATGCAAAATGGGAATTTCGTCTTGTCGGAAGAGGATGCACTAAATCGATATACGCATAATATGAAACACTAAATCAACAGCATACAGTGAAAAGATAATAGCACATTTAATTGAAAAACATTCAGTTTTTGGAAAGACCTCGTATAACAAAGGATTTAAAACACAATCACTGGATGATTGCTTAATTTTATGAAACTTAATTTTAGGATGAACAGTTGCGATCTGAAAAAGTTGAACACCTCTTAGTGATCAAAATAATGGTGATGTACATTAAGTAGGGACTTCCATTTTTATATTTTATTTCTTCTTGGTGGTTTAATAGGTTAAATCAATGTGTGTGTGTGAGGTGAGAGTGTAGATACGCATGTGTGTGGGTGGGTATAATATATGTTATGGTGTGTGTGTGTGTGTGTATATGTGTGTATGGGTGTGTGGATGGATTGGTGCGCTTAATATATGTACACAGGAAGCCCTAAAGGTAAACCGATAGTAAGGACTGGAGTACTCGTGACAGGTGAGACAGAGACAGGGCCGGCGGGTCTCAGCATGGGGTGATAACAACTCAGTGAGGGTTCCGGCACAGACTGGACCATGGCGAGGCTGCTATCAGAGTATCGAGTGTGTGTGTGTGGTGAGGGTGTGGGTAAGTGTGTGGGGATGTGGGTGTGCATGTGTGTGAGTGGACGGGCGGGTAGGTCTTGTGTAGTAAGAATTCCACTAAGGTTCCGGTAGAGACTGGACCTTGGCGAGGCTGCTATTGTAGTATCGAGTGTGTGGGGTGGGTGTGTTAGTGTGGGTAAGTTTGTGTGTGTGTGTTTGAGTGTAGGTGTGGGTGTGCATGTGTGTGAATTGGCGGGTAGGTCGTGGGTGGTATGAACTCATCAAACGTTCGGGCAACCTTGCTACGAAATATTCCTCTTCACGAATAAAAAACACCATCTGAGGAAGGGCACTTTATTGACAACGTTTCGCAAATAGCTTCATCAGGTCACTGTCTGCGAAACGTTGTCAATAAAGTGTTCTTCCTCAGATGGTATTTTTTATCCATTCTGTCTACTTTTCAAGTACCGGTACCGCTTAACATTCCTCTTCACCTTCACCACTATAAATCCCCACCACCACACTACCATACTACCATGTTCTACTACCTTCACCACTATAAATCCCCACCACCACACTACCATACTACCATGTTCTACTACCTTCACCACTATAAATCCCCACCACCACACTACCATACTACCATGTTCTACTACCTTCACCACTATAAATCCCCACCACCACACTACCATACTACCATGTTCTACTACCTTCACCATCACTACCACCACGACCAGTTACATCCCTCATCCCTACACATCTCTATAATCCCCTACTCCTATAACCATCCCCACCAATCGTCTCTCTGCAGACTCCCGTTTTCTTATATTATTATTTTCCACTACCATTTCCATCCCTCCCTGTCCCACCTCCCACACCACTTCCATTCCTCCCTATTCCACCTCCCCCACCACTTTCATCCCTCCCTATCCCACCACTTCCATCCCTCCCTATTCCACCTCCCCCACCACTTCCATCCCTCCCTATTCCACCTCCCCCACCACTTCCATCCTTCCCTATCCCACCACTTCCATCCTTCCCTATCCCACCTCTCCCACCATTTCCATCCCTCCCTATTCCACCTCCCCCACCATTTCCACCCCTCCCTATTCCACCTCCCCCACCATTTCCATCCCTCCCTATTCCACCTCTCCCACCATTTCCATCCCTCCCTATTCCACCTCCCCCACCATTTCCATCCCTCCCTATTCCACCTCCACCCCCATGTTCATCCCTCCCTATTCCACCTCCCCCACCATTTCCATCCCTCCCTATTCCATCCATCCCTCCCCATCCCACCCTTTCCATCCCACCTCCATTTCCATCCCTCTCCATCAGCATTCCCCCACCACTCCCCCATCACCTCCTGACGCGGAAGTAGTCCATCTGGGTGGTGGCGGGGGCAACTGCTGTCTTCACCCTAATCACTATAATCCACCGTGGCTTTACCCTAATTTTCCACCCGTGATAGCCTGCAAAGCGCCCAATTAAGTGGGATGAATGGTCATCTCGCCCACAATTCCTTTCCCCTTTAAGTTCGTCCCCCTCCCCACTCCTACTCTAGCTGCTTTACCTACTCTTCATAGTTTTTTCTCGCCCACAGTTCAGTAATTAAATCGCACACTCAATTGACCACTTGCGAGTTTTGTTCTAAAAGGAAGTTGGAGCTGTAGACATCGATAATTAGCATATTTACCAGCTATAATATGGTTGTACTACATCTATAAACACATACAACCCAATTCAACATGCTCTTTAGCCATCAGAAACCTACATTATTATTGCATTTATATTTACTATCGATGTCTACAGCTCCAACTTCCTTATAGCCTGAAGCTCTCAAGTGGTCAATTATGCTTGTCTACCCCCTAGAGTTGCTCAGCCCTCACTATGAGGTCGTAAAGGTTCGATTAGCTCAGGTTAATAAATGTGTGAAATTAGATCAATTAAGTTCGTTTAGGTTAAAAGTTAATTGGGTTTGAATTGATTTGGCTAGAACAAGCTAGAATACTGAAAGTTATGATTGGATAGGTTAGGTTAGGTTTGGTTTGATTTGGGTTCGAAGGAAGCTGTCGGTAAAATAGAGCTTGCACGAAAGGACCACAAACCCGAAGCCATGAAGAACCCCAATTGCTCCTCGGCCATTTCTATAGCAATTTTGGCCCCGTGTGCATGTTTCTATTTGAGCAGCGCCTCCTCTCTTTTTCTATCACGTGATAATGTCGGTGGCATTATCATCGCGCCTGTTATTACTGCCGCCATTATTAATTTATTACGCTTAATTGATACGAACCGGGAGGCCAAATTACCCTCATTACCTCGTTAACCGGGGCATCTGAGAGCGGTGTACGGACGGAGACACACGGCCTTATTGTTCTGGTAATATTATTGGGCAACTCAGTGTGGCATCTAATTGATTCAATTAATTACCGGTAGTATAAAAATTCAGCCAACCAAAGCAATCCAGATTTACTCGAGTGGCTAATACCAAAACAGACGAACTACATAATGCAAGTCTTGTTTCTGATTCAGTTGGGGTCAGTTCCAATCAGGACAATACCCTCGATATAATTACAAAAAATAATATGGACTAAACACAGTACTTCAAACTTCGTTGTTCAATGACAAATATATGTCCATAATACTGAGCCAAAAAGGAGGGATTTGTGTTTCTCTGGCCAATGATCATGTTCTTAGTTTAATCGAAGGTATAGGTAGCGCCGACGGAACAAAAATCTCGATCCTTGACCTCTTCGTACCTCAAAAGGGCCTAGAGCAAACTGGCTGTAAATATCCATACCTATTTCCTGGTGGACTCTTCCCAAATGATAGGAATTTCATCCTAATTGCTTTCATTCATTTTGAGTTATAAGAAGTTAAGGGGTCAAGATTATTGTCAAGTTCGTTGGCGCTACGTATAGTGTCCTGTTTTGGTCTGGGTACCAATATTAATGCAGAAGAGACTACACAAGGTTGCCAGGATAATGCCAAATTTAAAACATTGATGGAAAAGGTTGCAAGGATTAAGGGGAGGCAGACCGTTTTTCTGGGCCCCCTTCTCCCTAATGTTTAGCCCCACTAGTTTTGAGATTATAAGACGTTCGGCCCATTAGTCTTTCGCCCCATTTTGTTGTCGATTTTAAGACCTTTCGTGCCATTTAGGTGTCGATTATTTCCTGGCGAGCGATAGCGAGCCTGCAATTTTAAGAGGAATCGGCCTTTGGCCGGGACATTTTTCTACCGAAATATGTACACATTTATCTTGAAAGGGGGTCTAGCGGGTGTTTTTCTAAGCTTGATGGAGGTCTAGGAAGGAAACTAAAACAATATATGAATACATTAATTAATAGACCAAACAAACGGCCAGCCTCCCCTTAAGTTGCTGGGTGTATCGCTCGTGTGACACTACCTTTAAAAGCTGATCCCTCGTTCGTATATGTGTTCGGTAAGACCCCGCAGGCGATCCAGAGTCAGACGGTGAGTAATGGACGCTTAGTGGCAATTATGCATTATTGTTATTATTATCGGTGAGGAACATGCAAGGAGAGGGAAGGTGTAATGGAGTGTGAAGGACGACGATCTGGTAAAAAAAAGTCTGAGATTAATTGACTTCTTTGTTGTGTGTGGTTTGATGTGTGTGTGCGTGTGTGTATTTATGAGTACATGTGATTTAGCGTATGCACTACATGGAAAGAGAGGGAGAGCGATTATATGTAGCCAATTATATAGCATATATATAATGTATTCTCATTGTCTACCTATAACATTATATAATTAAACTCCTAATTTACTCCCCTATACCGCAATACCTCCCTTCACAATATCCCTTAAGGGAGCCCACCTCGCTTTTGTTTTCTCTTTATCTCCCTCTCTCTGTGGCTTGTATCCATTCGGTCCCATTCAGCCTACTGTTTTAAGACGTTTACCCCCATCCAGGTGTCAATATTTGTCTGGCGATCGGTAGCGAGCCAGCATATATTATATTGACAGCAAGCTAAATTTGTATATTTTTCGATAAAAAACTGTCTCCTGCGAAGCCGGATTTCTCCATGAAATGCTGGCTTGCTATCGCTCGCCAGGAAGAAAACGACACCTGGATGGGGATAAACGTCTTAAAACAGTTGGCTGAATGGGGCCGAATGGATACAAGCCAGAGAAAGAGAGAAAAGGAGAGAAAGATAAAAAAAAAGCGAGGTGGGCCCCCTTAACCCATGATACCCACCTAAATACCATCCTATATAAATTGCCCCCCTGTCACCCCCAGAAAATAATACCAACACTAAATATAAACAACAGCAAGGGACCCAGCTCACCCCACGATACGCCACGGGGAAAGGCAATTTGTCCACTGCGAAAATGTGGGCCCATTGGGAAAAAAAAAAAAAAAAAAAAAAAAAAATGAGACACACACACACACACACACACACACACACACACACACACACACACACACACACACACACACACAATTACGGTGAATTTATGGCTGATTTTTTTTTTTTTTTATTGGGAGAGGGGAGACTAAGCTAGAAAATAGGACTAAATAGAAGGAAGGTAGAGAGATACTAAATAATCTGGATAATATTCACTGGTATTGTAAGGCATAATGTAGTTCAAGTTTCAAAATATGGTTGAGGAAATTGGGATAGCTCTAGGTAAGCAAAGTACATTCATTCAATCGATACTTTAATGCAATCCAAGTGAATGATTGGAATGGGTAAAATAATGCAATGGTAGAATACAAATGATCAGAGGGATTTTGAACGTTAAGGGGGGATGGGCCGGTTTTATCGACCACTTTCTCCCTCATGTTTAGCCCCATTAGTTTTCAGATGTTAAGATGTTGGCCCCATTAGTTAGTCGATTTTAAGACCTTTCGCCCCATTTCTTCGTCAATATTTAGACCTTTGGTGCTATTTAGGTGTCGATTTTTTCCCTGGCGAACGATAGTGAGCCTGTAAATGTTGGAAGAACGGGAAATTTTTCTACCGAAAAATGTACAAATTAATCTAGAAGGGGGATCTAATGGATGTTTTTTTTAATTTGATGGAGGTCTAGGGAGGAAACTAGAAAAATAATGAATTCATGCAAAAATCGCCCAAAAAGTGAACCATCTCCCCTTAAACCAATAAGATAAAAAAAAGGATACGTCGCAAATACCAATGGCTTAGGAAATTGAAAACCTACCTACTCGCTTTTTTCTGGACCCCCTTCTTCCTCATGTTTAGCATATTAGTTTTAAGGTTTTAATACGTTCGTTTCGTTAGTTGGCGATTTTGAGACCTTTCACCTCATTTTGTTATCAATATTAAGACCTTTCGTGCCCTTTAGGTGTCGATAGCGAGCCTCTAATTTTAAAATAAATCGGCCTTCGGCGGCAGGGACATTTTTCTACCGAAAAATGTACAAATTTATCTTAAAAGGAGGTCTAGGGGGTGTTTTTCTAAATTTGATGAAGGTCTAGCGAGGAAACTCAAAAATATAAATACACTGTATATATATATATATATATATATATATATATATATATATATATATACCAAAACCCAAGCACATACCCCTTTTAAGTATCAGGTGAATAAGGAGAGTTCTTCTGTAACTGAATTGAAAACGTGCAGGTGAAATAGATAGATAGAAAGATAGATCGATATAAAAGGAGAGTGCAAGTAACACACACACACACGCACACACACACACACGCGCGACTGGCCCATTGTGTAATCATAAGTCACTGCTCGGCCGCGATATTTATGCATCCTGTTTAGCCAAAAGTCCAAACAGAAAGGTAGAGAGTGAGATGGATGAGAACACCTTGATAAATACGAGTTGGTTGATGTGAAATGACTACTGCCGTTGCAAGGATATGAGGCTTGCTTAAAGTTTTAAGTGTGCAATTAAGGTTGATAGTTGTGCAATGTCTTCTCTACTTCGGCTTTGATATGCAATTTTTATCTATTGCTAAGGCTTTCGTTAGCAACCTTTTACTGTTGTTATTTGTTTTTTTGTGTTTTTTACTTTTATTAAGGTGTGTGTGTGTGTGTTTGTTTGTGTTTGTGTGTGTGTGTGTGTGTGTGTGTGTGTGTGTGTGTGTAGTGTGGGGATTTCCTGTCACAGATAAATATAATATCAAAATCATATCTTTAAGACCTGATTCGTAATAGTGAGCCCTGAAACAATATTGTCTTTTGACTTTGTCTCTGAATTGAATGAACGAAGGGCAATTAAATACAAAACTGATTGCTTCTCTTGTGTTTGTCTTTGTTTATCTTAATAGCTAGTCCCTTCGTACCTCGATTTGTATCTGAATGTGTCACTGATTGGGCAACTGAGATTTGATTTAGAGTGTGTACTAGTTCTGTTATGTTATGTGTAAAAGTATAACATAGAATTATTGTGTGTACATACGTTATCCGTATCCCTACATAAACATGATGACTCACAATAGCACATGATTCATGGTTCATGTACACCACATAATAGAATGTATTTATTCTTTTTGGTTAGAGGACGGTGTACATACTGTATCTTATGATTATGCAATGGGAGAAATAAGGACATGATGTCAAAACTCATCCTTCAAAAGAAGCTCCACCTTTGAAAATCACACTTCGTTAACTCCTGTACAAGCGAAGTCTTATTCGTTATATTCTGGCTACTATGAGGCGATTGTATTCAGTTTAGGAAGGACTTATAGCTATCAAAAGGCTACAGACTATCTCATTCAATCCTTTCAGCTATCACGGATCCTTCCTAGGCTGCATAAAATCGTTAAAATATCGTTAACATATATTATAACACACGTCCCTGGTACTCAAAGGGTTAATCTATCCATCCAATAATAAGTTCGTGCTGACTGCCTGGCCGGTCAAGGAACCCGAAAGGAGGACGAATAAGGTCAACAATAGGTAAACAATTTCATTTTCCATCCTTCAACAATACAGCTACGTTCTTCCTATAAACTAGGTTTGAGTTGACATAGTCCACTCCAGCTATATTAGTAGTATGAAGGACCAAAACAAAAATAGTATATTGTCATGGGGTTTTCCAAGATTCAACTTATTATTAGTGGTAGTAATAAGAATATTGGTATAATATTTAATTGTTATGATAAAAAACGTACTATGAAAGATCATATATACTGGTATGTAATGCATGTAATTCCCTCCACAAAATATGCATTATGTAAATGTATAATGACCATCCTGAAGTATACTAGCTTCAGGGGAGATTTACACTTGAGGTATTTTTGTCTTGACCCCTTTCTCCCTCATGTTTAACCCCATGGCTTTTTAAGATATGAATATGTTCGCCCTGTTAGTTTGGCGACTGTAAGAACTTTCGCCACATTTTACTCCATTTTATTAACTTTCGTGCCATTTGGGTGTTGATTTTTTCCTGGCGAGCGATTTCGAGCCTGTAATTTAAGAGGAAGCGGCCTTCGGCCGGGATATTTTTCTACCGAAAAATGTACAAATTGATCTTGAAAGGGGGTTAAGGGGGTGCAATTTTAAGCTTGATGGAGGTCTAGGGAAGAAACCATAAACCTTCCCTTGAGGAACCCGTAACGTAAGGGTTCATTCTCGGTGTCACTCAATATTAATTTCTCTCACCTGTCCCTTGTAATCTGCCACCATTACCGTTCGTCTAATTGCTCACGTTTGTTGTGTTGCTCTGTGATGGTGCTGGGCCCCTCCATAAACAAAACTAATGTGTGAAAATTACCATGGCCGAGGAGAGCTGTATTTCCAACTGAATATAATAGAAGGACGTTTTGGGGGGAATATGCAGTAGGGTGGATGAAAGTCGGTATTGTTATTGGCGAAAATAGAATATATATATATATATATATATATACGTCGTCAAAATACTGTTTTTAGGTATCATAATTGTTTTAAATTTAGAAATTATTTTGAAATATTTAGGTTAATTTTCCCAAGCTGTTTTTTTTTTATAATTCATAGGGATTATTTATGAAAACAATATATAGTGTTACCAATAATTTCCTTAATATCGATAGCATTTGAACATGATATTTGTCTGGTTAAAGCTGTTCCACATGTGTCTGTGTGTGTGTGTGTGTGTGTGTGTGTGTGTGTGTGTGTGTGTGTGTGTGTGTGTGTGTGTGTGTGTGTGTGTGTGTGTGTGTGTGTGTGTGTGTGTGTGTGTGTGCCGAGTCATCAGAATACAACATAATGGAGCATAATTCCACTCAACAATGTGCAAATGTTCCAAAGATTTACGAGCAATTTAGCACTGAATTTAAAACTTCTGCATCCGTTTATGTCGGAATAAAATAAACTATCCCCCAATTTACTATCAGCACTATGCAAATATTGTTCTCGGAAGGCAAATAAATTAAACCTGGTATCACACAAACAATTTGTCTTCAACTTTTGTTTTGGCAATAATATTCTGGTTTGGTAGTTGTTAAATTAGTGTTGTATCTAAATTCAGCTAACTTAAATAATCGCCCTTCAGCTAAGTATCCTACACCAATGTATAATTATTCAGAAATTTTGCCAGCAAAAGTGTTGCCATCCGAAAATTGAAAAAGCCCTCCTGTGATACTGTGCTTGAGGGGAGATAGGTTGTTTTTCTGGTCCCCCTTCTTCCTCATGCTTAGCCCCATTGCTTTGGAGATTTTAAGACGTTCGCCCCATTAGTTTGGCGATTTCAAGAACTTTCGCTCCATTACTTCAATTTTCAGACGTTTCGTGCCATTTAGGTGTCGATTTCTTCCTGGCGAGCGATAGCCAGCCTATAATTTAATAGGAATCGGCCTTCGGCCGGGAAATTTTTCTACCGAAAAATGTACAAATTTATCTTGAAAGGGGGTCTAGGAGGTGTAATTTTAAGCTTGATGGAGGTCTAGGGAGGAAACTAAAATCCTCCCTTTAATACAGGAAAGAGTCAATTGCCCTTCACCTCTCCGGCAAGACTAACATCCTCTACAAATGAGTTGATAAAAATGCATAACTAACGTCGCAATGTAAACTACGACAGAATTACCGACCGACTTACGACCATCGGGGTTACACGTGCATTAACCCTTTATGTACCAGCGACGTCTATTACATTATATTCTAGCTATATTTAGACGATTTTATGCATTTTTAAGAAGGATCTGTGGTAGTAAAAAGGGTTGTTTGAGATACTTCGAAGCCTAATAATTGCTAGAGAGCCTTCCTAAACTGAATATAATCGATTAGTAGTAGCCTGAATATAATATATAGGATATCGATGGTACAGAAGGGGTTAAGGAGGAATGACTTGAACATTTGTCGGCAGTTTATGAATAGGAACTTTATTCTGACTACACTTAAAGGTTTTTAACATGTGCTTTGGCAAGTATAATGTGTTTCTTCTCAGCTGACGGAAAAGTGCCTAGTCCGTATTTCATAACTCGGCTATTACGAAGATTGTGTAACCATTTATGCTGTTACTTACGAGCACTTGGTGTTTATATGATACAGAGACACAGCAGTTTCATAAGTTTCTATCGCTTGTCGAGGAATTAGCTGGTAATGTACTAAAACATCCGCCAAACGAACAGTAATCGAAACTAGACTGAAGGTTGATTAGATTAGGTGGTCTTAGTGTAATGAAGGAGCTAGCAGACTAGATTTAGATGGTCTGATTCGAAATTATACTGCTAAGATAATCTGAGTATAATAATACTAGATTTAAAACGCTACCACACCAAGCGTAGATGCCCTGATTTGAATAAATCTAAAACAGAGAGCTTTCCTGTTCAACATATCCGACCAAGATTACCGGAAAAAGTGAACGTTTGCTCCAGCGCTTATCGAGATCCTGACACCTCGCATAAGCTAGATATCCTGTAGTTAGAGAGAGTGGCCATGTTTGGTTTTGGACGTTAATTTGGTTCTGTAATGATCAAACAAATGGATGATATTGTGATTTTGGATCGTGTAGAAGTTAGATCCAAATAAAAAATATATATATTATAATAGGCTTGCATCATAATTACCGAGTGATTATTATGGGTATGGACGTATTTAGTAGTAAATAGAGGTTAGTGACACCAAGGGCACCACTAAAGAGGTAGTTGGTCGATCTTAGTTCCTACAGGGTCTCTGGCATAAACTGCACTCGCCCAGCTACTCATTAGGACAATTTACCGCAGGAAAAAGTGTTGCCGTATCTGATGAGGCTCCTCGTAAAGTCCGCTGCAATTTCCTCTTTTTGACGCGAGTTTGAGTTAAGGGGGCATGTGAGGGCGTGAGTAATTGATTCCTTGGCGTGGGCTGAGGTTAGGGTGTGTTTGATAGGGTGTTTGTGATATAAAGTTTGATAAGGTCTGTGCATAAAGTGATTAGGGTGTATGTGATATAAGGCTTGGTAAGGTCGGTGCATAGTGATTCATTCGTGTTTGGTAGTGTGTGTGTGTGTGTGTGTGTGTGTGTGTGTGTGTGTGTGTGTGTGTGTGTGTGTGTGTGTGTGTGTGTGTGTGTGTGTGTGTGTGTGGAAAGATAAGTGCTATATGGATAAAACACTTTCAATGTAAAAGAGTAAAGGTGTGTAATAGGGTGTAATTGGGGAGGGTGTGTTATAAGTTGTTTATTAAGATGCATGAGAGGGTGCGTGATAAGGTACAGTATTTGATGTGCTTTTTGATAGGGTGTGATTCAGCTTGTGATAAGGTATTAAATAGGCTGCGTGTCAGATATGACAAACTTTAGATGTTGCTTTGGGGGGTTGATAGTACTTATTATATAGTAAGGGCGAACTACCTACCCACCTACTAACCACTTACCCACCTACTAACCACTTACCCACCTACTAACCACTTACCCACCTACTAACCACTTACCCACCTACTAACCACTTACCCACCTACTAACCCCTACTCACCTACTAACCACTTACCCACCTACTAACCACTTACCCACCTACTAACCACTTACCCACCTACTAACCCCTACTCACCTACTAACCACCTACTTACCCCCTACCAACCTACCCCCTGACCGCCACCTACACCGGAAGTAGTTGCGTCACCTGCCATAAACACCTTTTTTTTAGTGTTCTTATTTTTCTATTCTTTCTCTTTTCATTCGTTCTTTCTTCTCTCTTCCTTATTCCTTTCTCTTTCTCTTGCTTCTTATCTCATTTTCTCCTTTTTTTTATCTTCCTTCGTTCGTCCTCCTATCTTTCTCCCCCCCCCCCCCTTCTTTATCTCATCCAATGGCGGACGTGCACTATTTCCAAAAAAAGATATGTTGGTGAGGTGGCTATAATTGATGTCTACATTATCAGAACGTTATCTTGTCGAATTAATAAATAAACTACACATACTGTAGATGAGGAACAAACTGCATATACAATTGTAGTAATATTTACCGATTAAATAGAGAAGCTCACCTTAAACAGTAGTATGATAATCTAATATATAAATTAATCCAAAGCTCCCCTGCCACTCAACAAAAAAAGTAGTAATAACAGAAATATAAATAACAAAATAAATAAATTAAACTTGCTGCTATTTCTCGTAAACAGTTCCACCTGCTGAATGCCTTATCTATTCTGGGCTTCTGGTTCATTAGTTCCTCTAGAGCTGTTCCTAAACTACCCTCCAGTTATTCCGGCCCTCCCCTCCACCCTCCCTACCTCTGACCTACACACACACACACGGTTTCTCTCTCTCTCTCTCTCTCTCTCTCTTTCTCTCTCTCTCTCTCTCTCTCTCTCTCTCTCTCTCTCTCTCTCTCTCTCTCTCTCTCTCTCTCTCTCCTCTCTCTCTCTCTCTCTCTCTCTCTCTCTCCTCTCTCTCTCTCTCTCTCTCTCTCTCTCTCTTTCTCTTTCTCTCTCTTTCTGTCTCTCTCTGTCTCTCTCTCTCTCTGTCTCTCTCTCTCTTTCTCTTTCTCTCTCTTTCTCTTTCTCTTTCTCTCTCTCTCTCTCTCTCTCTCTCTCTCTCTCTCTCCCTAGTATATCGTTATCAGGTTATCGTGAGAAGTGGTGCCACAGAGCTCCCCCGCTGCGGCCTCCTTACCCTCGATTAGTCAACTGGCCCCGACCTAACTACCGCCTCATACCATTTAAGGCAGAGACACAAGAGACCTTTTTCTGGCAAGTTTCGGTCGGTAACTCTATGTTGGCTTCCTGCTTAGGTTATACCGTACTGTTAACCATTTCAAGATCCGATTACGCATTTTTGTTTCTGTTTTCTGGCTATTATTAGACGATTTTACTGAGAATAGGAAGGGTGTTTGGAAGTCAGAGGGTTAATTGAGATAGTCTTTACCCTTATCATTCTCACTGATCCTCCCTAAGCTGTGTAAAATCGTCTAATAATAGCCAGAATAAACTGTCAAAATGCGTCATAATATTCGAAGGGTTAACTAGACTGGACATAGATTATGAGAGGGGATGGAATTCTGAAAGCTGCCAAAACAGAACTGCGGAAAAAATTGTGGCAACGAGCTTCCGAGTAAAGTCGCCGGAAGGGTGTGTCGCACGAACGCTCTTTCCGGAAACTTTCGACTGGTATCTTATTCCTGACAATCTTTGGAGTATCTTTGAGTCGTATCGGTCACTTTACTTAGATTGTCATATATTAGGCTAACATCTTATACAGTGGCGTTTTAATAAATCAATACCACGCCAGATAAAGCTCTTCGTGAAATGTTGGCAATAAAGTGTTCCTCCTCAAATGGTATTCATATATATTTTGTCGACTTTTCTGAGTGAATTTATCAATCCAAAACTTGCCGAGAAAGGACGTTGGAGAGCGCCAACGAACTTGACAAAAATCTCGACTCCTGACCTCTTCGTAACTCAAAAAGGACTTTGAGCAAACTGGCTGTAAATATCCACACCTATTTCCTGGTGGACTTTTCCCAAATGATAGAAATGCCACCCCGATTGTTTTCATTCATTTTGAGTAATGAGAAGCTAAGGGGTCAAAATTATTGTCAAGTTCGTTAGCGCGGTACCTATAGTTCTCTCCTTGCTTGGCTTTGCCTTTACTTCTTCCTCGGCCTCCTTGGTACAGTTGCAGACAAGTACTTGTGGTACACTATCAAACGGTAAATATGGAACGGTGAGCGTATGTAGTGAATCGTCTTTGAGGTCCATGCCATATGTTGGTTTAACAACGTTTCCGTGTATGAATATCTCGACTTATTGTTCTGTAAATTGATGAGCGATAATGTACAACTGGCAAAGTAAGTGATTCAACTCCTTTTCCTTTTGCTCCCTCCTCTTTTCTACCTCCTATTCCTCTTCATGTCTTACTATCTTCCTTATATGTTCATATCTTTCTTAATCTTATATCCATTGTTACTTCCTCCTCTTTCTCTTACCTCCTCCTTTTCCTTTCCTTATATTTTTCCTTCTCTTCTTCTTATCTTCTCTTTTACTTCCTCCTCTTTCTCTTACCTCCTCCTTTTTTCTTCTTTTTATTTCCCCTTCTCTTCTTCTTATCTCCTCTTTTTCTTCCTTCTCTTCTTATCTCCTATTTTTCTTCCTTCTCTTCTTATCTCCTCTTTTTCTTCCTCCTCTTCCTCTTATCTCCTCCTTCTCTACGCCCCCTCTTCATTACGCCCCCTCCATGCCACTCACCCGTCAAGCCTCTGCCCAGACAGTGACAGGGGACAGTTTGCAGTCTAGGTCTCCATCCTGATAAACCAACTGCCTCCCCATACCTTCAGTAGGGATTCATGCGGTCACTTCACAGGTTTTTTGTTGTTCTGTGATAGGAGAAAGAGGGACAGGTAAAAGTAAAATAGCAAAGGAGAAAAGGAAGACTAAATCGTATAGGTAAGAAATTAATAGAAAGAGGCATAGTTTGCAGTCGAGGTCCCCATCCTGATAAAGCCACTGCCTCCCCATTCCTTCAGTACGGATTCATTCGGTCACTTTACAGGCAACTTTATGCTTTCTGAGGAAGTGAAATAGGGAGAGGGTAAGATAAAAGTAACGACGTAAGGGAGAGAAAATAAAAGCATGCATAAGGAAGGAAAGAACTGTATAGAGTGAGGCATATTGTGCACTCAAGGTATCTATCTTGATAAATAAACTGCCTCCCCATTCCTTCAGTAGGGATTTAACCGGTTACTGTACAGGCATTGTGTTGTTCTGCGAGAGAGAGAAAGGAGGAGAAGGGAGTGGGAAAGGTAAAAGTAATATTAATACAAAAGAAAATGAAAATGAATAAATAGGGAAGAAAAGAAATGGATATAACGAGGCATATTTTGCACTCGGGGTTTACATCCTGATAAAGCCACTGCCTCCCCATTCCTTCAGTAGGGATTCCTCCGGTCACTTTACAGGCCTTTATTTGTTTGAGAGGGATAGGATGAGGGAGAAGGAAAGGTAAAGTAGTAAGGGATTCACACTATAACTGGGGGAGGGGGGGGGGGGTTATGTTCAGCACTTAGACTCGCTCTAATTTACTTGATATCAACCACCATCAAATTTGGTGCCGATATAAAAATATGCAAATTACAACCTAACACTTCCTAGACTCCAGAGTATCTAAGCTGAATAACTGCGTGATAGGCCGTTCAAATGGCTTCAAAATAGATAGGTTTGGCTTAGTTTATGATATGTGGAATAAATTGTCTATTACAGTACAGCGATCAGTTCAGGAACATTAGAATTGTTCAAGCGTAAACTTGATAGTCATATAAAAAATATGGGTTGGGTGTTAAATTAATCTGTTTCGTGTGGGCCAGGCATATGCAGATTTCAGTGTTATTATGTTCTTACGAAGGCTCTTTCGGTAAGTATATACATAAGATTGTTTCCTGCAATATTTCGTAGTCCTTCGCCAGGAAAAAAAAATAATGAGGGCTGCAATTGATGGTAATGATCAGGAGGATATATTTATATACTGGCCTACTGAGATAGAATTTCTTAACTGAGAGAGACACCTGCCCGGGATGTAACACAGCACCCCATACCATCAAACACATCATAGAAGACTGCATTTCACACAACCACTTACGCCAACAACACAATCTACACTCAATGAGAGCTCTGTGGGAAAGCCCGATCGCGGCCATGGCCTTCCTCAGGGACTCGGGGCTGTTCGGCCAGGCAGCTTAGGGAACAACAACAACAACAACAACAACAACTGAGAGAGAGAGAGAGAGAGAGAGAGAGAGAGAGAGAGAGAGCATATATATAACCCAACTCATATATTACCAAGCAGATAATTCGGTGGGTTATTTTCATTATCTTTTTTAAACCCCCCCCCCCCCAGCCTCCGGTAAATTGTTATTACCGTGTTACGTCTGGCCGGCCGATTAGCCGTATAATCAGCCACTTACCCGGCAGATTGGTCGGGATGGGAAATTATTAAACCAGTCCAGATGGGGCACTTGTAGGATAGCGGGGAGATTATGAGTCGGGTATGAGAGGGATTTGCCTTGTGTGGGCCAATCGACTTTCTGCAGACTCCCATTTTATTGTGTTCTTATGTTCTTTCTGTACGTTGATACTTTATTTGTCCTCATTATATCTGTCTAATTCAGGCTTTTATTCAGGTAGGGAGGGTTTTTTTAATAGCAGAGGGTTCGTTCATGTACATTATACCCATATGTTGCTTTAAAATCCATGTTAAGTTGAATTATATCGCATATAATGGACTTGCATCCATTACTCCACACTACTGAACTTATTAAACATGTGGAAAACGTGTTGTGTATCGACGAACGATTATAAAACAGAGCAGGTAGGTTACTAATCAGGGTGTAAAAATAGGATAGTCTTGGATTCAAAATTGGAAAGAATATGAGAATGAATGGGCAAAATATGTGTACATAGCATTGTTTTGGCAATTGTATCACTTCGAAAGACACAATGTGAACGGTGAAGCATGACTCTAACTTAACTATTATCTGTTTAATACAAAAATAAAACATGAGGCTTACAGATATTATTGTATATGGATGAAAACTGGCCAAAGTCAACTGGAAAAATAGCAAGTAGTCGTAAATGGGAATCCTATATTGTGTTTATGCATTTTTGAGCAAGTACCATTACTCTAAGACGACTCGTTAGGGTTTGACTAATGATTATGGCTTTGGCACTCCTTCTATGGTGAGGATTATGGCTTTGGCACTCCTTCTATGGTCAGGATATGGCTACCTAAAATCTGGTTAATACAGTGTACGAAATACAATTTATGGACTTGTAAGTACAAAAATACCACATGAATTTTAACCCCTTCTTTGCCGGGGACGTCTTTTTCATGTTATTCTAGCTATATTTAGATGATTGTGTGCAGTTTAAGAATAATCTGTGGTAGTGAAAAGGGTTAAGTGAGATACTTTGAAGTCTGTTAATTGCTGGGGGCCCCTTTTAAACTTAATAGAATCGCCTAATAGTAGCCAGGAAAAGGGTAAAGGACGGCGTCGGTACAGAAGGGGTTAAGGGCGTATACCGTCATTCTGAAAAGAGCTCGTTAGGTCGTAAGAACATAAGACAATGGGAGTCTGCAAAAAGCCGATCGGCCCACAAAAGGCAGATCCATGTCTTGAGTATAATATACTCATATTATGTGATAGTGTCGCTATGTGGATACCCAAATACATATGAATATAACTTAGGAAGAATAATGTATAGAATTGTAAGTTCGCAAGACACCATTGATATGCAGAGGCCATTCTATGAGCCATATAATATGTTGGAAAATAGCATGACTTTACTTTAATTGCAATTGGATTTATGTGATTAAGGATAAAGCCATTAAAGAAAGGGAGGTATTTAACACTTACTTCTTCCTCCCCAAATGAACACAAAATGAACACAAATACAGGGAAAGGGAGACTATTTTATCTTCACCACTATTATGATTATGGTTCTGAATGTAATTATTATATGAAGTCAATATCCCGAGTCACACAATTCTATTACCGGATGATTTCTTCGGAGTCACAGAAACAGAACATTACAGTACTGTACTGTATACTGTATAGTTTACTGTATATACTGTATAGTTTACTGTATAGTTTACTGTATATACTGTATAGTTTACTGTATAGTTTACTGTATATACTGTATAGTTTACTGTATATACTGTATAGTTTACTGTATAGTTTACTGTATATACTGTATAGTTTACTGTATAGTTTACTGTATATACTGTATAGTTTACTGTATAGTTTACTGTATATACTGTATAGTTTACTGTATAGTTTACTGTATATACTGTATAGTTTACTGTATAGTTTACTGTATATACTGTATAGTTTACTGTATATACTGTATAGTTTACTGTATAGTTTACTGTATATACTGTATAGTTTACTGTATAGTTTACTGTATATACTGTATAGTTTACTGTATATACTGTATAGTTTACTGTATAGTTTACTGTATATACTTGTTTTTGTTTTCATTCTGGGGGAAATTTGAATCCCCTAGCTGATTTACCAATTTGAATCCCCTAGCTGATTTACCAATTTGAATCCCCTAGCTGATTTACCAATTTGAATCCCCTAGCTGATTTACCAATTTGAATCCCCTAGCTGATTTACCAATTTGAATCCCCTAGCTGATTTACCAATTTTTAATGGAAATATATGAACATAGAACATAAGAAAATGGGAGTCTGCAGAAAGCCGATTTGGCCCACACAAGGCAGATCCCTCTCATATGGAACTACTATGTCTCTGCACCATGTATGTTTTCATAATGAGGAACATTATTTCGCCACAAAATCTTCGCAATAGCATACTTATGAAGAAGGATACGTGGCAATTTACCGTCAGTTTGATTGTCACCCACAGCAAGACTACGAACAGAATATTTGATGGTGTAAATTCCTACGAAAAGCATATTTAATGGTTTTAGGGGGGGGTCACCGGCTTTTTTATCTTTCTCTCCTTCTCTCTCTGTCCCTGGCTTGTATCCATTCGGCCCCATTCAGCCAACTGTTTTAAGACGTTTATCCCCATCCAGGTGTCGATTTCTTCCTGGCGAGCGATAGCGAGCCAGCATTGTATGGAGAAATCCGGCTTCGCCGGAGCCATTTTTCTATCGAAAAATTTACAAATTTAGCTTGCTGTCAAAACAAAAATATATATATACTGGCTCGCTACCGCTCGCCAGGAAAATATTAACACCTGGATGGGGTTAAACGGCTTAAAACAGTAGGCTGAATGAGGCCGAATGGATACAAGCCAAAAAGAGAGGGAGAGAAAGAGAACAAAAAGCGAGGTGGGCTCCCTTTAATCCTGAACCGTCATTAAGACAAGCTAATCTCTCAAATCCTTCATGGCGGATCTTAAGGGGAGGAAGGCCGTTTTCCTGGACCCCCTTCTCCCTATAGTTTAGACCCACTTATTATGAGATTATAGGACGTTCGGCCCATTAGTTTGGCGATTTGAACACCTTCCGCCCCATTTTGTTGTCAATGTTAAGACCTTTCGTGCCATTTAGGTGTCGATTATTTCCTGGCGAGCGATAGTGAGCCTGCAATTATAAGAGGAACTGGCCTTCGGCCGGGACATTTTTCTCCCGAAAAATATACAAATTTATCTTGAAGGGGGGTCTAGGGGGTGTTTTTCTAAGCTTGATGGAGGTCTAGGGAGGAAACTAAAAAAAAATTATGAATAAATGAATTAATAGACCAAACAAACAGCCAGTCTCCCCTTAACATCTCACGGGGGACACCAGGCTTCAATTCAAATCTGCCGCAAAAATGGTCTTGTGAAACCGACTTTAATGATAAGTCCATGAATGGTGACCGACTTAAGGGGGAGGTAGTCGCTTATGCTGCACCCCCTTCTCCCTCATGTTTAGTGTTGACATTTTAAGACGTTCGTTCCATTATAGTTTGTTGATTTTAAGATATTTCGCCACAATTTGTTGCCAATATTAAGACCTTTAAGAACATAAGACAATGGGAGTCTGCAGAAAGCCGATTGGCCCACACAAGGCAGATCCCTCTAACACCAAACACTAATTATAGGCCCAGCTCACTAATACCATGAGGAACGACCTCACCAAAACGGTCAGAGATCAACACAAGATTATGGGGGTCTAAAGAGCGCCGATTGGCCCACACCCGGCAGATCCCTCCTTACACCCAACCCATCTCGTCCATATGCCCATCTAATTTAGGTGTAATTTTTTTTTCTGGCGAGCGATAGTAAGCCTGTAATTTTAGAAGGAACTGGCCTTCGGCCGGGACATTTTTCTACCGAAAAATTTACAAATTTATCTTAAAAGGGAGTCTAGAGGGTGTTATTTTAAGCTTGATAGAGGTCTAGCGAGGAAACTATATAAAGAACAAAATAATATGATAGACCAAAAAAACAGCCAATATCCCCTTAATGATAAGTACATGAATAGTGACCGACTTAAGGGGAGGTATTTAGTTTGTTCCCTACGTTTTCATCAAGCTTAAAATTACACCGGTGGCTCTAAAATTACAGGCTCGCTATCGCTCGCCAGGAAAAAATCGACACCTAAATGGCACGAAAGGTCTTAAAATTAACAGAAATGGGGCAAAATGTCTTAAAATGTCCAAACTACTAGGGCGAACGTCTTAAAATCTCAAGAGCAATGGGGCTAAACATGAGGGAGAAAGGGGTCTAGAAAAAAATCCCTCAAGTGGAAATCTCCCCTTAACCCGTGGACGTACAGCCATTAGTGATAATCTGGATAGTGGTTGATTCGCCCACAAGTAGTTTCCTTCCCAGAAAGTCCATCGCCATTCAAAATATACATTTATAGATGCACATTCCCCGAACCAAACCTTACCTATCTAAGGTTAATCTAGTCTCCTAACCTAACCTGACCTGATATAACGTAATTCGGGTTGAGTGTGAGAGGGATCTGCCTTGTGTGGGTCAATCGGCCCATTTTCTTATGTTCTTATGTAACGTAACCTCTCCTACACTATGCAAGCCAACCTACACTGCAAAACATCGAACACTTAAATGTGATATAACATATACACATATAGATTGTTTTGTGATATAACATATACACATACAGATTGTTTTGTCGTTTATATACGCTAAGTTCACAACGTAAACGGTTAAAAGACTTTTCATAAATATCAATTTTCTGTTATTAAACTTTAATTTTTTACAGTATACGTAGCTTGACCTAGTGTAACTTCATTCCGGAGGCAGTCTGGGGAACAACAACAACAACAACAACAACAACAACAACAACAACAACTACCCTAGTGCACTCGAAAAACCTTAAGAGGAAAATTCCCATGGAGGATTTTTGACTATCTAATTATCTTTCTTTTTCCCATTATCTGATGGCTTATAACCCCTCTTTTCCATTTATTGGGGCTCAGGGTTGTCTACTGATTGGTTGACTGACTCCTCCCCCTCTTTTCCCTCTCTCCATTTGCCTCTATTTATTCTTTATCCCTTACGGCTCCTCCTACTTCGTATTAGTCTTCCCTCATTTCTCCTATTCAGCTGTAGGCTACTTTAGCTTACTATAATGTTTGTGTTTTTCCATGTCTGCGATTTCCTTTTTTTGTTTTACAAATTCATCTAATCTAGTTTCCGCTTTTTAATAGATGCGTTTTAGTGCCACATAGTCTGTTAAGGATTGGTGCTAATAATAATAATAATAATAATAATAATAATAATAATAATAATAATAATAATCTAGCCTTATAACTTCCTTTTACATTACCATACCTATATAGAAAGTATGCAACATCATACATTTCCCAAAGCAATCTCCTATCCCCTCAATAAAATGATGAAGATGCTTAGTTAACTTGTAGTTCAACAGAAAATGTAAGTGCCACAATCATATAAGATTGTTCATTGTTCTCCCATTCTTGTATAAAATCTAACACAATGAAGAGGGATTCCTAATATATCTTATTCTGATTATTTGTTTCTCCATTCTCGTATATCTCCTACCTTTATTGTTGCTTCATCTCCCAACTTCAACCCACCTTTGCCACCAACATTATGTACATGATAGCACATTATTGCAACTAGGTACACCACTACGATGACCAATTTCCCTCTTGCAACACGACCATATAAATTAAATGCATTCAATAGAGATGCTAACTTCTGCACGATATATTGGGGGTGGCGTAATGAGAAGTTGCTCAACTATGTCACACACCTTCTAGCTATGGCAGTAGACTTGTATTAATCAAACCTCCCAGCCACACCTAATGTTTTGGATACACAGTAGGCACACGCAGATACATGCTTACTCTATAAGTAAGTTGCAGCCGTTTAGTGGAGCAACTCAGCTGCTTCACGTTGTGAAGCACTTTCTCGTATGAATTTGTTAGTCAACTACCGGGATTGTATCCCAAATATCAGGTTGACAAAAATTGTACTCTGTTTTATTCTATTATGGACGTTCTTCTCATAAACGCTACCACAAAGGGTGGCTTTTATAGGGTGAACTTCCTTCACAAAAATACAAATGTTGTCAACCCAATTATTGAGCTAAAGTCGACATAGTTTGACTTTTAATTACAGTTGAGAACGCGCTTCACAACATGAAGCAGCTGAGGTACTGCACTGAGGTGGCCAAAATTTACCCCATCACCATCACCACCATCACCACCATCACCACCACCACCACCACCACCACCACATGCCCCCAAGCTACCCCACAAACAGGCATGGATATCGATTCTCTCCGCTCGGTCGTGATGAGGGCTAATTTATTTTAATAACAAAACCATTTAGACGCCAGAATCCCAGGCTAAGCCAGAGAAAATTATGGCTCTGTGCTCGGGACCCTCTACCTGAATTCCGTAATTAAGTCTTGGTCATGGAGTTCGGCGAAAAACCTATTGAGAGAGGAGAGGATTTTTTCCAAGGTTTATTATTTCCCAAATTAATGTTCTCTTCGGTTAAGAGATTATCAGCGTGAGTGAGAAAATACAATGCGAAAGAAAATGGCCAAAGACGATAGAGCTGTGCATTTGGGGGATATATATATAATGTGTAGTGCCATACAGTGTGTGCGTTATATATAATGTGTAGTGCCATACAGTGTGTGCGTTATATTCATTCATTTATGTTTCTGTTTATAATAAGTATAGTTACAGAGTACAGTAGCGTAGTTTTTTTGTTTACATGGTTCAACAGTTTATACTTTATACAATTAAAATTAGTACAGTATTATTTTAAGAGTTCTATAATTGCATGAGCACATAAGAACACAGAAATCTGCAGAGGCTTACCAGCCCATACGAAGCAGATCACGTTCACACCCAAGCAATATAATTCCTATAACTATCCAAATCACTCTTGAAACTGCACACCGTTTCTGAGCTGATTAAAGTACTATAGGCAATCTATTCCACATATTCAAAACCCTATTTTCAAACCAACCATAATCCAAATCGATGTTCTCCCCATTTTGGTATATATCTGCAAATGTACTAATCCTGCTAGTTATACGTAAATCAATGTAATTTGTGTAGGCTATTTAACAATGTGTGTGAATTGGTGTTTTGTCTGTTTGTTCGTTGTTTTTAGTTGTGTTTTGTGTTTTCCCTGTTCTTCCTCTGTCTTGAGGCGGCCACCCCCAAGTAAAATAATAATAATAAAATAGAATTAAATATGAAATAAAACAAAAAATAGGAAAAGTGGGGATTGGGCCTGAGCATATAGATAGATAGATAGATATATAGATAGATATAACAAACAACAGAGGGCCTAATACAGATCCCTGAGGGACACCACTTCTGACTTCACCCCAGTCTGAGTTAATACCATTTATGGAAGAATTATGCTGGTCTGCTCAATTTGTCCTGCATTAAAGGAAAACTATAACAAACGATACTATAGCCTATGTGTATAGACTAGGTGTGGGTGGGTGTGTGGGTGTGGGTGGGTGTGTGGGTGTGGGTGTGGGTGGGTGTGTGTGTGTGTGTGTGTGTGGGTGTCAGAGAGAGAGAGAGAGAGATAAACCAAGGAAGGATTTGGAGAAGTAGAAGGCGGAGTAGGACTAGAGCTAAGCGGTATATTAAAGAGGCGGAGTAGGACGAGCTAAGCGGTATATTAAAGAGGCGGAGTAGGTACAGAACTAAGAAGTATATTAAGGGGATAGTGCTTGGTTTTTGCTCTATATATTTATGTATTTATTTCGTGTTGAGTTTCCTCGCTAGACCTCCATCAAGCTTAGAAAAACACCCCCTATACCCACTTTCAAGATAAATTTGTACATTTTTCGGTAGAAAAATTTCCAGGCTGAAGGCCGGTTCCTTCTAAAATCAGAGGCTCGCTAACGCTCGCCATGAACAAAATCGACGCCTAATGGACACGAAAGGTTTTAATATTGAAACTAAACAATTAGGCGAAAGGTCTCAAAATCGCCAAACTAACGGAACGAATGTCTTAAAATCTCAAAACGAATATGCTAAACATGAGGGAGAAGGGGTCCAGAAAAAGTAAGTAGTACCCCCTTAAGGGAGCCCACCTCGCTGTTTTCCCCTTTATCTCCCTCTCTCTTTGGCTTGTATCCATTCGGCCCCATTCAGCCTACTGTTTTAAGACGTTTACCCCCATCTACAGTAGGTGTCAATATTTTCCTGGTGAGCGGTAGCGAGCCAGCATATATATATTTGTGTTTGACAGCAAGCTAAATTTGTACAATTTTCGATAGAACAATTTCTCCGGCGAAGCCGGATTTCTCCATACAATGCTGGCTCGCTATCGCTCGCCAGGAAGAAATCGACACCTGGATGGGGATAAACGTCTTAAACCAGTTGGCTGAATGGGACCGAATGGATACAAGCCAGGGACAGAGAGAAAAGGAGAGAAAGATAAAACAAAAAGCCGGCGACTCCCCTTAAAGAGGAGGAGTAGATACAAAACTAAGAGGCATATTAAAGAGGCGGGGTAGAGGAAGGTCGTGGTAAGCGGGTGGAAGGGGATATTCTAAAATGGGAAGTACGAGACACAAAATATTACTATTATTTTAATAATAATATATATAGTAATAATAATAATAACAATAATATTAATGATAATAATAATAATAAAAATAATAATGATAATAATAATAATGATAATAATAATAATAATCTGTGTTTTTCCAGTTGAAGGTAAATCGTTATGTCACCATCTTGATAACTCAGACATTACGAAGATTTTGTAGTTAATTATACTTATAATTATGAAAACATTGCATTAATTCGACGCAGAGCCATATTCGTTTCATATTTGTTCTTTTAGCATCGAGAAATGAGGTGCTAAGATATTCAATTTAGCGTCAGCCCCAGGATAGGGCACTACACAGTCGGTTTTCTGGACCACTTTCTCCCTCATGTTTAGCCCCATTAGTTTTCATATGTTAAGATGCTTGCCCCATTAGTTAGTCGATGTTAAGACCTTTCGCCACATTTCTTCGTCAATATTTAGACTTTCGTGCTATTTAGGTGTCGAATTTTTCCCTGGCGAACGATAGTGAGCCTGTAATATTGGAAGAACCGGCCTTCGGCCGGGAAATTTTTCTATCGAAAAATGTACAAATTAATCTACAAGGGGGATCTAATGGATGTTTGTTTTAATTTGATGGAGGTCTAGGGAGGAAACTAGAAAACATATATAATTAATACATGCAAAAATCGCCCAAAAAGTGAACCCTCCCCCCGGGGGTTAAAAGTATCTTTCCACTTCGAGTATCTCCCCGGAATGGACTGCAAGGTCTTTTGGATACTGATTATTCCTTGTAAATCCTTGTAGCTCACCACGTGTATGTCCTTCCCTCTAGTAACCTTTTTCGGTGACCGGACAACTCAATCCGTAGACCATTTCAACCAGTAGCTCTCAACCAGTACCAAATCGACCAATACGGTTAGGTTAGGTTAAGTTAGGTTAGTACTATATTTTGGCACTGGTTGAGAGCTACTGGTTGAAATGGTCTACTGGTTGAGATGTCCGGGAACCACCTTTTTCTAATGATCTTACTCACGCCCCCTCTAGGAGACTTAAGCTCCTTTTTAAATCCCGAGGGTATCTTTACCGTCGGATTAGGTTTGGGAAATCCTGAGGAAATCCTGTAAATGTAGCCTACTTTTGTGGATACCATTACTATACTAAACGATTAGCCAAATGACAGTTCCCTAAAAGACGAAATTTGAAGTTTTAATGTAACTTCTTGAACGGCAAAGACGGCATTTCACGTTTTATTTTATCAATTTGTGTTTGTCTGCGGCTTTGGACAGATCTTTTAGAATCGATGAGGTAAAAAATCGATTAACTCTGTAACTCACACAATTTTGTTCTGAGCTGAATTAAATTGTCTAGTTATAGCCGCATTAGATGAAAGTGTGCATCATTGTCTGAAAGGATAATATAACGAGATGTATATAATAATTGTCTACGCCCCACTGAGCTAAGAGTCTTTTTGCCCACCTGTAATGTCGCCTATAGTCACTTCCGGAGACGATTCAACCACACTGAATCCAATCTGTTTGTTAACGCAACTTTCAGCTAGCTAAACCTTAACACTGTTTTAGTTTAAGAGTAACCTTACCTTAAATAAGTTAAAACAACCAATCAATGTGGAATCAATCAATGTGGAATGGATTGCCTAGTGCAGTGATTAGCTCAGGAATGGTAGAACATTTCAATTGCAAACTGGATAGTCATATGAATGATATGGGTTAGGTGTGAATGGGATCTGCCTCGTGTTGGCCGGTCAGCCTTATGCGGATTTCCGGTTTCTTATGTTCTTATATTAAACTGACTTTAACATGGCACAGCCGGTTTCTAAGTATCGGCAACATAACTCCTGTGTAACCCCGAAGACGTGTGAACTGAGACATTTGTTTGTGTGTTCTGGATAACCTTAGAATATTTGATTATGCTTAATAAAGAACACTAATCATTAAAACGGCATACTTCATCTCAAATACGACTGTCACTTTCACTGATTGTTCCTTGAGGGGAGATATCCACTTGAGGGATTTTTTTCGGGACCCCTTTCTCCCTCATGTTTAGCCCCATTGCTTTTGAGATTTTAAGACCTTCGCCCTAGTAGTTTGGATATTTTAAGACATTTTGCCCCATTTCTGTCAATTTTAAGACCTTTCGTGCCGTTAAGGTGTCGATTTTTTCCTGGCGAGCGATAGCGAGCCTGTAATTTAAGAGCAACGGGCCTTCGGCCTGGACATTTTTCTATCGAAAAATGTACAAATTTATCTTGAAAGGGGGTCTAGGGGATGTAATTTTAAGCTTGATGAAAAAGTAGGGAACAAACTAAATACCTCCCCTTAAAACATAAAAGTAATCTAATAATAAAAAACATGAAGATGAACAGTGCAGCATGGTCTACTGAAAGGGTTAGGGCGGTGTCACACGAACGCTTTTTCCGGCAATTTTCGATGAGCAAGTTTTTTTCTCGTAATATTGTGAAGCTCTTTTTACACTGGCATCAGAAACTAGAATGAAGGTAGATTAGGTGGTTGATTTATGATATGACTTGAATTTTGATGATCCCAGACTACAATTGCCTGTAAACATTGGCTGAAAATCGCTCGTGGGACACCAGCTTTACACACATTCTTGGATATTGAAACTATGCGTTCATTAACACTATCTGGCCCGTCGTCTTGTGGGTTGTTATATTGTTTTGTTTAGTTATTGTGAGTCTTTTGCTTCCTTTTGTCATTTTCGAGCAATATATTTTAGCTTGCCCCTTAAGGCTAACAGAAAAAACACCGTCTCAGACTTCCTTCAAACGAAAAATGCCCTCCCAAACCCCCTTCAAGCTAAATTTGTACATTTTCCAATTGAAAAATGTCCTGATTTCTTCTAAGTTTCAGGCTCGCTGTCGCTCACCCAGAAAAAAATTACCCCTGAATGAGATGAAGCCCCTTATTATCGTCAAAGTAATTGGTTGAAAAGTCTTAAAATCTCCAAACTAATGCAATGAAACAAGAGGCTTCCAACAAGATGGTGTGGGAGGGTTCTGCCTTGTTGGGCCTATCGGCTTTCTGCATACTCCCATTTTCTTATGTTCTCAAGGGGGCCCACCTCGCTATTTTCTTTCTCTCCCTCTCTATTTGTCTTTTTGTGTGTCTATGTGAATGAGGGAGACAAAAGACATAACTGCCTGCAGCGAGTGCCTCTCCCAGATTTGAAAGAGTGACAGGGCCAAAATCAAGGGACGTTCGAGCTAAAATGCCTGGACACACGGAGTTTGAAGCCATTTAAGTCATAGGAAGAGGGAAAAACTGATTCTGGAAGAGAGTTCCAAAGCTCAGCAGTTGAATAGAAGAAAGTCTGAGGATAGCGTTTCAATCTTGGGTTGGAGAGTTCGGGCTCCATTCAGCCTACTGTTTTAAGAAGTTTACCCCCATCCAGGTGTCAATATTTTCCCTGCGAGCGGTAAAGAGCCAGCATATATATATTTTTGTTTTGACAGCAAGCTAAATTTGTAAATTTTTCGATAGATAAATGTATCCGGATTTCTCCATACAATGCTAGCTCGCTATCGCTCGCCAGGAGGAAATCGACACCTGGATGGGGATAAATGTCTTAAAACAGTTGGCCGAATGGGGCCGAATGGATACCAGCCAGGGAAAGAGAGAAAAGGAGAAAAAGATAAAAAAAAAAACGGTGACCCCCCTTAAGATCGCCCTCGTACCGAATAGGGTTAAAAGACATTAAGGAGATACAAAACTAATCGCAAAATTGTTAGACTTGTACTTTTCCAGACAAAAAAAAAAAAAAAAAAAAACATAATACAAAATTTATAATTCCTACAGCTTCCAATCTATAAATGTTTTCACTCACAAAAGGAAAGAAGGGGAGGCTGAGAAAATCGCTCTTTATCCCCCGCTTTGTTCAAAACCCCATTAGCTAAAGCCCGCGGTGAGTATTAAAGTCGCAAGCCGCAGTAATTACCGCTCTAACGACACTGTCCCCGGTAAATTGACCTTAATAGCGTAAATGACCAACCCAAGGAAGGATTGGGGAGCTTATTGTGGATAGCCTGGGGGAAAGAGTTAATGCTTGTGGTAGTTATTGGATTAAAATTATGGGCTAACTGGTCTATTTCTATTTCAAGTGAAATTCGACTGAGCGTTTGTCACTTCGTCTATTTTTGGGTGAAATGCGACGAAACGTGTCTTTATACACTAGTAGCTAAAACAATTTTATTTAACAAATACTGTAAACCCTTAAACATTGAGTTTACTCATGCTTTTGCTGGAATAAATTATTGAATATATATATTCAGTAGGCTATATATACTGTATAATTATATATATATGTATATGTATATGTATATATATATATATAATGATATATAATATATATATATATGTATATTATATATATATATATATATATATATGTATATATATATATATATATATATATATATATATATATATATATATATATATATATATATATAAATATGCATGCTATAATGAATTTACAGTAAACTATATATTCTACAACAATTGAGGCATTGCATAATAGAACACCAAGGAATTCTTACACACACATAAATCATACAAACACAATTGATAGAAAACATTTCAAATCATTTGGGCTACGTGTTAACATATAGATTTCGCATGGTTAGCCTTCAATATAAACGGGGGAAACGAGAAAAATAGGAAGAAGATAAATAGAATATTGTAATAAGGGAGATAAAAAAACAACAAGGAAGATATATTTTAAACACGGAAACAATTATAAAGCAAATGTGTACGGTATACAAGAGATGAATTAAGAAGACAGATAGAAGATAATAATAAGAAATATACACATTAGGAAGAGTTTACAAGATGGATAGAAGATACTATTAAGTAAGGTACAAATTCAATATAAGAACATAAGAAAATGGGAGTCTGCAGAAAGCCGATCGGCACACACAAGGCAGATCCCTCTCACACCCAACCCTAATTACAATGCCTAATTATAGGCCCAACTCTAATACCATGAGGACCGACCTAACCAAAACGGTCAGAGATCAACACAAAATTACGGGGCTCTGCAGAGCGCCGATTGGCCCACACCTGGCAGATCCTCCCTTACACCCAACCCATCGCGTCCATATGCCTATCCAATGTTACCTTAAAGCTCCCTATCGTTCTCGATCCTACCATATCACTCGGTAGCCTATTCCACATGTCTACAACTCTGTTATCAAACCTATATTTGCCTATATCTTTTCTGAAACTAAATTTATCCAATTTGAAATAATTTGTTCGAGTTCTTTCGCTATCACTGAGCTTCAGTACATATTTCATGTCCCCCTTTATTAATCCCACTAACCCACTTGAACACTTCTATCACATCCCCTCTAACTATATACGTCTTTCTAACGAATGTAAGCCTAACTTCTTCAACCTTTCTTCATATGAGTATACAGTAGAAGAAGAGGTACGATATAAAAAATGGAGATGAGAAGATGGATAATAGATAGCAACACGGAAGATACAAATAAAAGAAGAGTTAAGAAGAAGGTGGATATCCTACGGCAATAAGGAAGATGCCAATTAAAGAAAAGTTTAGAAGAAGAGGTACGAGATAGTAGAGGGGACACTGACTTAATCAAGAATCAGAGGAGAGAATAGGAACTAATTTCTCCCACTGACCAACCGATGTTTATCTCTGTGACCCTTCTGTGTGTGTGTGTGTGTGTGTGTGTTTGGGTAGGTGTGGTGTTGCTCTGTGTGTGTGTGTGTGTGTTTGTGTGTGTGTGTGTGTGTGTGTCGAGCTTTACTGAGTGTGTGTCCAGCTGACTGACTGTAAGTACCAATGTGTAGTAGGTAAGTGTATGTGTCATTAGTTACCTTACATGTTTATCTGTATGTAAGTGGCTATGTATTGCGTGTCACTTGCTGTACATCAATACATGGGTAGGGTTAATATATTGATGCTTGTAATTGGTGTAAATGTGGCAATTTTCATGCTGTTTACACACAGTTACGTGTGTGTATGTGTATATAATATTGCTTATTTGATATGCCCCGATGTACTCTATTGTAGGGTAGATACCCTCTCTGGGCTTAACACTAATAAGGCGTACGGTCCAGACGGTGTTCCTCCTGTTGTTCTCAAAAACTGTGATTCCGTGCTGACTCCCTGCCTAGGCAAACTCTTTCGTCTCTGTCTATCCTCTAACGTCTTCCCTTCATGCTGGAAGTTTGCTCACATTCAACCTGTCCCAAAGAAGGGTGACCGCTCTCAACCCTCCAACTATCATCCAATTGCTCTTATCTCTTGTCTTTCTAAAGTTTTTGAAACTATTCTTGCTTCCAAATTTCTTAAGCATTTCTCTTCTCATAATCTGCTCTCAGATCGCCAGTATGGCTTCCTTAAGGGTCGCTCTACTGGTGATCTTCTTTCATATCTTACTAACTCTTGGTCATCCTCCTTTCGGGACTTCGGTGAGACTTTTTCTATTGCACTAGACATATCGAAAGCCTTCGATAGAGTCTGGCATAAATCTTTAATTTCTAAACTACCCTCCTTCGGTTTCTATCCCTCCATCTGTGCCTTTGTCTCTAATTTCCTTTCCGGCCGTTCCATAGCCGCGGTTGTGGACGGCCATTGTTCACTTCCTCACTCTATAAACTCCGGTGTTCCTCAGGGCTCTGTCCTATCCTATTCTCTTTCTAATTTTTATAAATGATCTCCTTAACTGTACCTTAATTCCCATCCATTCATACGCAGACGACTCAACCTTACACTACTCCATTAGTTTTTCAGAACGCCCCAGCCAGCAATCCCTCAACGACAAACGTAATGAAGCCATAGAACTCTTAAATTCTGATCTAAATACTATTTCCAATTGGGGCAGAGAAAACCTTGTTAACTTTAATGCTTCCAAAACCCAATTTCTCCATCTATCTACCCGTCAGGATCTCCCAGCGGACTATCCCTTATTCTTCAACAATACAAAAATCAACCCTTCATCTTCTCTCAATATTCTTGGTGTCTCTTTTTCTTCTACTCTCATTTGGAAGGACCATATTACCAGTCTTGCTAAGGCAGCCTCCCAGAAGCTGGGTGTGCTCAACCGCCTTAGGGGGTTCTTTTCCCCTGCACAGCTTCTTGCTCTGTACAGGGGCATAGTGCGCCCTTGTATTGAGTATTGTTCACATGTGTGGGGAGGTTCCTCTCACACTGCTCTCCTAGACAAAGTTGAAAGGAAGGCCTTTCGTATCATTAACTCCCGTCCACTCACCAACTCTCTGCAATCTCTCTCTCTCCGCCGCAATGTTGCATCTCTCTCGCTATTCTATCGCTACTATAATAATCAGTGTTCCTCAGAGCTATCCCAGTGCATACCACCTCCTTTACGTAGGGCACGTGGTACCCGTCTTGCAACTCAATCCCACCCCTACTCTGTGCAACTCTCCAACCCAAGAGTGAAACGTTACTCTCAAACTTTCTTCTACTCAACAGCTGAGCTCTGGAACTCTCTCCCAGAATCAGTCTTTCCCTCTTCCTATGACTTAAATTGCTTCAAACTCCGTGTGTCCAGGCATTTTGGCTCGAACGTCCCTTGATTTTGGCCCTGTCACTCTTTCAACTATGGGGGAGGCACTCGCTATTGGCAGTTATGCCTTTTGCCTCCCTCAATCACATAGAAAAAAAAAAAAAAAAAAATGTATTTTGCTGTGTATATAAAACATATTATATTTATTATTTTATAAGAACATAAGAAGACCATAAGAAAATGGGAGTCTGCAAAAAGCCGATCGGCCCACACAAGGCAGATCCCTGTCACACCCAACCTCAATTACACAAGAACACTAGGTCATAAGATCGCGGGAAACTGCATATGGCCATGCGGCCCACATGAGGCAGCTCCCATTCACACCCAGCCCACACCACCCATATGGGATATATATGTTTATATTTTTTTCCGGAGATCTCTGGGCAATTTAAATATGTTATGTGTATGAAACAATGAATAATTGCATGGAGCAATATACCATACTACAAAATCAACATAACAACAAACACTTAATAGTTTATATCACCATTATTTTGGCCTTAAATATACCCCAGGTGCTCGCAAAGGTTACAGGCTATTGGAAGGGCAGGACTGTGCGTGTGTGTGTGTGTGTGTGTGTGTGTGTGTGTGTGTGTGTGTGTGTGATTGTATGTGTGCGTGTGTGTGTGTGTGTGTGATTGTGCGTGTGTGTGTGTGTGTGTAATTGTGTGTGCGTGCGTGCGTGCGTGTGTGTGTGTTAAAAACCCTATCCTAGTAGGATAAGTAAATTTGCAGACGATACCAAAATGGGGAGAAAAATTGATTCAGTTAGAGATATAGAGTGTCTGCAAAGGGATCTAGATACCTTACACGAATGGTCAGTAAAATGGCAGATGAAGTTTAACATTGACAAATGCAAGGTATTAAAGATAGGAAAGATGCATACACATTTTAAATATAAACTAGCTAATATGGAATTAGAAAACTCAGACTGTGAGAAAGATCTAGGTGTGTTTGTTAGCAATTATTTGAAGCCTAGAAAACAATGTATAAGCGTTCGTAACAAGGTAAACAGGATTCTCGGGTTCATATCTAGGAGTGTGAGTAACAGAACTGCTGATGTTATCTTAAAACTTTACTTGTCATTAGTGAGACCCCATATGGATTATGCTGTTCAATTTTGGTGTACTTATTACAGAATGGACATAGATTCATTGGAGAGAGTACAACGTAGAATGACAAAAATGATCCATAATATTAGAAATTTTCCGTATGAAGAAAGGTTGAAGAAATTAGGCTTACATTCGTTAGAGAGACGCAGAGTTAGAGGTGACATGATAGAGGTATTCAAGTGGGTTAGTGGAATTAATAAAGGAGACATGAAAAATGTACTAAAGCTCAGTGATAGCGAAAGAACTCATACAAATGGTTTCAAATTAGATAAATTTAGTTTCAGAAAAGATATAGGCAAATATTGGTTTGGTAACAGAGTTGTAGATGGGTGGAATAGGCTACCAAGTGATATAGTGGGATCAAGAACGATAGGGAGCTTTAAGAGAAAATTAGATAGGCATATGGACGAGATGGGTTGGGTGTGAGGGGGATC
This sequence comes from Paralithodes platypus, assembly GCA_032716605.1. Lineage (NCBI taxonomy): Eukaryota > Metazoa > Arthropoda > Malacostraca > Decapoda > Lithodidae > Paralithodes > Paralithodes platypus. The sequence goes on from CM064520.1 coordinate 14,320,633, forward strand.
TACCAGGTGTGGGCCAATCGGCGCTCAGCAGACCCCCGTAATCTTGTGTTAATCTCTGACCGTTTTGGTGGGGTCAGTACTCAAGGTATTAGTGAGATGGGTCTATAATTGGGCCTTGTAATTAGGGTTGGGTGTGACAGGGATCTGCCTTGTATGGGCCGATCGGCTTTTTGCAGACTCCCATTTTCTTATGTTCTTCTTATGAACGTGTGAAAGTACTGTAAACCCCATCCTAACCCCACCTTAGATAAGAAGACAACCCCGGGCCCTAAAGACAGGACCCCCACCATCCTCTCATCTGTCTAAATACGACTGTGGTGTGAGAGCTGATGGCTATCCTGTGTTTTGTTCAAGGGTCCGGTAGGCAGATAACGCCAATCAGGGATATTTGCTACATCCAAGGAGTTACTGGTTTGGCTGTGCTGAGAGAGATAGAGAATGAAAATTATTTATAGCTACTATAGCTATCGAGTGTTATAGGAAATCGGAAATCTGCATAAGGCCGGCCGGCCCACACGAGGCAGATACAATTTACACCCAAGAACCCATTCACACACTAGGATCAAGAACGATAGAGAGCTTCAAAATAAAATTAGAAGGCACATGGACGAGATGGGTTGGATATGAAAGGGATCTGCCGTGTGTGGCCAATCGGTTTTCTGCATACTCCCGTTTTCTTATGTTCTTGTTCTTATGATCGGGTATATTTTCCTATATATGAGTGTTCACTGAATCCAGTTGTGACATATACTCATACCTTCACTGACACTTTTGAACCCTTCCGGAGAGTTGGATCAAGGGGTAACTCCGCAATCTTGACTATAGTTTCCATTTCATTTCGAATTTGGCATGCATATTTATCGGATTCCTTTTTTGTCTTGCACTAATCCAATAGTCTCCATTTCATTCCGAATTTGACATGCATATTAATTTATCGGATTACTTTTCTGCACTAATCCACATATACTGAAACCTCTCTTGTTAACTAATGTCAGTCATTGTTTCACTAATCCAATCTATTTCCATCCTTTTTCCTACAAATCGTACTTCTCATATTTTCATAGCGCACTCATATCACTGCACTCACGTTGTTTTCATATTGTATCGGAAACTTCATTACCCCAGGGGTCGCCAAATATGTGAATTACACACACACACACACACACACAAACACACACACACATATAAATATAATATATAAATATATATATGTATATATATTATATATATATATATATATATATATATATATATATATATATATATATATATATATATATATTCAGTATGAGTTATTTTGATCATTCACAAAATTACAAGTCTGGGTATTTTTAACTTAATGTGTAATATATAAAGCAATTACCGTAGTGATTATGTACCATATCATATTATATTTACTAATATATATTTTTGCTTTAGTGATATATTTTATTTTCTATATATATTTTTTTTGTTGGAGATAATCAGAAAATATCGGACTGATGAATAATTTTGTAGCATAACTAATTTTCGATTTTGTTTTCATGATTTTTTTTTATTTTTTTTTTTACAGAAGTTCATACTCTGTTATGTACAAGTTGTTAAGACCTTTATTATACAGTAAAACTTTATTCTATAGTAATTAATATATCAAAATATATATGTGAGAAATAATTTAACAAGACACGAAGGCCCATTACCTAACCTAACCTATGGTGAGTACACTACCAGATATATATATATAATTACATTATGCAATATTGCATTTTGCATCGAAACACATTTTATTGATCTATTACTTCTTAATACAACATGTTGTTTTATGTGCCATTTTTTCCTAGTCCGTAATTTGTGAGAAAAAAATCCAGTGCCTTTTTTTCCGAGTACCGTGAATATATGTATAACAGTAGCCAGTATTCCAAAGCATATCCTAGGTAGTACAATTCAGTAGCAAAGACACTTTTTTCAGTATTATTTTTAACTGGGTCTAGAATATCGACTCAGTTTTCCATATTGGTCAAATATCTAAATCTCGTGTGGAATTTTAATAATTGAACCACAAATAGTTGCCCGCAATTATGCTGTCGCATCCACAAGGCAGTGATATATTAGTCAGGACAAAATCACTGTCGGGCATAATATTATTCTCTTGGACAAAATTATCTTGGACAAATTACCCCCCAGACAAAAATCTCCCTGTACAAGTGAGCAATAGATTTTTAGTTTAGCAAGTATGCACTGAAATTCAGTAGTAGTCTCCCAGTACATTCTACACACACTACTCGGATATTTTTAAACACACACAAACACACGCACGCATGCATGCACACACACCCACATACAAAACACTACACACACACACACACACACACACACACACACACACACACACACGCACGCACGCACGCACGCACGCACGCACGCACGCACGCACGCACGCACGCACGCACGCACGCACGCACGCACGCACGCACGCACGCACGCACGCACGCACGCACGCACGCACGCACGCACGCACGCACGCACGCACGCACGCACGCACGCACGCACGCACGCACGCACGCACGCACGCACACACACACACACACACACACACACACACACACACACACACACACACACACACACACACACACACACACACACACACACACACACACACACACACACACACACACACACACACACACACACACACACACACACACACACACACACACACACACACACACACACACACACACACACACACACACACACACACACACACACACACACACACACACACACACACACCTTCCCCTCGTCGTGTGTGGCCACAGAACCCATAGGAGGCCAACCAACAGCTGTCCTTATTTTGGGAGATCGCAGGGGGTTTGAGATGGGGGGCGGGGGCGTGGGGGCAGAAGAAAGGGGAACGGAAATTAAAGGTCCATACGAGATCTTTTGTGTGTGAAGGAGACATGTCATTTGCTGGCAAGGGCGATTGTTTGGGGCTAAAAGAGATCTGTCATTTTTGGTTCTGCCGTGATCAATGATTCTATTATGGAGCAGTAGATTACTATCCGTGACTAAGTAATGTCTTAGCTTATCTATTTATCAGATAGAGGTTAACATTTTGCTTATCGAGAACCCCCTTACTTTGTTTAATGTATATGATGTTGCAAATATAATATATATTGTGCCAAAAAATAATCGGGTTACTCGAGGCAGTTTTACAAACCCAACTTGAATACAGAAGTAATTATATTCTGGTTTTGATTTATAGATATACAGTAATATATACCCTTGTTCTGAAAATATAATCGTTTGATTTATGATTGAATTGTATGCAAAAGGCTGCATTCTTTTTAAATAGTTAAACAATTTAGCCGGAAGGATGGATGTTCTGCCGCAGAAGAATCCCAAGAGTGTGATGGAACTTAGATCGGTATGATAATCTGGGTAGTGAGTAGCGAAAAGCATTACGAATAATACCTCCTGAGTCAACGCCGTCAATCTAAGTCAAGACACAACAATGTACAAATAGTCAACAAGTAATTAAATGGAAGTATTTTAAATTATTCAGTAAATGGAAGAAACCTATATAGATATAAAATTACCATATCATTATATATATGAAGTAATAATACTTAAATAGTGTTAATTGCATATATCATACCTCAATTACTTGGCGATGCTCGGGTAAAATATGCTAGAAGACATTTGGTGTAGCTACAATACCCACTGAACTAAAACTGTTAGTTTAGTGACACGCCATAAGGGGTGGGGGCTTTGAATTCCTATACCTTTGAGCGACTTCAATGGTGCGTGAACAGAATATATAACAAATAGGAATAATATGCAGTTGTAGCCATGGATGCTTGAACACTTCATATTATATAAACAAAAGTAAGCATTGATCGGTGTAATTGCAATTCACAACCATTGCATTAAATACTGTGCCAGATTTTCACAATTGTCCCCCTTTGTTCAACATTTCATCAATTTGTGTTTCCCTTTATCTGACCTTTGCCTGCAGAGGTATTTAATTCCTTAGAGATGTTTATGGGTATTGTATTGCTATTGTCAATTTTCCCTTATATGAATAATTTAATGTTCCTGTTTTTTATCGTTCAGATTAAGTTTTCTAACCCTTCCTCTATGCTCAAAATACTAATTCATTGTTTATGATATTTTATGGTTGGTTTATTGCCGATCTCTGCGTCTTTTGTATTTTAAGTGCTTCTGTTTTTATGTTCCACATTTTGTTTATTCCGAACCATCCTTTACCTCCCAAACCAACCTCAAGGTGATCCCAGGTCATCATCATCGACCCCTTCAAACCAGGTCAGGTCAGAGGTTAATTGTCGGTGTACCAAGAAGAACAAGAATTAATGTTACCCCTGCCATAAAATCTTTCTCTGCTTTGCTCTCTTTCTCTGGCTTGTATCCCTTCGGCCCCATTCAGCCAACTGTTTTAAGACGTTTATCCCCATCCAGGTGTCGATTTCTCCCTGGCGAGCGATAGCGAGCCAGCATTGTATGGAGAAGTCCGGCTTCGCCGGAGAAATTGTTCTATCGAAAAATATAAAAATTTAGCTTTCTGTCACAACAAAAAATATATATATACTGTATATGCTGGCTCGCTACCGTTCGCCAGGAAAATATTAACACCTGGATCGGGGTAAATGTCTTTAAGCAGTAGGCTGAATGGAGCCGAATGGATACAAGCCAAAGAGAGAGGGAGAGCAAGAGAAACAAAGCGAGGTGGGCTCCCTTAAGAGTAATTTTATCCTCGTGTTGATGGAGTTATTTAGGTTAGTTTAGATTTAAGTTAGTTTGGCTTAGATATAATCGCCTGCAGTGAGAGGTGGTCCATATATCAATGATTTTTTTTTGACACAAGATGAAATATTTTGAGCACGCCATTTAAACACATGGAAGAGTCACAGTGCGTTCCTAGTCCAACGTTCACTGTTTCATGTTCTTCTACACGGACTGCCACATGTGTTTGTAAAATTTCATTAATCGATTTTAGGAGTATGGTTGGTTGTTGGAAGGAACATAATAATTATAATATTGTACCAGCTACGTGTGCAGACGGTTGTACATTCAGTTTACGTTTGGTTAGGCTAGGTTAGGTGTAATGACTCTGGACTTTAGATTTAGGTAAGGTGTTTGTGTGTAGGTGAAAGGATTTATGAGCGAAAAGACTTGTAGGCAAATAAACTAGTGGCGCGAAACGACAGATGGTACAAAAAAACATAAATTCTCCAGCAGGTATCGGCAGGGATCGGCAGGGATCGAGGTCGTCTGTAGGTCATTGGAAATACATTTGTCCTTGTTACTCCAGCGTTTAGTGGTGGTAGCGCCCCCCTCGCTAAGCCACAGACTGATCCCTCGACAGCAAACAAGGGGATTTTGGTCGCTACGGGGGTTTGTGTGCGTGGGTGTTTGGGTTTGTGGTGGTATGCGTGGGTGTCTGGGTTTGTGTGCGTGGGTGTTTGGGTTTGTGGTGGTATGCGTGGGTGTTTGGGTTTGTGTGCGTGGGTGTTTGGGTTTGTGGTGGTATGCGTGGGTGTTTGGGTTTGTGTGCGTGGGTGTTTGGGTTTGTGATGGTATGTGTGGGTGTTTGGGTTTGTGGTGGTATGCGTCAGTGTTTGGGTTTGTGGTGGTATGCGTGGGTGTTTGGGTTTGTGTGCGTGGGTGTTTGTGGTGGTATGCGTGGGTGTTTGGGGTTGTGGTGGTATGCGTGGGTGTTTGGTTTTGTGTGCGTGGGTGTTTGGGTTTGTGGTGGTATGCGTGGGTGTTTGGGTTTGTGTGTGTGGTGGTATGCGTGGGTGTTTAGGTTTGTGGTGGTATGCGTGGGTGTTTGGGTTTGTGGTGGTATGCGTGGGTGTTCGGGTTTGCGAGTGTGTTCCTGAGTGTTTGGGTTTGGGTTAATGCATTGATTGGATGTTTGGGCTTGCGAGTGTGGGTCTTTTGGTGTGTGCGTGGGTGTTTGAGTTTGTGGGTCTGTGCGTGGGTGTTTAAGTTTGTGGGTGGGTTTATGGGTGTTTGCGTGATCTCAAATACAAGATATATATTTTTTTTTTTTTTTTTTTGCATAACACTAATGCTTGTATCGTTGATTTGTGTACAAAGATACATACTGTAATTTCTAAAAAGAACATAAGAAAATATGGGAGTGAATTAATAGAGACAACTGTTAATAGAACAATTACCAAATACTAATATTCGTAGTAGTGGAACTGTAATGAAATATTTTCAAACTACACATGAATATTAAAGAGAGTTGATATGTTTTTGTTTTGACATAATATAAACAAAGCCTGTTTTGTGCTTGTTACTCAGTAGGTAAGCTTAAGTGCAATGAAAAACTGTTAATCTTCGTATGTCACCTTAGAATACCGAATGTAAAAAGCCTCTACATTTGCTCATTTGAACAAAGCTTGAATACGAAAATACTTATGATGATGAAGTCAATAAGATTATGAAGGTATAACTATGAAAGAATTGCTTTTCCCATCACAAATTTTTGCTCGTTTATCATAATCCACATGATTGCCAATTATCTTTGCAACTTATTTCATAATTCGTACAGTACTCTCGCATTAGTGCCTGTTCTCACTTTTTTTTTACTATAATACATTAATCTCTCTCTCTCTCTCTCTCTCTCTCTCTCTCTCTCTCATCGTACACCCTTTGACAGAAGTTCCTCCCCCGACGAGTGTGGAGAATTAATAGTGGATACCCCCACACTCTCCCAATGACCTATCCATTGGGGGTCTAAGGGGTATGAGAGAGGGAGGGAGGATAATGGAGAAAAAGGGTGAAGAGGAAGGTAAGAAAAAAATTCTCTCCCTCTCAGCGTGCGTGCGCTTTCGTCCCCGACCTGTCAGTCAGGTCAAGAAATGTAGCCATCTGTCTACGCAGTGTCTACTGGTATAGGTTTTTGTTGACTCCGCTAAAGTGTTTATAGTGTTATATACCACCTTGCTATATAACCTAACCTAATACACTCTTTTGTTGACTCCGCTAAAGTGTTTATAGTGTTATATACCACCTTGCTATATAACCTAACTTAATACACTCTTTTGTTGACTCCGCTAAAGTGTTTATAATGTTATATACCACCTTGCTATATAACCTAACCTAATACACTCTTTTGTTGACTCCGCTAAAGTGTTTATAGTGTTATATACCACCTTGCTATATAACCTAACCTAATACACTCTTTTGTTGACTCCGCTAAAGTGTTTATAATGTTATATACCACCTTGCTATATAACCTAACTTAATACACTCTTTTGCACTGTATCGTTCATTTGTACAGTATATACTGTACATGATTAGATTGATATCCAGTATTCCATAAATGGATATCAAATTGTAGTCATGTACTTAACCCCTTCAGACTCATATGACGCAGAGGTTGCCAGATTAGCAATAAGAAATAGAGTTCTTTCACTTATAATTACCTCTCCAAAATTAGTTTTCTGCCCACAGCTAACTCAAAGACAACTGCAGAGGTTGAAGTAACTAAACTAAAGGTTTCTAAATACCCCTGATGGTAACAAAGGCTTTAAAGTATCCCCAATAGGCTCGAAATCGCGTCATATGTCGGAGAGGGTTAACCGTTTAACTGTGTTGATGGTGTAATGCTTAGTGTTTAAATTAAGATCTGTATGTGGTAACCCAAGTTCGAATCCCGGTAGGATCACATGGTTTCATGAATTTAATTGGGAAGTGTTTGGTGTTGGGAGTGAAATAATAGTAATATATATATATATATATATATATATATATATATATATATATATATATATATATATATATATATATATATTGTACTGTATATCATGTGAATTGAAGTCAATTATTTTGGAGGTTAATTGATGTATCGAGACCAGACAACAGATACAACAACAACAAATGATACCACTATAAGTACACAGAAGACAACACAAGATAATAGGCAATTTGAAGTTGAAGACGGGAAATAAAATGTATCGAAAGGTGAGACAAGACAACATGGACTATCGGGCATTCTAAGACAGTAGGTTATAGCAGATGGTATGGAACATGCCAAACAAAAAAACACACACACACACAAATAGATTGACTCTACTTGTACAAAAACTCTAAATGAAAGGATGCAAAGGATAACAGAGGACAGTAGTAGGCTTGCAACATGGAAGAGTATAAATAGAGTACCGATAAAAAGGGAATATCGACAAAAGGAAGTAAACATGGAAACTCATGGGTCTTGGATAACAAAAAAAAAAAAAAAAATACTTAAGAATATTCTCCCATTCTGAAGGACGTAGGGTAAAACAGTAGGAGATTGACCACATGGAAATACAAACTGGAGTGTCTATAGAAAGGGAATCTAGAATGATGGTATAAAACATGGCGACTAAATAGACATGGCTGGTCGGATTGTACTTATAGAGGGCTGTACTTAGAAGGACCCCAAGTCACCACCAAGTTAGACACTGATGGCCCAACTTTACTACGAACACGGAGTAGTAAAGTCTGGGTTTTATTGGCGAGATGGTGGGGATAGTGGAGGCGGAGGTGGTGGAGAAGAGGTGTGGAGAGATGAGAAGTGGTGGAGAGGGAGAAGGAGTGAGTGAGAGGTACAGATTGTGAGATATTTGGTGGGGATAGTGGAGGTGGTGGAAAAGAGGTGTGGAGAGATGAGAAGTGGTGGAGAGGGAGATGGAGTGAGTGAGAGGTACAGATTGTGAGATATATGGTGGGGATAGTGGAGGTGGAGGTGGTGGAGAAGAGGTGTGGATAGATGAGAAGTGGTGGAGAGGGAGAAGGAGTGAGTGAGAGGTACAGTTTGTGAGATATATGGTGGGGATAGTGGAGGTGGAGAAGAGGTGTGGATAGATGAGAAGTGGTGGAGAGGGAGAAGGAGTGAGTGAGAGGTACAAATTGTGAGTGATATGGTGGGGATAGTGGAGATGGAGAGGAGGTGTGGAGAGAGTGGGTGAGGGAGATATGAGGATGTGGAGAAAAAATATGAGAAGTGGAGAAGATCTGTGGAGAGAGGGAGAGGTGAACAGTGGTGAAGGATAAGTGGGGAAGTAGTGGAATAAGAGGGCGAATGCGAGGTGGAGAGAAGGCAGAGTGGTGGAGGTTGTGGGGAAGGGAGGAGAGGTGAACACTTTATAGGTGGAGAATTGGTGGTGAAAATAGAGGATTGTTCTATCACCTGCTGTCAACCTCATCACTTTACATTATATTTTGTACAGTGAATAGTTAATTTCCCACTTTATGATTCCACACGTCTAAATATTCTAACAATACGATTATTAATATTATTGAGAGCTTTCGTCCACATGGTTCAACTACCATTTATCTATTGGATCATGTAATATTGTTTAACCACTTGCGAGTTCGGGCTATAAGGAATTTTAACCTGCAGATGTCGATTTTTAGCCGAATTACTGGCCAACGTACGATTGTACCATATAAATAGATATATAAAACCAAATTGAACAAAAATACTATTTATCCATCATAAGCTTACATTATTTCTGTATTTCTGCTTAGATCGATGGTTATGGTTCCAATATCCTAATAGCCTGAAACTCGGAAGTGGTTAATTCCAATATATCCAGTGGATGGAGATGGTGTTGAGGTATAGAGATAAACATCCTTCTAAACATAAACACCATAACAACGACGAAATTAGACATGTGGACTTGCAATACCAGAACTTACAAATTCCCAGGACCTGTCACAATAATTAGTGATGGAGTTACATCTGGCGGTTCAAAAGTCCCTTACTGAAGTGAGAAGCGATACTTGTTGAACAGGTAGACAAAACAGTGGTGAATGAAGAACATTCTTATCTCGTAAAACCCCCTTCCTCCATTTTGCTCTCAGCCTCCGTCTCCTTATCCTCCTTTCCCCTATTATCTACCCTTACCCATATAGAATATACACATAATTCCCCTATTTTACTATCTCTATATTAATCCTCTCACTCCCCCCCCCCCCCCGAATGTTTAATGGATGGAAAGTTTACTGAATATGATTTTATGTGTTGGTTTATGCACTACAACCGTATTTTAGTTGTAAATTTTGCTAAATATCGATGTCTATACCTTATGACCTGAAACTAGCTACTGGTCAAGTACCCCCCATTAGAACAAAACAGCATAAGAACACGGAAACCTGCAGAGGACCTACCGGCCCACACGAGATAGAGTCCGTTCAGGCCCTTCAGTACAGGCCCAAAAAATGTAATTATCACCTGATGCATTATGTATATTATGTAATTTGTTGCATATTATTTTATTGAATGAACAGCCATTGTATATATAATGGAACAAAATAATCTGAATCTGAATTAGAATCCAATGCAGCCCCGGTGTGGTGGTGGTGTTGGTGGGACGAGGTGACCCCCGAAGACGGCCTGGGCTCATAAACGTCGATCTTGGTCCTGTCCTCGCGCTTTAGCCCTTAAATACGAGATGGCTGGGGACTTAAACTTGCGCTAGTGAGGATGTTGGGGTGTTAAGAGAGAGAGAAGGAGAGAGAGGGGATAGACGTGGGAAGGGTAGGGAAATGGGAATGGGAAGGAGAAAGAAGAGAGAATAGGGAGAGACGAAGAGAGCTGGGGAAGAAGTGGGAGGACAAAGAAAGAGTCAAGGGGAATGAGAAGAAGGGTGGAAATAAGAAATCAAAGTATACATGGATGAAACGGGGAAATTGAGAAAAGGAAGATATTGGAAGAAATAATTTATAGAGAAAGATGTGTGGTTTGGTGGATTGAAGGAAGGAAAATGGGATGTAGAGAAGGCAGAGTAGGGTACAGAGGTTGGTATAGACAGACAAACAGACACATAAATCGATCATCATATAGATAGACAGGCTTGTACGAGTAATATAAGGAAACAGATGAGGTGGGGGGGGGGGGGCACGATTGAAACTGAATTTAAATGCATAATATTCACTGTCAGGACAACATTCTCAAACGTGCACGAGGAAATATGTAACAAGCAAACGAAGAGTAAATGTCTGAATAGAAAACAATACTTCTGGCACAGGTAAAATTTAATACAAATACTTAATAGTTGGGAGAGGAATATAAAACATAATCGTTAAACCAATTAGCATAACATTGTCATGTTTTCAAAATTATCAAAATTATCTTTATATGGTTATATTTCGTAATATATGTGCGTATGAGAGAGAGAGAGAGAGAGAGAGAGAGAGAACTGTCAATAAATTAGACTGGTTCAAGGTTTACTAATCCTCTATTCTCTTGTTCTGTTCCGGATATTGCTCTTTTTGGTGACAATCGAATTTTTCCGACAAGTCCGATCCTTTTATGCTCTCATTATTCTCTGATGTGTGTATTTTTAGTACTCTATATATTATATCTGTTATGTATTAATGAATCTATTTATCTATCTATCTATTTACTTTATGTTCCTATTTATTGACATGTTTCTATGTTATCCCAGCCAATAATCGTGACATAGCTCGGAGGACGGGCGTGGTTCTGTTCTGTTGGTCACACCAATTATTCTTTGCACATCGTAATACTAGTCCTTGAGCTTTGTAAAATCGTGTGGCTTTCGTTTCAGTCAATGGAAATAATCGTCATTGCTGGAAAAAAACTACACATTCAACGGTATTTATATAAGCACATATACACATACATAACATTAAGGAGAGAGATTTTTTTTTTTTACCCCTTCTCCCTCATACTTAGTCCCATTAGTTTTTATATTTTAATACATTTGCCCCATTAGTTTAACGTTTTTAAGAACTTTCGCTCCATTTGTTGTCATTATTAGGACCTTTCGTTGTCGTTTTCCTGACGAGCGATAGCTAGCCTGTAATGGAGGACTGGGACAATTTTCTACCAACAAGTGTACAAATTACCTCGAAGGGTGTTCTCGTGCATGAATTATTTTAATGATTGATAGAGGTCTAGGGAGCGAACTACCCATCCTCCCTTAATTTATTGTATATATATATTTCAAAAAGTCATAAGTTTGCTAGGTACCACAAAAATGATCATATTATATAAAATGTGCATCATAGTTAATTAGTTAAAGTTTTCCTTCTTTTTCTCCGAGACACACCTTTTACTTTCTTTTATATTTGTTTGCCCTGTGATGTCTTTCTTTGGTCGTGACACTTTCATCTCTCCTAAAGTGGTCAGCAATATCTCTCCTATCACTTCCACTAATGATGGTGTGATGCTCTTTGGTTTCTTGGGTTCACTCATTAATTGTAATTGCATGTGTATAATATTCTCATCTCATTATTTATCAAACGAGGACAAACTATGATGTACTTTGCATAATACCAAAGATAAGTATGTATGTTTGTGTGCACTATGCACTGTGCATACATTATATACCTTGAAGACACAGTGTAGATTTTCACCATTCTCTCTCTCTCTCTCTCTCTCTCTCTCTCTCTCTCTCTCTCTCTCTCTCTCTCTCTCTCTCTCTCTCTCTCTCTCTCTCTCTCTCTCTCTCTCTCTCTCTCTCTCTCTCTCTCTCATCACGACACCTCACTTTTATCACCTCGTTCTTGCCTTTACTTCCACTTTCTGCCTTTCCAGGGATCCTGCAGTAATCTGAAAAGAACAAAGGTTAACTTTCTGAGCCTAAGGTAATAATCAAAGTCTATTTAATGACTTATTTTATATTGTTTCCCTATGTGAGCGAGGGAGGGAAAAGGCAGAATTGCCTGTGACGAGTGCCTCCCCCAGAGTTGAAAGAGTGGCAGGGCCAAAATCAAGGGACGTTCGAGCCAAAATGCCTGGACACACGGAGTTTGAAGCAATTAAAGTCATAGGATGAGGGAAAGACTGCAATTGTGACCCCTAGTTTGTAGCAGCCTCGTAAGGATCAAAATATATGTGGTTTGTTTTTCTGTGTAAGCCTTTGCAAATGAAGGAGCCCTGGTGCAAACGGACTGTGCATTTCTACATCTATTTACTGGTTGACTCTCAGATGTAAATGAGTGAGGGAGTGTGTAAGAAAGATTTTTAAATAGTTTGTTATTATATATGTATTTGTTTGTGTTCTGTCTTTTCATTTGTTTTCTTTATTGGAGGTGAAGGAGTGTAGCTTGTGTGAGTGGAAGGCATGAGACAGAGGGTGAAAGAATAACTAGTTATTTTATATATATTTAAGTGTTTTTAGTTCTGTCTCTTAATTTATTTCCTTTAGTGGAGGTGAAGGCGTCTAGATTGTGTGAGAGTATGGAGTAAGACAGAGGGAGTGGGGATGATATGTCAGTGTTTATATATATATGTGTGTATTTGTTTTTCTGTCTTTTCATTTAATTTCTTTAGTGGAGACGAAGGCGTCTATATTGTGTGAGTGTAAAGGGGCCCTCACACAGTCAGGAGTGCGAGCTAGAGTCACTAGGAGTAGGGGAAAATTCGGACTCGCGGTAAAAATCGATTACTCCTAGTGACTCTAGCGACTCCTAGCAACTCCTGTTAGACTCCCACTCGCTCGCGGTGAAAATCGATGACTCCTAGTGACTCTAGCGGCTCCTGTTAGACTCCCACTAGCTCGGTCTCCTGCCTGTGTGAGGCCCCCCTTAAGGCGTGAGACAGAGGGAGTTGGGGTGATGTGTCAGTGTTTATATATTAATTTTGTTTTTGTTCTGTCTTTTCATTTAATTTATTTAGTGGAGGTGAAGGCGTGTAGATTGTGTGAGTGATTATAAGGCGTAAGACAGAGGGAGCGGGGGTGATATGTCAGTGTGGGGTTGTACCGGGGGCGTCAGTATAAACAAATGGAGCTATTAAAGGTTGGGGAGGGAACATATTGAGGTTCCCCTCCACTTGATTCACCCACACACTACACAAGGGAAGAGGGGTATATTCAGAGAGAGAACGAGAGAGAGAGAGAGAGAGAGAGAGTGTGTGTGTGTGTGTGTGTGTGTGTGTGTGTCAAACCTAACTCATTTATAGCAATGTCTTCTTCTTTAGAGGGAGGACCATAATAAGTGTTTGAGGTGTAGGAATTAAACACTACTAATGAGTGACCTAAGGTTGAGATTATCGTGCAGAATCTCTAATGGGTGTCATCTATACTTCTTGGGTTTGACCCCTAGTAGACGAACCCTTGTGGAATCTCCAAGGAAGCCTAAGAAAATCAAGCCACAGCTAACCCTTATATCAACAATTCCAATATTCTAAGTGTTATACACAGGATGGAAGGGAGAGGTCTGGGGACGGTGTGGGTGACGGAAATTATTATTAATTACATTGCTTGTTTGCATGTTTTTTATACACAAATAAAGCTTAATAATATCGCTTAAAGTTAGCAGCACAGAAAACAAATTTAGAATAATCAGTCAAAAAGCATATATAAGTTAATATCTTATTGGCTTTAGACAAAGGCAATCATGATAGTAATAGCCAAATCCACGTAAGTCCGTTTTTCAATTACACGTAGTTTAACACATCTTAGGGTAACCACAAAACTCCCCACACAAACACCCTCTCTCACCCCCTCGTTCATCAGCCACAGACATCCCAAATATATCACGGCCTTCTGTGACGCCAGGGAGCATCAGGGAAGTCACACAAAGCGCCCAATAATATCAGTATAATCAGGAGGGAAGAAAGAGATACCCCCCGCGGCTAGAAGTCACGGGATTCTGACCGTTCTGATCCCTGGGGCTTAGGTCGGTAATCGGATTTATATAGTTAGTCGGTAATTTCGTCCCTGGTTATATGCATGCTTCCTTCGTACTTTGAAATCGGTCAACATGATTAGATAGGTTATAGGATATGGTTAGAATGAAGTAGGTTAGGTTAGGTTATATAGGTTAGGTTAGGTTAGGTTAGGTTATATAGGTTAGGTTATATAGGTTAGGTTATATAGGTTAGGTTAGGTTAGGTTAGGTTAGGTTAGGTTAGGTTAGGTTAGGTTAGGTTAGGTTAGGTTATATAGGTTAGGTTAGGTTAGGTTATATAGGTTAGGTTAGGTTAGGTTAGGTTATATAGGTTAGGTTAGGTTATATAGGTTAGGTTAGGTTAGGTTATATAGGTTAGGTTATATAGGTTAGGTTAGGTTAGGTTAGGTTAGGTTAGGTTATATAGGTTAGGTTTAGGTTTGGCTAGAATAAGGATAGATTGTAGTAGGGCAGGTTAGGTTATGAAAAGTTAGACTAAAATAAGTTGTAGGTGGTTAGGTTAGATTATTATTAGCTAGGATAGCTTAGACTAGTATAAGCTAGGTTAGGTTAAATGAGGATAAGATAAGTTAAGTCAGATGTGCAATAAGAGCGATATTTTTTTGGCTTTCTGTCACTCCTTTGGATTTGGGGAGACATTCGTTACAAGCAGCCCGCCTTTTGTCTCCTTAATCACATAGAGAAAAATAACATGAATTAAGTAAATATGACCTATGACCATAATGAAACGTGGCGAAATCCCCAACTGGCAAGACGACTGGCTTAGCATTTCCAGCCACCTCCCACGCTCCGGCTGGGATTTTAATGTCTCTCTTTTGTGCTCGGTAAACTACGCCGATTGGATCGTTATCGTCCTCATTCATCGCGAGAGGAGTGTGAGCCGCCGAGGGGGTGACGTTGGATCGGAGAGGCTTTGGGTGTTAAGTCGGCAGGTTGGGTTCTCAGCCTTTTGGAAGTCTTTGGGAGTCGTCTTTTGGAATATGCCCCTCACAGCCTTTTGAAGTCCTCTGAGGCGCATGAAACTTCACCTGTTATGCATTTGAATGAGTTTCGTTCATATTCACTTTGCCTCACACCTATTCTAACCTTTACATATCCTATACCTAACCTAATCTTGCTATACTTTGAGTGTTAAGTCGGCAGATTTAGGTCTCAGCCTCTTGGAGTCTTTGGAAGTCATCTGGAGCCGTGTGTACTGTGTATACCCCCTCCCCATCCTTTGAAGTCCTCTGAAGCGAATGGAACTTCTGTTATACAGTTGGAGCCGTTTTTCTCATATATTCTTCGTCCAAACCTTGTCTATCGTTATTGTGCATAACCTAACTTTACGAATGCTTTTATTATTTTTTGGCAGTTCGAGGTCTGATCAACTGGACCTCTTCTGGAGCTTTTCGATTACGCCCCCCAAATCCTTTTGAAGTCTCTTGTAGCGTATGTAACATCACCTGTTGTAAATATGAAGGCGTTTCGCTGAGATTCGCTTTTCCTCACACCTAACCTAACCTATAATGTCCTATCCCCAACCTAAACTTACTTATACTTTGGATATTCTATCAGCAATATTTGGGTTTCAGCCTTTTGGAACCTTTGAAATATACCTCCTACAGATTCTGGAACATCCCTACCTCAGAATGTGGTTGTTTAATGCTAAAATATTTTCGCCTATGCAGAATCTTACGTTAATCTAAAGTAACCTTATTAACTAAATTAAAATTAAGCTAACTTAATTATAATCTAACACCAGACCACCCTAACCCTACCCAAACCTCATCCTAATCTCAATCAAACACAATTTAACCTTAACCTCGTGCTAACCCATCTACCGTATAACCTAATCTTATCTTACCGACTTAAAGGTGGGGACGAATTAACTCGAGTGTGGATTTCAGGGCGAAGTGGCAAGTCGGCAAACTGACCGTCGGCACACAGTACAGTACCTGACGTAAATCCCCTCTTACCTCCTTCCATGGACTCTTTTGTTCTCTGGAAAAGTTAAACACACCCCTGTTTCTCGATCGGTATCCGTTTTATTCGCCGACAAGTCATATCGCTACACACCTTGAAGTCGGTTAGTTCAGGTTATCTTGGGTTAGGATAAGTATGGTATAATAATTAGAATATGGCTAGGTTAGGTTACAGTTTGGTTAGTTTAAGTTAGGATCGATTCGGTTAAAGTTAGGATAGCTTAGGTTAGGGTGGTATGATTTTATATTTAAGGAAAGGTCATATTGAGTTAGTAGTTATAATGGGTTATGTAACGTTATGGTAAGTTAATATACGCTACAGTTAGATTAAGTTAGGTTGCGTTTCGTTTGAGCATATTGAATCCGAATGTAGAAGTGGCATGTGAGCGAAGAGACCCTAAACATCTCTGTCTCTGGACAAGTTGATACTTATTGTTGTTATTGTTGATGTACTGGAACATCATTCCTCTAAAAGCCGAAAGTCACAGAAATATTGGATCGTCTTTAATCCTGTCGGGGCTTAGTGAGTAAAATGTGATGATGTTTGTGTTGGGAAGAGCAAAAGTACAAACCTAATTAATCCCCAAGGCTATGAATACTGGCTTTTGCTATCCAGAGGTATCGGTATCAAGCTCTTGGTGATTAGGGGATAAATGGAAATTAGTTTATTATATTTTTCAATAGATATTGTTGTTATTAAGGGGAATATGAACATTTGAATGCTATTCTTTTCGGTAGGTAAAGGCATTTGGGTTTTAAGAGAAATATGAAAATGAGATACTTATTTTAGTCAATGGTATTTGGGGTTTTGAGAGGAAAACAGAAAGGGAATCCATATTCTTTCGTGGCAGATGGCATTTACACCCCATTGAAGTAAAGTTCGAAAACATGAATTAATTATAGATTCCATAGCATTAATTTTGACTCCTTAGTGGTAAGCAAGTGAGGCATAGCAGTCATTAATTCCTTCTTTCTTTTCACAGGTAAGTTGGAACCGGATGTTTTTTTAACACAGCGTGAGGGTGTTAAACGTGAGTACACTATGTTTATATGTTAGATTAATTAGTGTGTTTATCTCTATGTGAGATATTACGAGATATACGAGAAGTAGAATTAACTTAGAATTGAAGTTGTTGAAATATTTGACGGCAGTTTTACCATAGATGATTATTATTTCTCTTCGGAAACCTCCACTCTCTCTCTCTCTCTCTCTCTCTCAGAGTACCTTAAGCACCCTCGTATGATAAACGGCAATTTACATCCCAGTGGCAAGTTATCCTGATGGCCAACAAATACCCTCATAAAAGCTGCATCATAAAGAGCTTCAAGAAGCTCACCATCCTAGACGAATTATCACCACCACCAAGCTAGAAGACTTACCACCACCATCACCATTCTAAACTTCTTACCACCACCACCATCCTATACGACTTACCACCACCACCCAACCACCTACCCACCACCAGTTCCCGGACAATTGAACCAATGAGAACTGAACTATAATCACGCATGGACTAGGAAATAATGTATGCAATACGCCCAACTATCTTTTTTTTCAGGTACAGCACTACTCCCTGGATCTATTAGAAGCTTCAGAATTGTAATTGTGCCTGTATTTTTGAAAATTGTATTGGCCCTACATGTCAAAATGTCTGGAAATATTGTATTTTGGGATCTTTAAATGCTGCTGTACCATAAAGTATGAGCCCAAATTAGTTTTGTCTTATACCAATGCACTCCCCATGGCGTAAGGATTCGAAATATACCCGTGGATTAAATGTGCCCCTTGTCAGTTTGCCATAATGCATATCATTTCTCTAAAATCACACTAGCCTCACCTTCCTTACAACCCCCTGCATCTCCGCCGTATCCATCACCCACCTAAGATCAACAACAACTTCAACAACAAACACCTATCTTTCCACAACCCTAAATCACCATAGCCCTACTTTTCCTCTCGCCCCAAAACCAAAGATCCCGTATAACAACAATAACAACAACAACAACAACAGCGGGTGAAACTATCAACCCGAAGGTCTTGATTCGCCACGCGTCTCCCTGGCTGACAAATTGGCCGCGCTGATTTAATCTACGTCGAACCCCACCCCTTCCATCCCTCTAGTACTACCCCCTTCTCCTCCCCATCCCCCTTGTTTCCTCTTTTCTATCTTCTCTTCACTTTCCTCTTCTCTTCATGTTCCTCTTCTCTTCATTTCCTCTTCTCTTATTATTTTCCTCTTCTCTTCTTATAATTGCCCTCTTCTCTTTTAAAGTGTTCCTCTTCTTTTCTTTTAATTTTCCTCTTCTCTCTCCTTTTCATTTTCCTCTTCTCATCTTTTTATTTCCTCTTCTTTTTAATTGCCCTTCTCCCTCCTTTCGTCATGATCTTTATACCTTTCTGTCATCAATTTAATTCCTTTTCTACCCCCTTCTATCTCCTCCCGCTGTCTCCTTTTCTTCAATCTTTCTATTATTCCTTCTTCTTCATGTCTTCTCGCTTCTTCCCATTTTCTATCTCACTGTACTTTCTTTATCTCCATCTACTTTAATTTTCTCCTCGTTCGCTTCCCCTTTCTCTACCTGTCTCTCCCCTCTAGCCTGCTACTTTTCTTCTTTCTGTTTACTCCTGCACCCATTCTGTCCTCCTCGTCCCTTACTCCTTTTCTCACTCTGCACCCATTCTGTCCTCATCGTCCCCATCTTCCTCCTTTCCTCTCTTCAGACGCCTTTGATTTCCACCCTTCCATCCCTCTGTCCCCATGCCATCTACCTCCCTCTCTCCCCATCCCCCATCCTCTCTCCCCCCATCCCATCTACCCCTCTCCCTCCAGCCCCCAGCCCTCTCTCCTCCCTCCCCAATCCCTCTCTTGGTTGCAGCTAAAGTACGCTATTTAAATGAACCAATGGACCGAGATTGGATCATGACGGTTCGATTGGTCTTCGTGAGATGCCATTTGAGAAGAGAGTCGGATGGTTGCCAAATCTTTATCGCACCCCTTACCCAGCCCAGCCCTTGAATTGACCAGGGTGCACTCTTCCATGGACTTATACCCGGGAACGACTGGGCTGAATAATGCATGTATAATATCCTTCAATTGCTTCACCTCGGGGGCCCATAAGCACACACGGGGTAAATGTTAGAGGCAATAAAAGGGGTATATACAACCAGGGATGTTGGGGGTTGTAAAGGCGTCTGAAGAGGAGTTATGGAGACAGTTACAGGAGGTAGGAGTCGAGAGAGAGAGAGAGAGAGAGATGATTCAACTTGATAGTCGCAGTCACTCCCTGCATGTCACTCACTTCTCTTAATGGGTAATTAGAAGAGTACTATTTCCTTCATGTTCTGTTCTGGCTGCTTAAAGATTGAAGTTTTGCATCATTTCAACCACCTACAGTAGTTTACCCCCAGTCTAGATAAGTGCTAATTATAATGCACAAGGTCTTCTATATGATACGTAAAGAAGTTGTTGGCTAGAAATTCCTGGTTTGTACACACTGCAGCACGGACACCTTTGCCTCCATTTATATGTCTTGTCTTCAACTTTTATCTTCTCATTTTTTTTCTGCTTTCTGTTCCGTTTGATTCTCTCTCTCTCTCTCGCTCT
Organism: Paralithodes platypus; assembly: GCA_032716605.1. Taxonomy (NCBI): domain Eukaryota; kingdom Metazoa; phylum Arthropoda; class Malacostraca; order Decapoda; family Lithodidae; genus Paralithodes; species Paralithodes platypus. The sequence goes on from CM064520.1 coordinate 14,340,866, forward strand.
CGCTCTCGCTCGCTCTCTCTCTCTCTCTCTCTCTCTCTCTCTCTCTCTCTCTCTCTCTCTCTCTCTCTCTCTCTCTCTCTCCTCTCCTCTCCTCTCTTCTCTTCTCTCTCTCTCTCTCTCTCTTTCTCTCTCTCTCTCTCTCTCTCTCTCTCTCTCTCTCTCTATGATATATACAAGGTAGGACCCACAACCAGAGTGACACACGTGATATGCGATACCTGTACAAGTCGAGGCTTCTGCTGCAGCTACCAAAACGCATATACATACTCGTTTGTTTGTGTAATAATAATAATAATAATAATAATAATAATAGTAGGCCTAGTAATCAGGTTATTTCGGTTTATTTCGTGTGTGTGGGTGTGTGTGTTCTGTCTGAATCGCACCAGCTCTCTCTCATTTTATTTTATATCAAAGCAAGTCTTAACCCGACCCTCGTGTCAAAACCTCAAATTGTGAACGTCGACACATCTTTTGTGCTAATAAAGAATAATAAAGGTACAAAAATAATACTTGCGTTAATATACAGACCTCCAGCTCAATCAGTGCAAACTGACCGAGAAATTTACGAACAAATTGCAGATGTAAGTAACTCACAAGATACCGTAATTTTTGGCGACTTTAATTTACCTGTGACCAAGTGGGGCGATACTCTTACTTCACACTCCGGACATGACTTGTATACGAACTTGCAAGAGAGTTCGCTTTATCAATTTGTTCGAATGCCGACCCGTGGTAATAACGTTCTTGACATTGTACTTGCAACAAAAGAAGAATTGATAGAGAATTTGAATGTTGGTGATGAATTCAGTAACAGCGACCATCGTACGATAACTTTCACTTTAAAGTTTACTAGTAACGAACCAAATAGTAGCATCGAAAAAGTCCCTAATTTCAAGAAAGCAAACTTCCATAAACTTAGAGCTATGTTTAAAGAAACTGACTGGAGCTTTTTAATTAACAATAACGACATAAATACATCTTGGAAGTTATTCGAAACCACTTACCTAAAAGCAGTGCAAGACTGCATACCATCGAAAATACGGCGTCCAGGCCATAATAATAAGCCCAAATGGTGGAATAAAGATATTTCAAACTGCCTGCTTGCTAAAAAATGTGCTAATGATAGATTAAAATCCTCACAAAATGACGAAGAACGGGTGAAATTTGTAGAGCTACGACCCAAAGCCAAAAAGTTAATTAAGCAAAGTAAAAAGACCTTAGAGTTACATATTGCGAATCAAAGTAAAACAAACCCGAAAGAATTCTATAGTTATATCAGAAAGAAAAAAGTAGTTACTTCAACTGTTGGACCGTTAGTCGATGAAAAAGGAGAATACACCAAAGACGAAGTACAAATGAGTAATGCCCTCAATACCTTCTTTGCATCAGTTTTTACAACAGAAGACCTCAGTGATATCCCTACACCATCGCCGATTCAGATTGATAATTCAGATGTTCTAAGCAATATCACCGTTACAGAGAGAGAAGTATTGAATTGTTTAGATAAACTCAAGGTAAATAAAACGCCAGGACCTGATACAATCTCGCCTAGAGTTCTAAAGGAAGCTAAGAATGAGCTCTCCAAACCACTGACATTACTATTCAATAAATCCTTGCAGTCTGGAACTATGCCTGATCAGTGGAAGCTAGCCAACGTAACACCGATATTCAAAAAAGGCAGCAAATCCCTACCCAGTAACTATCGTCCAATTAGCTTAACCTCAGTTGTATGTAAAATGCTAGAAACGGTCATACGAGACAGACTCGTAAATCACTTGGAGGAAAATAACATACTTAAAGATACTCAACACGGCTTTCGTAAAAAACGTTCCTGTTTAACAAACCTCTTAGACTTCTTCCACGATATCCTCAACCTCTACGATGAGAGTAAAGCTGTAGATATTATATACCTTGATTTTCAAAAGGCCTTTGACAAAGTTCCCCACAAACGTTTACTGCTAAAACTAAAAGCGCATGGAATACAAGACGGTGTGTTGAAATGGATAGAAAATTGGCTCAGCAACAGAAAGCAAAGGGTAGTCATAAACGGTAAGGCATCTAAATGGACCAATGTAAGTAGCGGGGTACCCCAGGGATCGGTACTAGGACCAATTCTCTTTCTAATTTACATCAACGACATAGATGAGGGTCTCACCTGCACAATCTCAAAATTTGCTGACGATACAAAAATTGCAAATAGCGTACTCTCAAAAGAACAAGTTGACGATATGCAACACAATCTAGATAAATTGTCATGTTGGGCCCAAATTTGGCAAATGAGTTTCAATGCGGATAAATGTAAAGTACTACATGTCGGATACCTAAATGAGAAAGCAAACTATTCGATGAATGGCACTCAGCTTAAGAATGTAAACAGAGAAACTGATCTGGGAGTAACAATATCGAGTAACCTAAAACCGAGTCAACAATGTTCAGAAGTTGTTAAGAAGGCAAACAAAATAATTGGCTTTATAGGCAGGTCATTTGAGCATAAATCCAAAGAAGTTATCCTAACCCTTTACAATTCCTTAGTCCGCCCCTCTTCTGGAATACTGCGTTCAATCCTGGTGCCCTTATTACCAAAAAGATATAAACAAGCTAGAACGAGTTCAACGTAGAGTTACCAAAATGATACCTAGCCTAAAGAACAAACCATACGAAGAGCGTCTTAGAGAATTAAATCTATTTCCTTTACCCCAGCGCAGATTAAGAGCGACTTAATTCAAGTGTTCAAAAATCATCAAAGGCATCGACAATATGAACTGTAGTAAGTACTTCACTATCGACCAATCTAATTACACGCGGGGAAACGGTTGCAAAATTATTGGTAAATCTTTTAACTCGCCTGAATCTAAGAATTTCTTCTTCAATCGAGTTGTCAACTTGTGGAATGGGCTTCCCCGAGACGTTATAGACTGCAGCACCGTTGATTCATTTAAATTCCGCCTAGACAAATATCTCGCATCAAACCCGCGACTGACTGCGTTTGTAAATGAATAACTTTATCCTCCCCTCAGTTACTAACCCATATGTCCCCTACTAACTTCCTAGTCCTGCCACGTTAGTGGCAGGGCAGTAGTTCCCTTTCCAATGTTCCCTTACCCACTCTAAACCACTGTTTGGACACTTGATCCTCAGTGTTTTGGAGGACAAGCAACCTAGAAGGGTCACTAGATCTGTTGTTGCTTGATTTCCTTTGTACTCCTTTGTACTTTGTACTCATCCTGACTTGTGTTCACATCAACTAACTCAACTTAAGTAAGTTTGAATTACCTTTCTATTTTTTTTTATGCCGGATTATTTTAGACTATGCTCTTATTGATAGTTGTTTATGTAGTTATCTAAATAGTTATATGTATATTACGTAGTTACTTATTATATTTACATTGTGATTTTGCTTCTTTTACTTGTATCAAGGCATAAGTTTCTGCCTTTGGAATAATGTCCTTGAATATCACGTTTATATCTAGGGTCTCTCAATACCATGAATGCTGATTCTCCCCACTGACATCCGCTTGTGTTATTTGATGCATAAAGGCTATATTGTCGCAGAATTTGTACCCTCTTATCGGAAGACAAGGATGTTTATTATATGAAAATATGTCTCTTATTATTTTTGTTTTTACTATTCTTGAGGTCATGTCGGAAATATAAACGCTGAGTAGAAGTTTTTTTTGGAAAAGCAATTATCCTGATTGTAAAGGTAACACATAATCGCTATTCGTTTGTGATACATACCTCACCAGGTCATTCCATTATTTTGTAGGGTTCAGGATGAAGTTTGATAATTCAATAATATAGTATATATTTGTGATAGTTCAATTGGCCACATTACATCCTGTACTTACTCATTTTAGCGCTGCTTAATAACAAATATATATGACAAAATTGCAAGCCTTGGTATTGGACAAGAAGTCAATAACTAAAGGCTAAAAAATATGGACAGACACTAATCGTAGAGACGTAGGCAAAGCTAATTTAATGGCAGAAATGGCTAAAGGGCGGGCTCCCTTCCCTCATTCTCATTCATCCATGAAGATCTTTAATTTGTCAGGCTGGTCCAGTTTAGAATCACAAATTGCCCCTTGATCAGTATTTCCACCCCTCCCTTTCACCCTCTGTCCAGGTCAGTTATAGTCCTACATATTTTAACAGGCAGTTTTGGGCGGAGTCAGCTCGGCCTACACTGATGCCAGCTGTCCACTTGACCCTTTCCGTAGGACAACCTTTCCAAATTACTCTCGCTACCTCCCCCGGTCAAGGTCAATGTAGGGAGATCGGCTCTCTCTCTATATAATTATGTGTGTGTAATATATTACCATTTTATAATTTGTCTTTCTTTCCACACCACCCAAGAGGTAAAAGTTTCGGCGCTAAGACTGTGTAGCCCACAGGAATGCATAGATTATAATTGCTATAATAAATTATATTACTATTTCTCTCTCTCTCTCTCTCTCTCTCTCTCTCTCTCTCTCTCTCTCTCTCTCTCTCTCTCTCTCTCTCTCTCTCTCTCTCTCTCTCTCTCTCTCTCTCGCAAAAAAAATAAAAATAAAAAATAAATAAAAAAATATGTGTATGTATGTTGTGTACACTGTACAGTATGTATATATATATGTATGTGTGTATATGTATATATGTATGTATATATAATATATATATATATATATATATATATTATATATATATATATATATATATATATATATATAGATATTAGTTTGTAAGGCCAGACTGCATAGTAAGGACCTTGAGGTCTGTGTGGTCTGTGTATCTATGTAGCTCTATCTATGTAGCTCTATCATATGTAGCTCTCTCTCTCCCCTCTTCTCTCTCTCTCTCTCTCTCTCTCTCTCTCTCTCTTCTCTCTCTCTACCTCCTCTCTCTCTCTCTCTCTCTCCTCTCTCTCTCTCTCTCTCTATATATATATATATATATATATACTGTATATTATATATATTATTATATATTATATATATACATGGTAATATATTACCATTTTATATTTTGTCTGTTTATAGCTCGCTCTCTCTCTCTCTCTCTCTCTCTCTCTCTCTCTCTCTCTCTCTCTCTCTCTCTCTCTCTCTCTCTCTCTCTCTTTAAATTGCCAATCTGTGGTGAATGAGTGTGTAGTCCACCTAATTTGACAACGTCGCACTAGCTACCTGCCAGGTTCTGTACAATGTCTGTTGTATTTACTAATAACAAGCGAATTAATTATGAAAACAATAAAGCTTTTTTGTACATGCAGAAATAGCCTGAGCATTTCAAACCGACTTAAGGTACTTAATACTGAAAATAATATATTTTCGTTGTTAGGAATTATATCATGTGGCACCAATGTAAAGGGATTGACCGCGAGTAAAACTGCCTCTTAAGATCGGTGGGACTATAGCTACCAAAGTATATAGACACTAACCATTATCGATATATATGAACACATTGGGACCAGTTATATACTAGAATTAAGTTGTTTAGTCTTTTATCAACTCATTAAAACCATTGTTACAAAACCGTATATACCAGTATTCCATATGCTTTGATTTTACCAGAACCACCGTTAGTAAATAAGGAGGTAGCAAACGTGGAGCCTACCTCGTGACGTCATAGGGTCCAATATTTTTTGATAGGTTTACTTGTTAGAGCGTATATACTTTGATAGCCACGGGCCCATCTCGGCAATCGAAGGTACAGTTGGCGCCAGCTATTCGTGGTGCTATGATTTTATTACATATGATGTACGTAGAATTACAAAACAAAAAACAAATATCAGCTGCTCTTTCAATTCATACAAGAGACAAACTAAATCCAGAATGCTCACCTACTCAGGACACCACTTTACTTAGGTTGAGTAATGACAACACACACACACACACACACACACACACATACACATACACACACACTATATACTGTATATACAGTATATATATTGTGTCATAAATTGTCTGGATTATATGAATGGTATCCTAAACACGGATTAAGGCGCAAATCTTCACCAGTATTATATTTTACATGATATACAACATGTTTTATTATTTAATCACTTCTTTCCTTCCACCCATCAGACTGAACCCACCTGGTAAGTGGATAAATTCGCTTCACCCACCACCTGTTCCATCCTCCCCATCTACTGTCTACTCCATCAACCCTAAATATCAACCTGTCTCATCTTTTGCACCTATTAAGAACTTCGCCTCACCTCAACAATCTATTTTATCATTCGTGCTCACTGTTTCCACTAACTTCAATATGGAATGTTCATCCTATCAGAGTCGGAGTAATATGTTGTATCTTCCATTGATATTGTATCTATACTATTTTTAAGCTGAGTAGGCCTTTATAATTATAATTTTTCTTTTATGCTTCTAATATCGACCAATATATTATTTTCCGCTATAGATTTTTAGCTAAGTCGAAACGTAAAAAATGCACTTTGCTTTATAATATTATTTATTCTAACCAGGGGTGGTTAGAAACTATGAATTGTCTAATGAATAGTCTAATGAATAGTCTAATGATCATACTTTATTTAAGGGGAAGTTTTTAGTTTGTTTCCTATTCCTCCAGCAATCTAAAAATTTCACCCCCTTGACCCCCTTTCAGATAAATTTGTAAATTTTTCGGTAGAAAAATTTCCCGGCCGAAGGCCGGTTACACTTAAATTACAGATTCGCTATCGCTCGCCAGGATAAAGTCGACACCTAAATGGCACGAAAGATCTTAAAATTGACAGAATGGGGCGTAAATTCTTAAAATTGCCAAACTAATGGGGCGAACATCTTAAAATCTCAAAAGCAAGGGAGCTAGACATGAGGGAGAAAGGAGTCAAGAAAAAAGTCCCTCAAGTGGAAATCTCCCCTTAAGACTTCTTCATTGATTTCATGGAATTTTACACCTTGACCATTAGTTACACTTCGCAGTAAAATAAGAAAATCCACAACGAAATGCATACATCACTCACCGCCGCAGATACACCACTTATCACTAAATATCGCCTCCGACCATCTCATGTATTCAGTAGCACTTAAACTTAGCATTTTATAGCGCTCATCACTACAAGCACTACGCTTACATTACCATAAGCACACACACCCACATTACCATCAACTACGCATAACAACTACCATTTGCCATAATATCTACCATCAGCCGATATTACATTTTAACCTGCCCATCACTACACTCTCTCTCTCTCTCTCTCTCTCTCTCTCTCTCTCTTTCTCTCTCTCTCTCTCTCTCTCTCTCGCCTTGGATAACCTTCAACGACAACAGCATCATCAACCAAATTCTAAAACTTACTCACCACAGGATCTAACCAAACCCCACAATCACCACCTATTATCCTCATCAAGCACACCAATAACCACCTACATGGTTCGATTTCTGGGTGATTTTTGCATTTATTCATTATTATTCTAGTTTCCTCCCTAGACCTCCATCAAATAAAAAAAAAAACATCCATTAGATCCCCCTTCTAGATTAATTTGTACATTTTTCGGTAGAAAAATTTCCCGGCCTAAGGCCGGTTCTTCCAACATTACAGGCTCACTATCGTTCGCCAGGGAAAAAATCGACACCTAAATAGCACGAAAGGTCTAAATATTGACAAAGAAATGGGGCGAAAGGTCTTAAAATCAACTAACTAATGGGGCAAACATCTTAACATCTGAAAACGAATGGGGCTAGACATGAGGGAGAAAGTGGTCCAGAAAACCGGCCCACTTCCCCTTAATAGCAGCTAACCCCTCTCCGTACAATCCACGAGCACGGTAACCACCCACATCACCTTTTCGTTATCAATCATACCCATCAACCCATACCACATGACCCCCACCACTCCCTCATCTACCATACCATGAGTCACCTCCACCATATCATCCTCATCAACTATCCACATTACCAGCATATCCCCACCACCTCACCAACCACATTGCAAGTAACTAAACTACCTACCATTTCTTCATACTATCAATCACTCCCACCACCACCAACACACCCACCAACACACCATATCACCCACCAACCCACTATATCACCCACCAACCAAACTCACCATATCACCCCCCCCCCCCCCCAACCCACTATATCACCCACCAACCCAACCCACCATATCACCCCAACCCACCCTCCTACACCCTCATCCTTTACCCCCTAGCCTCCTGCTCCGCCCCACAATTTGTCGAGGTGAAGTGCTGAACGAATCGCTGATGGGCCGCACAAACCAGGCAGGCCACAAAGCATATAAGTGGCCTTCTAATGTCACAAAAACACTCATTTCGGCAATTTTCGATCACTAACTTTCATCTGGCAAAATTCCGGGCTCAGTTTCTGCATTTGGTATCGGGGAACTAGGTCGAGGGCTCAGGGTAGTGTTGAATTCTTACAAAACTTATCCAGAAGTGGCCAAAGCTAAAACTGATGTAAACAGTGAAGTGCTGGTCACCCTTTAGTGGTCGCATGGTGCCACACAAGCATATTTAGTTGGGTACTATATATATTAAAAACAAAATATATATATATAATAACAAAATAAAAAACACACACACACGCACACACACACACACATACATAATCCAAACGGGATACATATACAGTATGTGTGTGGATTAAAGCATTTGAGAATATTAAACTCTAATTTATCGGCCTTTCACACTGACAGTCCACAATCTTGATGAGCCAAATGTACTTCAGGAAAAGAAACCCAAAATATCTGTATATAATCTGATAAAATTACCCGAATGACACCGGCTTAAGTGGTGTCCCGAGAGCATCAATGGGACCCCGAGAGCCTAATATGGGTCCTGCACCTATCAAAGGGTTTCTGAGAGCGTAAGTGAGTTCTTTGAGAGCTTAATGTAATGATTTTGTGCCCCTAAGTGGTTGTCTGTTATTGTGAATGAACCGGTGGTAGTTTGTGTGCGTGTGATTGTGTTGCTGGCGGGTTGGTTCTCAACGGAATGATCCCGGGTTCGATTCCCTAGCAAGGAAAAAAGGATTACATTTGATTTAAAAAAAAAAAAAAACAAAAAAAAAATCTGTTCAACAACAAAATATGACCGATCAAGTGTTATATTATGAACGTTTATAACCCTTGAGCTGAGGAAGATATGTTTGCTGGTAGGGAAATTCTAAGTCAAGGTGTTTATCTAGGCAATTTCCTTATGTTTATAGTATATTCTTTAAGGGGAGGTTTTTGTTTTGTTCTGAACCCCATTTTCTCTCATGTTTAGTCCCATTAGTTTTGACGTTTTCCCATTAATTTGGCGATTTCAAAACATTTTGCCCCATTTCTTTGCCAATATTAAGACCTTTCATGCCATTTAGGTGTCGTATATTTTCCTGGCAAGCAATAGTGAGTGTAATTTAGGAGGATGTTTTCCTATTGAAAAATGTACATATTTATCTTGTCTTGGGGTGTTTTTTTATTTGTCTTTAAGCTTGATAGAGGTCTATGGCACAAACAAACAAAGACTCATGTTTGAACATAAGAACATAAGAAAATGGGAGTCTACAAAAAGCCGATCGGCCCATACAAGGCAGATCCCTGTCACACCCAATTACAAGGCCCAATTATAGGCCCAACTCACTAATACCTTGAGTACTGCCCCCACCAAAATGGTCAGGGATTAACACAAGATTACGGGGGTCTGCTGAACGCCGATTGGCCCACACCTGGTAGATCCCCCTCACACCCAACCCTTCTCGTCCATATGCCTATCTAATTTTCTCTTAAAGCTCCCTATCGTTCTTGATCCCACTATATCACTTGGTAGCCTATTCCACCCATCTACAACTCTGGTACCAAACCAATATTTGCCTATATCTTTTCTGAAACTAAATTTATCTAATTTGAAACCATTTGTACGAGTTCTTTCGCTATCACTGAGATTTAGTTCATTTTTCATGTCCCCTTTATTAATCCCACTAACCCACTTGAACACCTCTATCATGTCCCCTCTAACTCTGCGTCTCTCTAACGAATGTAAGCCTAATTTCTTCAACCTTTCTTCAAACGGAAAATTTCTAATATTATGGATAATTTTTGTTATTCTACGTTGTACTCTCTCCAATGAATCTATGTCCATTCTGTAATAAGGACACCAAAATTGAACAGCATAATCCATATGGGGTCTGACTAATGACAAGTAAAGTTTTAAGATAACATCAGCAGTTCTGTTACTCACACTCCTAGATATGAACCCGAGAATCCTGTTTGCCTTGTTACGAACGCTTATACATTGTTTGCTAGGCTTCAAATCATTGCTAACAAACACACCTAGATCTTTCTCACAGTCTGAGTTTTCTAATTCCATATTAGCTAGTTTATATTTAACATTTGTAAGCATCTTCCCTATCTTTAAGGGGAGATCTCCACTTGAGGGATTTTTTGCTTGACCTCTTTCTCCCTCATGCCCCATTGCTTTTGATATTATAAAACGTTTGCCCCATTAGTTTAGCGATTTTAAGAACTTTCACCCCATATTAACCCTCTCCGACATATGACGCGATTTTGAGCCGATTAGGGATACTTTAAAGCCTTTGTTACCATCAGGGGTATTTAGAAACCTTTAGTTTAGTTCCTTCAACCTCTGCAGTTGTCTTTGAGTTAGCTGTGGGCAGAAAACGAATTTTGGAGAGGTAATTATAAGAGTGAGAGAACTCTATTTCTTATTGCTAATCTGGCAACCTCTACGTCATATGAGTCTGAAAGGGTTAAGACCTTTCGTGCAATTCAGGTGTCTATTTTATCCTGGCGAGCGATAGCGAGCCTGTAATTTAAGAGGAACCGGCCTTCGGCCGGAAATTTTTTCTACCGAAAAATGTACAAATTTATCTTGAAAGGGACTCAAGGGGGTGTAATTTTAAGCTTGATGGAGGTCTAGGGAACAAACTAAATACCTCCCCTTAACTATTAGGATGATGCATATTATTGTTTAAGGTTCCCTTTAGATTATATATTACTGTTTAAGGCTCCTTTTAGATTATATATTACTGTTTAAGGCTCCTTTTAGATTATATATTATTGTTTAAGGCTCCTTTTAGATTTATATACTGTATACACATTGACAAACCCGGACCTCGTGTTGTGGCCCCCCGCTTCCCCTAGTCTCAAATTACCCCTCTCCTTCCACCTCTCAATCTTCTCTGCTCCTCCCCTGGCCTATAGCCCCGCCATTTAAGGGAGGGGGGGGGGGGGTTTCCCTCACGTTTATTCCCATTAGTTTTGAGAGTTTAAGACGTTCGTTCCATTAGTTTGGCGATCTTAAGACCCTTCACCCTCTTCTTTGTCAATATAAAGACCTTTTGTGCCATTTATGTGTCGATTTCTCCTTGGCGAGCGATAGTGTGCCTGTAATACAAGGAGAAACCGGCCATTGGCCGGGATATTTTTCAACCTAAAAAATCAAGAAAAATTATCTTGAAGGGGGGTCTAGGGGGCGCTATTTTAATCTTGATGGGGGGGTCTAGGGGGTGCTATTTTAATCTTGATGGGGGGTCTAGGGGGCGCTATTTTAATCTTGATGGGGTCTAGCGAGAACACTATAAAATAAGTAAATAAATAAATATATAGACCAGAAAATGACCACTGCCCCCTTCTCTATGGACTATGGTCACGTTGTTTAGAAGCCATTTTGCCGGCAATATGGTCATATCGCCCGTCATTTTTTTCTTTTTTTTCGGCCACCGTCATTTAGCCTAGAAGAAAATTCCCCCTTGATCAGTATTCCCACTCCTCCCGTTCACGGTACGTCCAAGCTAGTTAACCTCCCCCAGGCACTGGAGGTACATTTGCTGATTGATATTCATCGTACAATGTGCTAGTACAACGGATTAAACAGATTTAAGAACAACAGTACCACAGGCCATTCCACATTTATTTCGCAGTGTACACAGTTTATTCCCCCTCTTTAAAACTAAACTAAACCAAGCATTCCTGGGGAGGCTGTGACATAATGAATATGCTATTATGCCGGGACTTCTCTTTTTACAGATGTACTATGTATTTTATGTCCGTATTTCCCTTGATGTGTGGGATTTTACATCACAGTTTTTTTTTGGCATTTTTTTACCAAATTAATTAGTTGGTGTGGGAGAACTTTCATGCTATGCTACCTTGTCGTATGCTACCTTGTCGTATTCCCTCCCACTTACTATTCCCTCCCACTACTATGCTACCTTGTCGTATTCCCTCCCACTTACTATTCCCTCCCACTACTATGCTACCTTGTCGTATTCCCTCCCACTTACTATTCCCTCCCACTACTATGCTACCTTGTCGTATTCCCTCCCACTTACTATTCCCTCCCACTACTATGCTACCTTGTCGTATTCCCTCCCACTTACTATTCCCTCCCACTACTATGCTACCTTGTCGTATTCCCTCCCACTTACTATTCCCTCCCACTACTATGCTACCTTGTCGTATTCCCTCCCACTACTATTCCCTCCCACTACTATTCCCTCCCACTACTATTCCCTCCCACTACTATTCCCTCCCACTACTATTCCCTCCCACTACTATTCCCTCCCACTACTATGCTACCTTGTCGTATTCCCTCCCACTTACATTAAGGGGAGGTTTTTAGTTAGTTCGCTAGACCTCCATCAAGCTTAACATTACAGCCCCTAGACCCCCTTTCAAGATACATTTGTACATTTTTCGGTAGAAAAATGTCCCGGCCGAAGGCCGATTCCTCATAAATTACAGGCTCGCTATCGCTCGCCAGGAAAAAATCGACAACTAAATGGCACGAAAAGTCTTAAAATTGACAGAAATGGGGCAAAAGTTCTTAAAATCGCCAAAATAATGGGGCGAACGTCTTAAGATATCAAGAGCAATGGGGCTAACCATGAGGGAGAAAGGGGTCAAGAAAAATATCCCTCAAGTGGAAACCTCCCCTTAACTTGATTAGCTGCGAAGCCTCATAAGGGTAGGTATGAATGTTGTCCAAATCCCCTCGTACTCTTTTGTAATAGTTATACTTCTAATTTATATTGCCTTACCAAAGAAAACTAAACCAAGCCAATCCTAACATAGCAGATTTCTAAGTATTTCCCAAATAAGGATGACCAGAATTCAAAGTATTTCCCAAAATATACAGTAGATGACCACAATTGTAATGAAACATGTTGGGTACGAAACTAACAAGTAACCCTCTCCAGTCCTTTCTCCGCCCCCTCTATCTGCCGCCCCCAATCCCTTACCCCTTCGCCCCCAACCCCTACCCTCTCCACCACCCTCCCTTCTCCGCCTTTCCCCAGGAGACAATGGAGATCGGTCTGTGGAAAAGGAAATTTGTCTTCGGGAAACTAGTCGGGGATAATTGATTGAAAGGCCGACTGGAATTGTTGGAGTTGACCTGACCCTACATTATAATGCTGGTTTAAAGAGAGAGAGAGAGAGAGAGAGAGAGAGAGAGAGAGAGAGAGAGAGAGAGAGAGAGAGAGAGAGAGAGAGAGAGAGAGATTCAAACCTAAGAAGTTATAGATTGCGGAAAACCCATAGCAAAGGAGGTAATATACTGCCATTTATATTGTCCTTCTGATTGAATTATTTACTACATTTGCGAGAACTGATATATGTTTAAGGGGGGATGGTTCACTTTTTGGGCGATTTTTGCATGTATTCGTTATTTTTCTAGTTTCCTCCCTAGACCTCCATCAAATTTTAAAAAATATCCATTAGATCACCCTTCTAGATTAATGTGTACATCTTTCGGTAGAAAAATTTCCCGGCCGAAGGCCGGTTCTTTCAGCATTACAGGCTCACTATCATTCGCCAGGGAAAAAAATAAACACCTAAATAGCACGAAAGGTCTAAACATTGACGAAGAAATGGGGCGAAATCGACTAACTGATGGGGCAAACATCTTAGCATCTGAAAACTAATGGGGCTAAACATGAGGGAGAAAGTGGTCCAGAAAAGCGGCCCACACCCCTTAATTTGTTTTACATTTGCTAGTGTTAAACCTCTCAAACTCTAACTCAACGCTATGCCTTTATTGCATATTGTATTCAAATTGAGGCTAAATATCACATTATAATACACCTTGTGAAGCTCATCTAGTATTACGCCAATTAGTGGATTTCGAAGTACAGGTATACGCGTTTCCAGTAAAAAAACAAACAAACAAACAAACAATAGCCTGCAACCATTTATAATAGATCAGTCTTTTACTTTTTCATTTACAGATCATTCCCATTTTTGTTTTACCTATAGTGTTCTTTCTGCATAACGATTCTCTGGTCCACGATTCAATTCACCCCTCCACATACTCCCTCACTCCCAATCTACCCGTCTATCTTACCTCGCATGTACACTCTGATGCCATAGTTTATATTGTGTATAATACGTTGAGGCTCTTTCGCATTGGAATCTGAAACTAGACTAAAGGTAGATTATGTTAGGTGACTGATTTCTGATATAACTTAAATGTTGAGACTGCCAGACTACAATAAATTACCCGTAAAAATGGACGGGCAAAGCGCTCGTGTGACACTGCCTTTGGTCACATTTATTACCCCCCCCCCCCCCCCCCCAGTAGTGATTCGCCTATATGACTCCCTCTTTACCCATATCCCTAACTCACACATTCCTGCCCTTCTTCCTCATATTCCTATCTACCATTTTCACCATCATTTTCCCTATCTAACCTTCCTTCTTGTTTCGCCTACTCCACTCCCTCAATCCTCCTCTGCTACTCTTCCCTCTCCATCTATGCCCTCCCACCCTTCTTTTTAATCCTCCACCAGGTCCTTCTCTCCTCCTCTTCCCCCCATCCCTCACCCCCCACAAGAGCTTCATCTCAATCACGGTCATTATCCAGAACAATACCGAAATCTGGTGGTGGTGGTGGTCTGGAGAGCTTCACAACACTTGAGGGGAGATGCGTCGTTTTTTCTGGTACCCCCTTCTTCCTCATGTTTAACCCCATTAGTTTTCATATTTTAAGACGTTCGCCCCATTAGTTTGTGATTTTCTGAAACATTTCGTCCCATTTCTATATCAGTATCAAGACCTTTCATGCCATTTAAGTGTCCATTTTCTTCCTGGCGAGCGAAAGCGAGCCTGTAATTTTAAGAAAAATAAGCATTCGGCTGGGACATTTTTCTATCGAAAAATGTACAAATTTATCTTCAAATGGATCTAAGGAATGTTTTTTTTTTTTTTGTGGGTTAAGCTTGCTGAAGGTCTAGCGAGGAAACTAAAAAAACAACAATTAATATATAAATAAATATACCCCAAAAAATAATCACTGTTCCCAGAGACCTACAGAACACTACTCACCAAGGCTTTCACACAGCTGTTTGGAGGCGTCATTGTTTATTCGTGAAGCTCGTTTGATTCATATGGTCACTCTTAGATTGTTTGATTTTGAACACATCGATTGTGACTTTCAATTAATTGAGTGGTTTAGTGTGCCATGTGTGTTTTAAGGATTTTTGTTTATATTTGTCAACGTGTTTATTTTCTATATTTGTTGTATCGTGTTTTGCATTATTGGATTTATATATGGGCGAGTATATATTTGTTATCAAGTATATTTTCTGAAGATCTTTTTTTGCATAAATGCGCTTACAAATTTGATGACTTATTTGCCATTTATTTAGTATAATAAATCGAAATTTTCTTTGACTTTCGTTTTTAAAGAATCTGATATAATTTACTTTATAAATATCTCCCCCCCCCCCCCCTAGAATAACTTTAATACTGTTTAATATATGTGGTGAACTAATCTAGACTTTCAGTCTTGATACTCGTCCAATATTATATTGCTAAACGGCTAGATCAATTCATAACAGTGTACCCATATTGATGTAAATAATAAAATAAGTAAAATACACTGTTTTAGAATAAATATTAGGTGTATAATATTTGTTTTTAGAATATACAGTATATGATGCGTATAAATAGACAAAAATTAATATGCAACGCAAATAGTAATCTTTATAATTAGTAATATCTGTTTAGCCTCTAACCAGGGCAACCCTACCCAGTAAGTTGTACTTCCGTCAGACCCCCTGCAACTGTTCACTGTTAACTTCTGATGCCAGCCTTGGGGGGGAGCTTATTATATGCAACCGACATGGGTAATACACACACACACACACACACACACACACACACACACACACACACACACACACACACACACTACTCTATAACAAACATTTAAATATGCAACTGGACAAGTTAATGAACAAACTGCTACAATATCGCATATTAAACATGACACCGTTATCTTTTAACGGATGATAATACTGATACTGTCTCGGGCATATATTTAATTGAAATTGTTCAAAATGTATCATCATATAACACCTTTGTTTGCAGGTAATTGTACATATAGCAACTCCTACATTAGTCAACAAACCCAAAGCTAAACTTACTTTGGAGAACATCAAAGCAGTATTGTGTGTATATACTGTAGACTGCACAAGATGAGCTGTGGTCGTGACATATATATATACAAATGGTCAGAATTCGGTTGCATATAATATATTCCCAAGGGACCCGACCTTATCTCCTCTATCTGGTCATTACCGAGGGGTCTAATTAGCCACCATAACCTTAATTGCTATGGCTTCATTACAAGCCATCTTCACTGTGCATGGGGACCTTTCATTTACCTTAGTGCCCCTTAGTGGAGGGGTTTAGTTAGCCAGTTTTCTTTGAAGTGTTTTTTGTTTGAAGTACGCTCTGTTTAAGTTTTATATCTATTCATATATTTGTTTATTTTTATATAATGTGTTTCAAATTTAGTTAATATATTTGATGTAATCTGTATGCTTAATGCATTCGTCGTAAACATTTACAACATTTACATGTTTATTTACGTAAAATATATATGTTAACTAGTCAAACAAAGAGAGAGAGAGAGTGAGAGTGAGTGAGTGAGTGAGTGAGTGAGTAACAAACACAACAGAAATAAAGCCTTGGACATAATACACCAAAGTTATAGCACTCTTCAGACCACACAGAATTTAGGGTCATTGAGAGGAGGACTTGGGCTTTAATTATAAGGTATAAAGACTCGGTTCCCAACGAGTGTAATAAAAGAAAGGCAGGTCCCTCTCCCTCGGGCACATAGGACGTAGGTACACGTAAAGGAACACGATAATAGACCTGGGTAGAATGAGGCAATAATTAGTATGCTTGCTCGCAGGTTATGGTGGGTGGGTGTACAGTATTAGGGTAGACATGAATTGAATCTATAAATCTCTTCTCTTCATTGACTGTACTGCCTATCTAGATTAATAGTGGTAAATAGCAATTACATGCGTGCATACACCAAACTCTCTGAGAAAATTAATGTCCTCCTCCCTCTTCTTGTCAAATTCTAGTGTATTCTGACTTAACACTTAATAGATGGTAGTCTAATTTTTTCTCTCTCTCTCTCTCTCTCTCTCTCTCTCTCTCTCTCTCTCTCTCTCTCTCGCTCCTTCTCCCTCGGGAACCCTCTCCTTTACGGTCGGTAATTGCCAAGGAAAAGGTTGTATTATGTAATTAGAGGGTTCGGGGGAGCATCCTTGCAACTGGGCTTTCTCGCTTGTTTCACTTGCCATACCGCCGCCGTCACTTGTTCTTTCATCTGGCTAGCTTTATTGTTTGTATCCTCTTCTTTTTCCCTTTTTGTTTTTTCCATTTCACTCTCTTGTTTTCGTATTTTACTCTTGTTTACGTATTTCACTCTTGTTTACGTATTCCTTACATTCTTCGTTTTAAGTATCTTCTCTTCTCTTTTCTCTTCTAATCATAGCAACTGGCCAGCTCTCCGTTTTGTGTATTACATTTTTTTTTTTTTTTACTCTTGTTAGCCTCTTCCTTTCGTCTTGTATCTCTTGTCTTCGTTTCCATTATCTTCTTCTCTCTTCTCTCCTCTCAAATCATAGCAACTTGCCAAATCCAAGATACTAACAATGTCATTGAAAAACAGATTCAAACAAATACAGAGACAAATGTAGAAGGGGACAGACCTGGAAAACATCGGAGATCTAATCATAACCTTTCATATAGGTACTTACCCTCCCCTATTCTCGCTGAAGGAGAGAGCAATCCCTAATATTTTAAGAATAACGTTCAAAGACACCGATTTTCAGACAAACAGAGATGAAGCTAACCATCCCAAAGCCGCCCACAGATTACCAATTACCCCAATTCCCCAGACAACGCGCCCCTCTCCGCCCACAACGCCCATTACTGCACCCTCCCCCCCCCCTCCCCCTTACCCCTATTCCCGTACCCCTGCCCTCCTGCCCTGGCCCTATTCTCGGGTTCAGGGGTAGGGTTGGTGAGCGGTGTAGGGATATATGAATAGGAACGACTTCATTGCTTCGGTGGCGACCTAGTGAAGGTTCGAATCTTGGTTCGAATCCATCTTCCTGCTGAATGAGTTTGGTAGGTGGTCTGTCACATGATAATCCGTAATGAAAACGACATAAACGACATAATCTGTAATACAGCAACTCTATTAGCATGGTTCAGGCCTCCGGTGAAGGTTGATGAGCGATTATGAGTTCGAATATGACTAATAAACACTGGATAAGTTTGCTGGATAGATTCTCATATAATTATTATTGTTCGTAACCATAACATAAATGGAATCTAAACCTAAACATATCAATATCCATTTTTGTTGTTCATACCATGCACTTTGCTTCTCTCAAACTACGTGAACATATATTCCTCCCAACATAATTAGTGATAATTTGTGTAATGGGAAACCAAAGAAGACATATTGGATGAGCCGATAGATAATAGTATAGGCGATGTTTTGAGGTCAAACAAATTTAATTAATACATTTCTGGAAAAGAGAATGGGTTTGTGAGAGGAGACGAGCAGAGAAAACGGAGTGCTTTCAGGTCAACACGAGTTAATTTGAGGGGGAAGCAAAAGAGAATATGCTTTAAGTCGTGGATACAGGTCTGTCACGGACTATAAGTTTAGGGAATATTTAATAATAATCATACAAGGAATTAAACAATTATATATCCAGCAATGAGATTAATGCAAATTATAACGGACTTGAACGTTATGCAATTGTACACTTAAATATAACATTATTTAACTATGGCTGTTTAAAAAAAAAAAAAAAATGGCAAATACAATTAATTGTAACTACTCTATTTGTAATCTATATAATTATTCGTCAACAATGCTCCATCAGGTTACATGTACAGTACAGTAGTAGACGCAATAGGAAAGCAATGCCCCAATTTGGTTACCATGGCCAATTCAGTTCTAAAACCAACATTTAGCTGCTCCACTACCAAGTTACACCAGAGTAATAAACATAGTGTTGGTGTTAAGGGGAGATGTCCACTTGAGGGATTTTTTTCTTGACTCCTTTCTCCCTCATGTTTAGCCCCATTGTTGTTCTACTTTTAAGACGTTTGCCCCATTATTTTGACTATCTTAAGAACTTTCAACCCATTTCTGTCAATTTTAAAACCTTTCGTGCCTTTTAGGTGTCGATTTTATCCTGGCGAGCGATAGCGAGCCTGTATTTTAAGAGGAACCGGCTTTCAGCCGGGAAATTTTTCTACCGAAAAATGTACAAATTTATCTTGAAAGGGGCTCAAGGGGGTGTAATCTTAAGCTTGAAGGATATCTAGGGACCAAACTAAAAACCTCCCCTTAATCTCTCTCAGGCAGCGAGAAGTTCACCATATTGGGAGGAGCATGGTCTGATATGCATGACCCGACCAACCAACAACAATATTTAATTTTGTTTTTACTTAATTATATATACTGTACATACTAAAATGTACTAATTTATCCAAAGTCCGACTTACTTTGATGTTATGCCCGTTATGCCAAGTAAAATTACGAAACTATGAGCCTGGAAAAATGACAGCCAAGATTTGAATAAAAACAAGATAAATTTGTTTACCCTGATTAAAAAACAAAACAAAAAGGAGGTAAGATAGAAATAAAGTGTATATATATACAGTATATGCTAAGCTCTGACTTAAAATGCGTTTTACTGTTTTCAATAACTACTTATTTACTAACAACATCAACAACGACAACAACAGTACCAACGATTTCCTGAAGCTCTCCCATCATTCCCTAATTCATCACCCCTCCTCCCCCCTATTCGGCCTCCCCCTTCCCAATCCCCTCCTCTTTCCCTCCGACCCCCCCCCCCCCCTCCTAACCCCATCCTTAATGACTCGGTTCCCTCTCCAGCCTTCATTTATCAACATTGCAAGATAATGATTTGACATTCTGTTACCGCTTGCGACAGCTCCAAAGGTCGCGAGCTGAGTGTATTGTGCAGATGTTTTGGGGGATGATATATGATTACTTACGGGTTTGTTGGGAAGCCGTGTTTACATTATCGCGTCTCCATCGTCAACATGAGGCTTGGACTGGGAAGTGACTTGTTACTGTCTCCATTCAGCGGATGTAAGAGTGAAAGCTTATAATAGTGATAATTAAGATCATGACGCAGTAACAGTATTGTGTCTGCTTCACTAACAAAAAAGGAGAAAATAATGCGCGCACGAGCACCCCTCCCCCCTTCCTAACACACACACACACACACACACACACACACACACACACACACACACACACACACACACACTCTTTTGACTAAGTCAGTCTCTTTTGGACGGATACAGTTAATTTCTATTGTTGTGAATGTTTATGAGCTAGATCTGTTGTTAATTAAAGTTAAGTAGATTCTATGTAACTATGTTGGTGATACTGGTGTAATTAATTACTTCCCATGCTACTTTATTGTCTTTAATAGCCAGCCTGACCACACCCTATACTCCATTACAACACATTAAGCATCGCGCCATCATGCTAAGCTACATGCATGCTATCATTCCTTATCTTATGTCGATTCCATTCACCCCAATTCATCCATTCTCTCTATGTCACCCTACAGTATTTTTATCCCTCCGATAGACGAAGCGAAACTTTATAAATGTATTTTGTATTTGCTTATATACAATCACATGATGTATTTTCCCTTACGCCACTCTTTAATCATAACGCAACATTAGGGAAAACAAACCTCGGTTGTATCGTAGCTTTACATCATCACATGTCAATCCACACAACATTATGTTACTGTAAATCGCTCCACCTCACTTGAAACCAAACAAAGCCTACTTTACATAATAACCTTCTCACACATGGTATACATCACTTCACCTAGTTCAACCTGAAAAGGCCATTCCAGACAAGAGCCATCACCATTTTAACATTAACTATAGAAAATCCTACAAAAAACCGTTCCCCGCTATTCTCATCACAATTTTTTTCGCCTCACCTATTCTCACCACACCCAACCTCACCACACACCATCAAGCCTCGCCTAATTAATCTTCAGGTCGATATTTCTCACCATACCAGACCCAAAAGATAAAGAAAGCTTAACATCTCTCCATATTCAGAGCAACTCATTTGGGGAATCTGTATACCCTTTTCTCATGCAGCATAATGGAAAGATTAGGATAGGATCATAACAGAGTCAAATATTAACTACAAATGGCATGTCATAATATTTCACCACATCCACCGCACCCCAACCTCGTCCCCTTGTACTTAACCCCTTGAAGCTCTAAGACGCATATTTCCATTTTATTTTGGTGATTATTAGACGATTTCATGAAATTTAGGAAGGATATCTAGGAATCAAAGGGGTTAATATTATCTCAATTAACCTTTTAGCTCCCACAAGTTCACCCTTAGCTGAATAAAATCGTCTAATGATAGCCAGAATAAACTGTTAAAGCGCATTAGGATCCTCAAAGGGTTAACATCACACAATACACAAACTACACACGTCACCACATCTCACCACACAAAGCTACACCTCTCTACTTCCCATCAAAAAAATAACAAATAAATGGATAAATAAACAAAATAAACCTCAACACACACTAATCCCATTTCAGTATACCAGACCTCACCGTCTTGGTGGTGTAATGGTTAAGGTGTCTAAAAGTATGTGTGTGATAACCCGGGTTCGAATCCTGGTGGATCACATATATGCTTTCATTAATTTCATTGGTGTTTGGTGTTGTGGTGAAATTAATAAAAAATATATTTCACACACACTATAAGTGATCACATTGCATCACACAAACGTACACCACCAACTAACCACATAACAAAGTATTCACCACATCAATCATCACACTTATCTAATAATGCATCGAATTATATGATACTTGTGTAATATATGACGAATTGCTTACACACATGAGATATCTTATAACTTGCGAGACATTCTAGATAATCACATTATGTATCATATTTCAATTGTCTTCTTGTTCTACCATTAGTTGTTATGTTCACAATACTCACAATCGGTTTCCTTATTAGTGTACTTGTTTCTATTATCTTTCATTATTCTCCTTTGTAAACCTCGATCAGCTTCACAACTAATTGTATATTGTATTTTTCTCTGTTCCTAGTTATTAGTATATAAAACCATAGAATTATATTATTCTATAGAGTAAATCTGAATATGTGTCATGCATTGTGTAGTGGGTTAAAACTCATTGGTGCTCCAGTTCAACATTTGTCATTTAATTGGTTAATGCTTTAATTGAAAATGCATTAGCTGCAAGCCATGCATGCTAATGTTCGTGTTTTATATTTTACTTTTTTACCATTGCCATACTCAGATTGTTTATATATATATATATTATTCATAATATAATAATTGGCTTAGAGTTCTATATGATTTCCTGTGATTTGTTAAATTTGACATTTTTCATACATCATTATTGATTATTGATTTATTAAGTTTGATTTATACGAGTTATCTATAGCATTTGCCTTTGCATAATGCTATAAATTTAAAACAAATATTGTCTCAAAGGAAATAGTATAATGTATGTACAGGCATTGTTGCTTAATTTAATAACACCATTTAACTATCTAGCCTGTCGTACTTGTACGTTGCAGTTGATATTTGCACGTGTATATTTCACAATGAAACTGTGGATAATCAATCGTTGGTGAGAGAGAGAGAGAGAGAGAGAGAGAGAGAGAGAGAGAGAGAGAGAGAGAGAGAGAGAGAGAGAGAGAGAGAGAGGAGAGAGACAGAGAGGAGAGAGAGAGAGAGAGAGAGAGAGAGAGAGAGAGAGAGAGAGAGAGAGAGAGAGAGAGAGAGAGAGAGAGAGAGAGAGAGAGAGTAATACAACCTGTCAGAGGATGATAAATATACATAACTCACTTTTTTACGCTTCACGAATACCGAAATATATTAGTAAAGCACCGGCCTCCCTCTCTCCAAGTATAAAGGGACATCCAATATTCCTACACAGATGAAACTTGTGATCCAATCCGTTTTGTGGACTCCCTTAAGGGGGATGGGCTTATTAATTTCTTCATTTATGTATCATTTTATCATGTTTTTAGTTTCCTATGTAGACCTCTATCAAGCTTAAACCCCCCCCCCCCCCCAGACCCTCCTTCAAGATAAATTTGTAAATTTTTCGATAGACAAATGTTCCGGCCGAAGGCCGATTTCTCTTAAATTACAGGCTCGCCAGGAAAAATCGATACCTAAATAACACGAAAAGTCTTAGTATTGACAAAGAAATTGTGCAAAAATTCTTAAAATCGCCAAACTAATGGGCCAAACGTCATAAAATCTAAAAACTATTGGGGCTAAACATGAGGAAGGAGGGGGTCAGAAAAGCCAGCCCATTCCCCCATAAGGACGATGGGAGTTGAGCAGTATCTTTCGGCCCTTCCAGTTGAATTCCCTTGACGGTCATGTTGATTTATCTTGTTCACAGTCGCATACACACGCTTACACACATACACGATTGCACATACAAGCGCATACACACAAGCTTATGCATATACACCCTCACACAGACAAGCACATACACACACACGGTTGCACACACACGTACTGGCTCTCACAAGCAAGCACATACAAACACGCGCACACAATTTAAATTACTCAGTTTCACTTTTGATCAATCTCTTAAGACCTGATTCTCTCCCCTTTTCTTTAATATTTTTCCACTTGCTATAATTCCTCTTACATCAATCAAGTCCAGAACAAGAATTATGCAGCATAAGAAGTCAGTTTGAGCTTTCACGATACAAATAAGTAGCTTGACCTTCTAATAAAATAACGATACACAATTACACAATTACACATAGGTACACAATTTGACATAGTTTTATATATCCTATAAGTTTATACATTAGATTAAATCCCAGTTTGAAATGCAGCAGCCCTACGTTTAAGGCTACCACATGAGAACATCTAGTATTGATTTTGATATGCTGAAGGCTCCAATTGAGGCATGATTTATTTGTCCAACTATACACCCCAGCTACTGGAATTAGAATGTGTGATGATATATGGCCTTCTGGTGGTGTAGTGGAGGGAGTAGGGGTCATCGCGCCACAAATTTATGGGTGAGCCACTGAGGAGGTATAGGTTTTTGATGGTGTGGTTTATTGTCTTTATTTCTGGTTCTACATTTGGTATTTTCGTTCTCTCTCTCTCTCTCTCTCTCTCTCTCTCTCTCTCTCTCTCTCTTTCTCTTTCTCTTTCTCTTTCTCTTTCTCTCTCTCTCTTTCTCTTTTTAAACTGAATAATATCGTTTAATAATAGCCGGAATACATGGCCAAAACGTGTTATACTCCTTAGGGGGATAGGAGTCAAGCTAATAGGTATCTTAATTCTGTTTCTATTCAGCTGACGGTAAATTAAATCCCTTAGCAGCTGATGTATCGATACTTAGTGGAAAAATATGAAACTATCTGTCTCTGCATCATAATACTAGCAAGTTTGCATTATTAACAAATTATTTTGCTACAAAATACCTGCAATAACTAAGTAATCAAGGTGAAGATATGGCAATTTACCGCCAGATGAAAACAAACACTATTGATATCTGGTTACCTGTAATACCTGTCTAGCTCTCCATCTGTTCATCCATCTGTTCACCCATTTTTCTATTTACTTATTATAAACGTATCCGTATATAATTTGGGTACGGAATTATACGAGTGGGGAAGGCTTACTTTTGGTTATCTGTAATAAGTACCCTCTTCCCTCGGAACGGGTCTCGAAAATAACATATAGCTATATATACTGTATAATTTATACAGTATATATATATATATATATATATATATATATATATATATATATATATATATATATATATATATACACAGTATATATATACTGTATATAAAATAAAAACTAATAATAATAACATTATAAATAATTACGATGATGACCCACTTTATGTCCTCACGATCCACCCTCTTTGTAATTAGGTATCGTTGAGTGGAGGTGTATGTGGTGATCGTCTTGTGGTGCCACGTCAGATAACACCAGGAGCATATCAATAATAATACAAGGCTATAATGCTATGTCTCTGGGAGGGTGACTGAGGGCAAATTATATCATTAGGGAAGGGGTAATGATACGTCCGGGGATGGTATTTATAACATGAGTGTACTTTTATCGGGTTACTGTGGTGGACATCTCCTTTGCTGATGGGTGGTAGATTGTCCAAGGCTGCATATCTTCATTTTATGGTGCAGTACTTCATCGAGTTAGGCGGTGTCACACGAGCGATTTTAACGTCATCTTTTCGAGCTATTGTAGTCTGGTAGTCTAAAAATGTAAGTGTTGTCAGAATGCAGCCGCTTAGCATAGTGAACGTTTAGTTTAGCTACGGATTCAAATGCGAGAGAGCTCCGAAATATGCGAGAAAAAAAAATTGCTCATTGAAAATTGCCGGAAAAAGAAGAACTATTATGACAACGACTTTAGGTATATACATTAAGGATTATACTTAGTTATACATATGGGTATGCAGAAGAGAAGGACATGTAATGCTGTGTTCGAGGATTATTTTAAAAAACAATATTGTACAATGTTTAGGGGCTCGTGGTAGGTTGGTGACTGGAGTAAAGAATAGAAATAATAACTATGAATAATTGGAGGTCGGTTAAAGTACTGGGGAGAGCATTGGAGGGATATTAGCGAGGGATATTTGTTGTTGTTCTGTGGTTGGCATTTTGCTTTGTTGATGTGTCCGCGTCTGTATATCTTTATGTTGCTGTAATGTGCACTGGTAACAAGAAGGAAAGAACATTTGTCTGCATTATGTTTTGATATTTAAAAAGATTGTATCATCCTGCTAACTTACCACGAAGGCTTGTATATACAGTAATTATCTGCAATCAGCAAGCAAGCGCACAGGGGACGACTGACTGTCAGAATATCTCGTAATATGGGAATCAATCGGCAAATGGTCACATACTGTAGCTCTCGCACAGCAGGCCTCTTTCACTCAAAACTCTGTCAAATTTGATCACAAGTTATGGCTAAGCTGGATTGGGATGAGAGCTTTATATTGTTGTGAATATATACCTGTAGAAATTATGCCCACATTCCGGCATGTTATTTTTTTTTACCCTAAGCTGGATTTTTTTTTTTTTTTTTTGTTGTACATAATATTAGAAGAATGGGCATACTGTAATACGGTTAATAATGGTGATAACATTGAATACATACGATTGTTGCATATTGAGATGGATATAAATATTTACCAAACACATATGCAAATTACAAATTTACATAAAGAATAAGTTACAGAACTTGTCAGGTGTATATAAGAAGTACCGTGATTATTGCTTCCAAGTGAAGTAGACATTTAGCAGATAAGAAAGGTGAGAGTTCTCAGAACGGTACGTACTGTATATTTTTGTTTATATCATACGATTTATATTTGTTCAGCAACCCCCCCCCCCCCGGAAAAAAAATATATACAGTATATAATATATATTTATATACAGTATATATATATATATATATATATATACTGTATATACAGTATATACCGGTATATATATATAAATATAATGTATATATTTTAGAGAACGGTTGATGACGAGGGGGAGGATAATCATGCTAGCGGTGAAAACAGAACCCCGATTAACATTTCCAATCAAGAATGTACCAACTTATCTTTTATTCCGCTTCCATATATATCCCGGCCAGACATCTCACTCAACACCGGAGCCGTCAGCCTGAAATGATGTGTCGGTGAGGGGAATGAGGTTATTTTGGTGGGGCAGGGATGGTGTGGAACGATTTTTGTTTTATATAGGGCATGTGGTATATGGAGTGTATGGTGTTGTGTGTGGTGTTTGATTTCGTAAATTATAGTAAGAATTTGCGATAAAATGGATGGTTAGGTTTGAAAGGTGTGTATATACAGTATGTGTGTGTGTGTGTGTGCGTGTGCCAGCTTGTGATAGTTTATATGTGTGTGTATAGAGCATAGAGTATACAGTAGACCAGGAAGGTTCTCTAGAGCCTTGTGTGACTTATGGTGTGGGCGACTCTACATCTTTAGGGAAGTGATGAATGGCACTCTTTCGCGCATGCATTTATTTGTTTATATAGTGCGTGTGTGTGTGTGTGTTTAATTTACATTACATTTAAGTTAAGTTCTATTCTAGCTGCTTTGCGTAAGGTTGTGTGGTGTAGGTAGTCGAGTATTATGGTGACGTGTATAGGAGTTGTAATATATATTGGTAAGAGAGTGTGTGGGTTTTGTGTGTGTGTGTGTGTGTGTGAGAGAGAGAGAGTTTGTGTATAGAGCATAGAGTATATAGACCTGGACGCCTCTCTAGAGCCTTGTGTGAGTTATGGTGTGGTGGTCGACTCTACATCTTTGGTTTGGGGAAGGTGATCGATGGCGCCCTCTCGCTCATGCATTTAAAATATGACGAGCCAATGATGCCTCACTCAGTATGCTGTCTAGGTGTGTGTGGGTGAGAGAGAGAGTGTGTGTGTGTGTGTAGGGCAGGTATGGTGTGGTGTATTGTGCTATGTTGTGTGTTTATGAGTGATTGTGTGTGTGTGGGTGTAGGGAGGATGTATTCTCTTGTTGGTTGAGCAAGTATGTATATGTGTATCGTGTAATGCTATGTTGATGGTGTATGCATTACCTACTCTACAGCATGTCATTCATTATTCAGTGTAATTTATAATAATTAAAGTTTGTTTTACCATTTTAAAATCTACCTTTTCTCCATTCATATATCCTCAGAATTCTTAAATCTATTTTATTTACTTCATTTCATTTTCCAGCAATCAGTTAATTTTATTATTAGCCTTCCTCTTCGTCCTTCATTGTATTGTACTAGGCACAGCTTTTTCTGAAGTGCCATAGAATAATTATTTTTGATTGACGTATTATGAACGAGCATCTCAATAATCAGTAATTTGTTATTACCAATATTGTATTTTACTTTGTTAATAAGTCTCCTTCCACACTTTCTTCTGCACCTGTTCATCTTACTCCTCATCATCATTCTTTCCCTTACCCTTTTCCTCATATCTACTGCTATCTTCTCCTCATCCTCCTAACCCCTCTTCCTTATCCTTCTCCCCACCATCTTATTCTCTTCCTACCCATAAACTCATCCTCTGTCCTCCCAATTATCTCCTCCTGTCCTCATCCTCATCCTCTCATCTCCTCATCCTCCTAACCCCTCTTCCTTATCCTTCTCCTACCCACCGCCTCATCTTGTTTCCTCCCCATTAGCCCCTCCTCTTCCCCACCGTCATCCTCTCTTTTCCTCCTGTCCATTCTTCTCTTCA
Source organism: Paralithodes platypus (assembly GCA_032716605.1). Classification (NCBI taxonomy): domain Eukaryota; kingdom Metazoa; phylum Arthropoda; class Malacostraca; order Decapoda; family Lithodidae; genus Paralithodes; species Paralithodes platypus. Next base: position 14,369,498 of record CM064520.1, read on the forward strand.
TCATATCCTCATCCTACCCACCACCTCATCCTACCCACCACCTCATCCTACCCACCACCTCATCCTACCCACCACCTCATCCTACCCACCACCTCATCCTACCCACCACCTCATCCTATCCACCACCTCATCCTACCCACCACCTCATCCTACCCACCACCTCATCCTACCCACCACCTCATCCTACCCATCACCTCATCCTACCCACCACCTCATCCTACCCACCACCTCATCCTACCCACCACCTCATCCTACCCATCACCTCATCCTACCCACCACCTCATCCTACCCACCACCTCATCCTACCCACAACCTCATCCTCCTTCCTCCTCATTTTCCCCTTATTTTCGCATCCTCATCCTCTCTTTCCCTCCTATTCCCTCTTCTCTTCCTTCTATCCTCTCCTCTCCTCCCTCCCCAACCCCATTCCTCCCCCCTCCCCCCTCCCCCCCAGCCCCCAGCGCCCTAAGTCCCTAACTCAGCCCTAAACAAGGTAATTGGCTCTAATTACAAAGCTCCATTGTGATGGCCGACGCTGCTATTGACCATATGATCAATGTCCTCCGAGGGAGATATTTATTTATACCAGGTTCGGGGAGGAAGGGTGATGAGGTGGGGGATACGAGGGGGATAAGGAAGAGGGAAGAAGAAGGAGGAGAGAGGATGTGGAGATAATGAGGGGGGGGGGAGGAGTGGGGGATAGGATGAGGGGAAGAGAGAATGAGTATGGAGAAGAGGAGGGTATTGTGGGGGAAAGAGGATGAGGTGGTGGGTAGAAAGAAAAGGATAAATGGTGGGTAGGATGTTGTTCACTTTGTATTTATTTATATATTATTTGTTCAACTTTTGTTTTATTTTTTTTATTACTCCCTTCACAAGTTCTACTAAGTATCACTTTCTTAGTATGAGATCTAAGAAGGCTCGCGTTTCTGACTCTAATTAGATTAAGCTAAATGAGTAATATTTATATGCATTGTCATGTATACAAAATGCCCCATATGGGTAGGATAAAAGGAGTATTCATCCAAGAGAGAGAAAAAAAATAACAGGTTGGTTTATGGGTGGGACAATATCTAAGTATGGGGGTTTGGGATGTGAAAATATGTTAATGGGCGGTTTGATTTGCGGGTGTGGAGGGGTAATTTGAAATGTTAATGAAATGTGGCCGAATAGACGTAGGATTATGGATCTCCAGCGAGGCACAATGGGAGGCGGGTCTCTGGGCACACTTAAATTGGCGTACCGGACCTTGGACAGAATAGAGCAGAATAGGACGTAATTTGTCGTCTCGTAATTAGCCTGAAAACAACATCACCTCAACGTTATGGAAACAAACAGTGCTGTCTCGTCAAATGTTTACCTTTATCGTGGCTTCGTATTTGTGAATCTTATTTTCCTTTGTGTTCTCGTACATTTCTAAACATTAATTCTGTTTCATGATATATTTACTTTGCTTGTATGTTTTACTGGTAATGGGTGGATGAATTGAGAGTATGGCACGGAAATTTGAATACAATATTCGTTTAGAGGATTGAACAGAACTAGTGGAGCATATTTTGTCGCACTGTAATTAGCCTTGTAATAGCAGCGCCTTATTTTCTTTTTCTTTTGTTTTATTTTTCTATGTGAGTGACGGAGACAAAAGGCAGAACTGCCTGTAGCGAGTGCCTCCCCCAGAGTTGAAAGTGACAGGCCCAAAATCAAGGGACGTTCGAGCCAAAATGCCTGGACACACGGAGTTTGAAGCAATTTATATCATAGGAAGAGGGAAAGACTGATTTTGGGAGAGAGTTCCAGAGATCAGCTGTTGAATAGAAGTAAGACTGAGAATAACGTTTCACTCTTGGGTTGGAGAGTTGCACAGAGTAGGTACCTAACTGCTATGGCCACAAACAAATGCTTCCATACTCTATATTCCTTTCGTATATTTCTGTAATATATATATATTTATTGCATTAGTGTATGTTGTTTTCGAGATGTGTCTATGTCTCGCTGATAATATTATGATCTATATTAGCGTTACTTCATGAAATATTAGCTGCGTATAATGTTGACTGTTAATGGATGGGGTGAATACGGGGAGTGGTACGGAATTTGGAATGTTAAGGGGGTAGTACTCGCTTTTTGTGGACCCCCTTCTCCCTCTAGCATATTAGTTTTGAAGGTTTAAGACGTTCTTTCCATTAGTTTGGGGATTTTGAGACCTTTCGCCCAATTTCTTTGTCAATATTTAGACCTTTCGTGCCATTTAGGTGTCGATTTTTTCCTGGCGAGCGATAGCGAGCCTGTAATTTCAGAATGAACCGGCCTTCGGCCGTGACATTTTTCTACCGAAAAATGTACACATTTATCTTGAAAGGGGGTCTAGGGGGTATTTTGTTAAGCTTGATGGAGGCCTAACGAGGAAACTAAAAAAAAAATTATAATTAATAAATAAATATATAGCCCAAAAACCAAGCACTTTCCCCTTAATGATACGGCTAACGATGACTTAACAATGCTGACTCACCCATTGTTTACCGAGGTTTATGACATATGTCCATGCTATTGTAGAGCTTTTATGTCGCTTTGATGATGATGTAGTAGTAGGAAATGTTGATGTCTCTGATTCCTAGAAAGACAAATACTTTGTATAGCGGAATTAGTTTTATAGTCGGTTATATTTTGCAATCACGGCTTAAGGGGAGAAGGTTAACTTTTTGGGCGATTTTTGCATGTATTCATTATGTGTCTAGTTTCCTCCCTAGACCTCCATCAAATTAAAAACAAGCATCCATTAGATCCCCCTTCTAGATTAATTTGTACATTTTTCGGTAGAAAAAATTCCCGGCCAAAGGCCGGTTCTTCCAACATTACAGGCTCACTATCGTTCGCCAGGGAAAAAATCGACACCTAAATAGCACGAAAGGTCTAAATATTGAGAAGAAATGGGGCGAAAGGTCTTAAAATCGACTAACTAATGGCACAAACATCTTAACATCTGGAAACTAATGGGGCTAAACATGAGGGAGAAAGTGGTCCAAAAAACCGAGCCATCTCCCCTTAAAATACCCCACTTATCAAGTAAGCACCGTAATTTCTAGGCATTCCTTTCCCTCGGCATCATCTAAGAGTGAAATTATCTCCCATTGCATACGGTTAATAGTCCCACTCTTAATTATCTTACAGTTGGAATCAGCAACTATTATCTCCCTAATCCAGTTTCTCCCGCATTTACACAATGGTATATTTTGGCAACTTTTAATACGCAATTACTCTCCGGTAGCATTTTGATAAAATTGTGTATTCTAGCAGACAACTAGACTGGACTTTGAATACTTATGTGACACAATTCTTATATAAGTATATCCTAGAAGCTGCCAAATAAAAATTGCAGAAACAAAGTTATGGGAAACATTGCTCGTGTAAACCCGTAATTTACTGCACAATCAAGTTTGCTTTATTAACAGCATATTTCGGCACAAAATATTCGTAATAGCTGAACATCGAAGAGGAGGACACATTACATTCGTTCCATGAAAACATAGATAAGATATATGGTGTATATCAAATGCTGTGGTATATATAATATATATATATATATATATATATATATATATATATATATATATATATATATATATATATATACTGTATATATATTTATTGTGTGTGCGTGTGTGCTTATAATAATATATACTAACTTTCTTCCTCATACTATTGTCTGTGTGCAGTTGAAAATAGGATAGGAAAGGGTAAAACAAGGATTAGTTTCCTGGACACACGCAGAACAAACAAAAAAAGACATTGCGTGACACAAGGCAATGAACTTCTCAGACAAAATCCATACTGATCCGACGAAGGTGTCAAGTTTTCTGGATTGTTGAATTGCTTCGGACCTTCGGGTGATCTGTGACCTTGTTATTACATTATTTTGCATTTATTTATTGTGCGAAAACAGTTTAAATTATTAAACCTATATATAATATTTACCGATGATAAATTGACTTTATTATGCAAACGGGAATACAAACACGATAACCCTAAACATACAGTAAACTTAACATATACATTTCGGTATTTTTTTATTTTTTGTTGTTCTATGTGAGTGAGACAAAAGGCAAAACTGCCTGTAGCGAGTGCCTCCCCCAGAGTTGAAAGAGTGACAGGGCCACAATCAAGGGACGTTCGAGCCAGTGTATGTTGTGTGTGTGTGTGTGTGTGTGCGTGTGCGCGCGTGTGCGCGCGTGTGCGCGCGTGTGCGCGCGTGTGTGTGTGTGCAAATATTATCTCTACAGCCAAGCAAGTGAATTAAACAAGAACTTCGGAGATCAAAATCCCCTCGATCAGTACACCCAGAAAATAATAGGAAGGGAAAAACGAAACTAGAACTGTTTTGTAAGGAAGGGGGGTGAAAAACTTACGAAGTGGGACATAAACCTTGTTCTTGGACGGAATGCCAGACTTTATTATGTAAAACTTGCAAAATAAACAAACCAAAACTGGGACGACACAAGATAAATGCAAAAGACGTGCCAGACGTGGGATTCTCTGAAGGTTAAGTCTCGAAGTTGTGTGACTGAATTTGCTTGGTGAAATTGAATAGATCGTGTGGTAATTGCCGATGGTGTGTGTGTGTGTGTGTGTGTGTGTTTGTTTGTGTGTGTGTGTGTGTGTGTGTGTGTGTGTGTGTGTGTGTGTGTGTGAGTGAATGAGAGAGAGAGAGAGAGTGTGTGTGTGTACATTTGTTTTGAGGATATTCTGATTTCCTTTATTACACATGCATTATCACACACGTACGTTACTATAAAACATCCGGGACCCTACTACTCTACTCTCCCAGCTCTTGAATGGATCTAAACACATTACTATACTGAATGAGAGCGTAGACGAGTGAGTAGAGCCGAGTAATGCAGAGGATAGTATTAGGAGAGTTGCGACTATTTCTTTTACAGTAGCCTTCATTTTATTTTCCTGGCGTTGCAGGCTATTGTATACATAAATCACTAGATATGAGACATTTAGGATTAGGACGCTTTATGATGATTTTATGTCAGCGTAAGAAGGATCTGTGGGATTGAGAGGCATAATTGAATTGGTTTTGAACCCTATAGGACCTTAATAAGCTGCACAAAATCCTCTAATGACACGCCAGAACATGGGCAAGTTATGCACCATGGTAATTGAAAGAGTTAATGAATGTGACATATTTCACACTATAAAATTGAAGGAATTCCAATTATTCAAGGCTATATATTGTTTATAGTCCTTACCTCTCACTAATAGCATGAATTATTATTTGAGACCTTTCTACATATCACGGTAATTAAAACTATATGTATACAATGTAGTGCTGTGTTTACGTTCAGGGGAATTAATAGTTACAATATGCTGTGAGTCCCTTGACCTAATATTTCTGGGATATTCTTTGTCAGTGACTTTGGTAAATTAAGTTATATTAAATATATGCAGAACCCTGTAAGTGAAATATTGTAGATGAAGAAACATGCAACATGGCGCCTGTGTAAACAAGCATTAGTCTTGAACTCCTCATGGAAGTCTGAAAGTAATGGCAGCTCCAGACAAGCGATGAAAATTATTTAATATTCTCTGTCCATCCCCTCGCCGCCCTCCCTCCTCCCACTCTCCACTCTCCCCTCTCTCCTTCTCTCCCCCCTCCCTCCTCCTCTCCCACTCCATCCCTCCTCCTCTTTCTCTCTCCCCTCTCTCACTCCGTGCTCTACCCAGGATTACACTAAGCCCTGCCCGACGCTAGCATATTTTAGGAGAGAGTGCAGAGAATCCCAGGCTGTGAGGGGTAATGCGTATTTTTGCATGGGGTGATGTGTTGTTCATTTGATGTGACTGCCAGGAAAAATGGGGGCTCATGTTTTCCAGTTTTCGTAGGTCTTGATGATTTGTGAATGTCGTTTATTTATTCCCCGGCATTTCGTATTCATTTGTACAGTTACTACGATACAGTGACCTAACAATCTTAATATATTCAGCATTATTTATAAGTAACATTGAAGTATGCATCTAAATTATGGTAAATACACATGTATAAGAGCAATACTAGCAAATCAAAAAGTGATCATCATTCATTCACCACTTCATTCCCACGTATGTAAAGCAATATTCCTTGGCAATTACATCATCAAAACTGCATATAGGCCTATAGCTTCATTATATTTTCTTGGCATGTTGCGTGTCAGAATGAATAACAGACGACAATTCGTACAATATACTATAGCACTACAATGCATTAGTCATCTAGGTACGAATTAGTGTCCAGGATAAATCTTACTGTAGATTGTGATACAATTCTACAGTATATCCTTGACGTATAACTCCCTACCGTTTGATTATGCATAAGATCTTTGTTGTTTTGATTAATTGGTGTCCTTTTACTTTCTTTAAGAGCACTTAGATCAAGTCAATAAAATCAATTGTGATATTCATCATGCATAATACGATTATCAGTTTGTAACACGCTACTATACCCTATATGTTTAGCTTCATGTCATATAAATCTTTTTAACTGTATATATTTATTTTGACAGGATAACAAGAAGTGATTAATTTACAATAAAAGCCTTGTCTCTCACCCGTCCACTCTGAGCATGAACTCGTGGTTTTGATTAACATATCTTGTAAAATACCATGACAAGGTTACTGTACATCCTGTCAGGTTAATGAGGTTTGGGGGAAAATATGTTTTCCTAGGTGACCGGTCAACTCAACCAGTAGACCATTTCAACCAGTAGCTCTCAACCAGTACCAAATCAACCAATATGGTTAGGTTAGGTTAGGTTAGGTTAGTACTATATTTTGGCACTGGTTTGGTTGGTCTGGGTTAATTTGGCACTGGTTGAAATGATCTACTGGTTGAGATGACATGGAACCGTTTTCCTATGTAATATGTTAACACACCTAACGGCTTGAAGCTAACTTTACTCATCATCCACACAGATTGCAAAATACTTTCATTTTAGCCACCCCTTTAAATATTGTGTAACGTATGGTTATTGTTATCGAATTTGTTGTAATATACCTACCCTCAGACGATTTTTGTCAGCATAAAAGAAGCTCTAGGGGATGTAGGGTTGACTTTACCTGCATCGGAGCTACCTTCAGTTAAGGGGAGGTTTTTTTCTTCTGGACTCCCTTCTTCCTCATGTTTGGCCACATTAGTTTGTCGACTTTAAGACCTTTTATGCCATTTTGGTGTCGTTTGTTTTACTGGCGATCGAGAGCGAGCCTTTAATATAGGAGGAACCGTCCTTCGGTCTGGATATATTTCTACTGAAAAATTTACAAATTTATCTGGAATGGGGGTCTTGGGGGTATTTTTGAAAGTTTGATGAAGGTCTTGGGAGGAAACTAAAATAAATAAATAAAGAAAAAAATAAACAAATACAAATCTCCCCTTAATGTGGTGTGTATAGGAAGGACCTGTTGGATTGTAGGCATAGCTTTATCTACCCATAGTGCCGTCCAGCTGTTTACTTACCTGGACTAACGAGGAAGTGTCGTTAATAAGAGAATGTGACAGGTACGTGGTGGTGGGAGTGAGGGTGGTGGTGGTGGTGGTGGTGGGGGGGGGGGGTGCGCTATTATAGTGGTGGTGTTAGTGGTGTTGGTGGCGGAGCTTGTGGTAAAGGGAAACAAGCAGTGAGAAGTAGAATGAGGAGGGAAGAACGAATACATAAAGTTTGCTTAATAATCATGAAGGAGAGATAGCCTATACAGTCCTGTGAGTAAACGGTCTACGGAGATAGAGAAAGGCAGGAAGGGGTAAGGTATGTAGAAAAGGCTCAAGTGGCAGGCCGATGAAGGGGTTAAATAAGTAAACAAAAACAAACAATAACATAAAAAAGACAATATATGGACAAATTTGAGCCTTACAGAGATTAGACAGAGCCAAACTAGGAAAACAACGAAGACAATTAAACTACCAAGAACGACAAGAGGTGTACAGTATATAGCCATTAGCCAGGCAGGGCGGATCACATTGAAGGGCAGTGAAGAAAGATAAAAAGGAAAGGAGACACTGATTAAAAATACGGGCAAGAGAAAAGCAATTGAGGCCAGACTGAAGACGAAATGAAGGAGATGTAGAAGGTAATAGATGGATGGACACGGGAAAGTTGAGAGAAGGAAGAAACGCCAAACCTATTAATAAAAGTAATACGACACAGAAAGGCATGGAAGGGCAGTATGAGAAAGATAAATAGGCAGAAACATACTAAAGAACAAAGAGAGACAAAGGTAAACAAAGAACAGAAGAAAGCGAGACAATTATAGACAAACTAAAGAAGACAGAGTAGCAAAGAGACACTCAAGGAAGAAAAGAGGGTTAGCTCATTGAATGGTAGGCTGAGCACCTCGTTTAATAGTAGGTTGTGTTGTGTTTAGTCTAATTAGCTCGACCCCCTTATATAGCCAAGGTCCCTCTCGTCTAATTCATTAATGCCCCCTAATTGGCCGATAAGTTCCGTAAGTGAAACTCCCAGAAAGGATTCCCAGTCCCTTTAACCTGTCAGTCAGAGCCCAATAAAAGCTTCGATCGCCTTTCTTCGCGGTCTGAAACAGTCGGGTCCAAAAGAATCCCGATAATCGGAACCCAAAGGCATACAAGCCCTCAAAGGCTTCGTATTCGTTGCTAGAGTTTTTTTGTTTTTTTTCCAACTGACAATAATTTTCATCTTCTTCAAATACTTCAATGGGCAATATGAAACTATAATGTCTTTGCCTCATATTTACCTAATACCAGGTTCTCAATTAACAACAAAATAAATCTACAAACCTTCGCAATATCAGAGTAATCAAGTTGGGGACATAGCAATTTGCCGTCAGCTGGAAACAAACAGACTATAGTTATCTTTAACTATTGAAGAACACCAAGGTCTGCCCCAGATAATCGGCTTTCTGCAGACTCTCATTTTCTTATGTTCTTATGTTCTTATAAGAGATAGATTTTCTAAACGATCATGTCTTACATTATGTCATTTGACTTTAAGATATGAATTTCGAGATCAAGCTTCCACCATGCATGTGGTAAAAATACACAGGTAATAAAGTCCTCTACACTATGTTCCATACGTTTGCATTATTTATTTTCCTTTTCCTTCCAGATTTATATGTACTATACACTTGAAGAGGATTGACTGCATAAACCATAGCATGTGCTTTATGACGTTGTTACCAGATATACTATAGGTAGCGCCAACGAACTTGACAATTATATCGATCCTTTACCTCTTCGTAACTCAAAAGGACCTTGAGCAAACTGGCTGTAAATGTCCACACCTATTTCCTGGTGGACTCTTTCCAAATGATAGAAACGTCAGCCTAATTGCTTTTATTAATATTGAGTTATAAGAAGTTAAGGGGTCCAGATTACTGTCAAGTTCGTTGTCGCTACCTATGGGATGAAAATGTAGGCGTATATGGGAATGCGCTACACAACTTTGAACCTGGACTGTACCTGGGTTGGATGTGAACGGTGTCGAAGCCCAATGAACGGTGTCGTTATCTGTGTGGGTGATCTGGTGGGTCTCGGCGCCGGACCTGGACCATGGTAAAGGGGGAGAATAATGACGGGGGTTTAGCAGCCCATTCTGTTTCTCTGAGCATGTGGTTTGGGAACGGCTTGAACATATGAACACACTTAAGGGGAGGTTTCTAGTTTGTTTCCTACTCCTCCAGCAATCTTAAAATTTCACTCCCTTGACCCCCTTTCAAGATAAATTTGTACATTTTTCGGTAGAAAAATTTCCCGGCCGAAGGCCGATTACTCTTAAATTACAGGCTCGCTATTGCTCGCCAGGATAAAATCGACACCTAAACGGCACGAAAGGTCTTAAAATTGACAGAATGGGGCGGAAATTCTTAAAAATCACCAAACTAATGGGGCAAACGTCTTAAAATCTCAAAAGCAATGGGGCTAGACATGAGGGAGAAAGGGGTCAAGAAAAAAGTCCCTCAAGTGGAAATCTCCCCTTAAGTAAATAAGTAAAAGAGCAGCCCATTCTGTTTCTCTGAGCATGTGGTTTGGGAACACATGAACACAATTAAGTATGTAAGTCAAATGTGTTTAGATATATATAAGTAAACTAGTAACTGTGTACATAGTGCGTTCATCTTACATCAAGATATGTTTTTTGTTTTGTATAAATCGTCTTATGTCTACTTTTGGCAGATATTCACTAACTCTTGTGTAACGTCAAATCAAAAGCAGCTATTAAGGGGAGATCTCCACTTAAGGGATTTTTTTCTTGACCCCTTTCTCCCTCATGTTTAGCCCCATTGCTTTTGATATTATAAAACGTTTGTCCCATTAGTTTAGCGATTTTAAGAACTTTCACCCCATATTAAGACCTTTCGTGCCATTCAGGTGTCAATTTTATCCTGGCGAGCGATAGCGAGCCTGTAATTTAAGAGGAACCGGCCTTCGGCCGGGACATTTTTCTACCGAAAAATGTACAAATATATCTTGAAAGGGACTCAAGGGGGTGTAATTTTAAGTTTGATGGAGGTCTAGGGAACAAACTAAATACCTCCCCTTAATCAAATAATACACATTATGTTTTCCAATATCAATTCTTCTTCTCAAAGTTGTACAGTATTTGTGTTTGTCTTATACAGTATACACACATGAACTCCAGGAATATTAGATATTGATACTGAGCATTGTCTCCTTTCGGCCCTAATTGAGGTGGCACATTTAAATCTACCCACAACTTTACCAGTCTGAACTAAGTCACCGTGGTAAGGTGCAGAAGCCAACAACAATTCCAGCACTCTCTATTATACTTACATGAAATCGTCAACGTCCCTTGTTTACGAGAGACCTTAACCAAGAATAATTTTGTAGAATACAAATTAGTTACTGACTTGAAATTAGCTGTCGAAATACTATTTCCGATCCATTTGCTGTAATATGTCGCCATGAAGGGTATAGTGGCCGTGTTTTTTGGTCTATTAATTCATGTATTCATTTATTGTTTTTGGTCTATTAATTCATGTTTTCATTTATTGTTTTCAGTTTCCTCGCTACACCTCTCTCAAGCTTAGAAAAGCACCCCCTATCCCCCTTTCAAGATAAGTTTGTACAATTTTCAATAGAAAAATGTCCCGGCCTTTGCCTTAAAGTTTCAGGCTCGCTATAGGTCGCCAGGAAATAATTGACACCTAAAAGGCACGAAAGGTCTTAACATTGACAACGAAATGGGGCGAAAGGTATTAATATCGCCAAATTAATCGGCCGACCGTCTTAAAATCTCAAAACTAATTGGGTTAAACACGAGGGAGAAAGGGGTCCAGAAAAACGACCCTTTTCCCCTTAAGATGAATGATATCGTTCAAATTTGTATTCACACTATCACTTTCCAGGTCATAAACGTGCTAACAGTGTATCATAAAGTTGTATATTAATACATTATGCGAAGATAATCAACATTCTGTTTGCCGATATCAATGCAAAAATGTCACCAATATGGTGCCAAGATATATTTTTTCGATATAAAGCTGCCGGAAAAAGCGCTTGCCTGTTTTTTTTTTTTTTTTAATTAGCTCTTAACTGAGCTTATTAACCGAGCTGGATGCAAATATCATGTAGGGTAGCTTATTAACCGAGCTGGATGCAAATATCATGTAGGGTAGCTTATTAACCGAGCTGGATGCAAATATCATGTAGGGTAGCTTATTAACCGAGCTGGATGCAAATATCATGTAGGGTAGCTTATTAGCCGAGCTGGATGCAAGTATCATGTAGGCTAGCTTATTAACCGAGCTGGATGCAAATATCATGTAGGGTAGCTTATTAACCGAGCTGGATGCAAATATCATGTAGGGTAGCTTATTAACCGAGCTGGATGCAAATATCATGTAGGGTAGCTTATTAACCGAGCTGGATGCAAATATCATGTAGGGTAGCTTATTAACCGAGCTGGATGCAATATCATGTAGGGTAGCTTATTAACCGAGCTGGATGCAAATATCATGTAGGGTAGCTTATTAACCGAGCTGGATGCAAATATCATGTAGGGTAGCTTATTAACCGAGCTGGATGCAAATATCATGTAGGGTAGCTTATTAACCGAGCTGGATGCAAATATCATGTAGGGTAGCTTATTAACCGAGCTGGATGCAAATATCATGTAGGGTAGCTTATTAACCGAGCTGGATGCAAATATCATGTAGGGTAGCTTATTAACCGAGCTGGATGCAAATATCATGTAGGGTAGCTTATTAACCGAGCTGGATGCAAATATCATGTAGGGTAGCTTATTAACCGAGCTGGATGCAAATATCATGTAGGGTAGCTTATTAACCGAGCTGGATGCAAATATCATGTAGGGTAGCTTATTAACCGAGCTGGATGCAAATATCATGTAGGGTAGCTTATTAACCGAGCTGGATGCAAATATCATGTAGGGTAGCTTATTAACCGAGCTGGATGCAAATATCATGTAGGGTAGCTTATTAACCGAGCTGGATGCAAATATCATGTAGGGTAGCTTATTAACCGAGCTGGATGCAAATATCATGTAGGGTAGCTTATTAACCGAGCTGGATGCAAATATCATGTAGGGTAGCTTATTAACCGAGCTGGATGCAAATATCATGTAGGGTAGCTTATTAACCGAGCTGGATGCAAATATCATGTAGGGTAGCTTATTAACCGAGCTGGATGCAAATATCATGTAGGGTAGCTTATTAACCGAGCTGGATGCAAATATCATGTAGGGTAGCTTATTAACCGAGCTGGATGCAAATATCATGTAGGGTAGCTTATTAACCGAGCTGGATGCAAATATCATGTAGGGTAGCTTATTAACCGAGCTGGATGCAAATATCATGTAGGGTAGCTTATTAACCGAGCTGGATGCAAATATCATGTAGGGTAGCTTATTAACCGAGCTGGATGCAAATATCATGTAGGGTAGCTTATTAACCGAGCTGGATGCAAATATCATGTAGGGTAGCTTATTAACCGAGCTGGATGCAAATATCATGTAGGGTAGCTTATTTTCTTGTGTTTTGACAATAGCTAAAAACATTTTTATTTTTAACCATTGTTTGATATTTTTTGCTTATTAGTGCTTATTGTATATTATTATTTATTACATAGTATAAATGGTTATGCATAGTCATTATCATCATCATCATCATCATCATCATCATCATCATCAATATCAATCATTCATCAAATCTGGCCCCGCTTCCAGAAGAAGCGCCCCAGAAGGGATGGCCACGGCAGAAACTCTCTCCAGGCTCCTAGACATTCCCCGACTGACCCACTCCACAGTGCTTCTCCACTGGTCATATTGCGCTAACTCTCCCCTCAATAACCATTATTGTAATAAGAATTTGAACCATGTAACTCATCTTTGTAAAATATTTGTATTACTATAATTCCATTATAACTTCGGTAGTTGGTAATATTAGTCACATTATGTATGTGACTCTTGTATTCAGCTAACTATGACCTCAATAACCGTTGATGTAATGAAGAATGTGAAGTGTCCCTCATATGATTGTAATATATTTGTGGTACTATTATTGCATAATAATTAATGTAGTTCGAAATATTAGTCACATCTTGTATGTAATAATTGTATTCAGCTACCTATGATCTCAATAACCATTGATGTAAGAAAACATGAATAGCCTCCTCATATGATTGCACTAGTTTTGTAGTGCTATTATTTACCTGTCAATTAATAATTCAGTCATTTTTTTTTTTTTTTTTTTTTTCATGAGCACGTATATACAGCACATGTGGCAATCAAATGAGGAAACTATAATAACACCAGACGACGATACTGTTGTTACAGTAGAATAATGGCTCTTTGAGCAGTATGTATTGCCTTACCAGTGGTTGTCTCCTTATTATTATTATTATTTATTATTATTATTGAAATACCACAGGAACGAAAATTCCTGGGAGCGAAACTTCCACCCCCAACGAGATCCCTCTCTTTCTACCACCTCCCTCCACATGTTACACGTCTCGTTAATCACAGTCTTCTAATATACAAATCACATTTCCTTACCCCCTGACATTCTTGAAATACCCACTAAGTATATTCAATTAGATACCAACCATGCAGACTATAATACGTTCGTTGTGTATGGGTACGAGGCGATCTCAAGACACCTTAGCTCCCAGTGCACAACGAACCGGATCATGATTATGTCCGCCTGTATTAAATTATGTATTATGTTGATTTATACCATTGCCTATTTTTGTAATAATTGTATTCAGCTAACTATGATCTCAATAATCATTGATGTAATGAAAATATGAATAGTCTCCTCATACGATTGCACTAGTTCTGTAGTGCTATTATTTACAACCTGTCAATTAATAATTCAGTCACTACAAGCTTGCTTGCTTTTTTTTTTTTTTTTTTTTTTTTATACAGACCATGTGACAATTAAATGAGGAAACTATAATAACACATCTGAATAATGCCAACCTGACTTATAAACACAAATATGAATGTAACCAGACGACGATGCTGTTGTTTCAGAGGAATAATGGCTCTTTGAGCAGTATGTATCGCCTTACTAGTGGTTGTCCCCTCACAGGATGGGGGGCGCTGCTCAATAAACTCGCCCCTCGGGGCAAAATCAAATCACAGTGCTATTTCCACTAAGTGGATTATGTCCATTAACACTGAAGGAGCAGACCCAGAGCAGTCCCTCACCCAGATGGCAGTTCTCCCACTGCTTTGCTATTTGATTTACCCTAGTGGGGCCCTGGCTGGAAGAATACCAAGCACAGGAACTTTCTGAAGATAAGAACCAGTGGTCCACTGCTCCAAAAGCTGTTAATCAGTAAGTCAACTTCTCGGAGTAAATATGTACTTCCGGTGCTGATTTATGTACCCCCATACGTGTCATACGGGTCTGGGGTGAATCTGTCTGTGGTTTCTGACAGACCGTATATTTGTCTTGGGGCCACAAACACGGTGCTTGACAACCTGCGGGCCTGGTCCTGCTTGTGTCGCACCACCTCAGAACATATGGTTGCGCAGATAGTAGAACAAAAAAAGCCGAAACAAAGCATTTGCGGTTTCCCCATGTCTCCTTATGTCTATAATTTTGCTTGAATTATCAGTGAATAAGCATTCATTATTCACACATTGTTTGTTGCACCTTCTTTCCTAATATTAGTGAATGGTAATCGTGTTTATGCCTCTACAAGAAGCATAAAACTACAAAAAGAACTATCCAAGTTTTCCCCCTTCCGCATTGTTCGCTGAATGATTATTTGGTGCAGTATTAATTGTATATCAAATTCTTTCGATAGGTATTTGAGGATGATACACGTCTTTGGTTCGAACATTGGATTGTTGTTTCAGGAAATAGCCACTTCCGAGCGAAAGTTAAGGGAAGAAAGGACAGAGACCGCAATGTCCCTGGATTGTCTTTATGGCTGGGCAACCACAAACAACCCCCAAAAATAGGCTGGTGTGTGTGTGTGTGTGTGTGTGTGTGTGTGTGTGTGTGTGTGTGTGTGTGTGTGTGTGTGTGTGTGTGTGTGTGTGTGTGTGTGTGTGTGTGTGTGTGTGTGTGTGTGTGTGTGTGTGTGTGTGTGTGTGTGTGTGTGTTAGAGACAGACAGACAGACAGACAGAGAGCGAGATAGATCATTGAAATTAACATGAAGAGTGCGAGAGGAGACATTGGTTAGTGCAGAATTACTGAGAACATCAATTAGTGCTGAAAATGACTATCTTGTAACTGTTTAGCGTATCAACGATCAAATAAGTTAAAGAGATGAAATTAAATATGGATGCAACTATATATTTTCCGTCAACTCTTTTATGTTCTGGCAGCGTTTGATAAAAGCTACTCTACCTTGAATCAGGAGGGAAAGTTGGAACAGGAAAGATATATAGAAGTCAAGTCTTCAATACCAATAAAAGAACGCCACGAATGTTGCCAGAAAAGAGTTGTCGACCGAACGAAGTCACTAAAAAGCGTTCGTTCGTGTGACTCCCTTGATCAGATAAGGTGAAGGGAGGGTAATTAAGGCAGACCAAGGTAATATATAGGTGGTGACCCCCTGTGTGTAAACTGGCCAGGGCGACACTCTTAGTCTCCGGTTAAATGAGCCCACAACCTGACGGAGTTCACAACTTAGGCCGGTCTGGTGAGGGACCAAGAAGAGAAGGAGCAGTAGATCTGCTGGAAGATTATTTATTCTATCGATGCCTTAACGTGACAATAAAATATAAGGTATGTGTTATATCATCAACTAATATGACATATTTAAATAACGCGGTAATTTTAGCAACTACCAACAATCTATACACTTCCTCCGTTGGTGACATTATATTATATTATAAAAAATTACTCCTCCCCTACAGTACCTCTCAAAAATAATGTTTGAAGCTAAAGCTTTTCCATCTGTTTTTCGTAAATTTAGTTGCATTTTATAATAATCTACATTGGAACTTTATAATTTACTATTATCTGTTAAATGTCCATGCTTCTATATTCCAAATATGACCCTGGTCAACACCGACATTACATATTCATTTCACGTACAATTATATCAAAGAGTCCAATTTGTTCAAAAGGAGGCGAGCGGTCTCCCCTGGCTGCTGTCGTATACTTCATCCCTTTACAGTCAAGCACACCAAATACCAGCCTGGGTCCTTAAGGGGAGATGGTTCACTTTTTGGGCGATTTTTGCATGTATTCATTATTTTTCTAGTTTCCTCCCTAGACCTCCATCAAATTTAAAAAAAAAAAAAACATCCATTAGATCCCCCTTCTTGATTAATTTGTACATTTTTTGGTAGAAAAATTTTCCGGCCGAAGGCCGGTTCTTCCAACATTACAGGCTCACTATCGTTCACCAGGGAAACATTCGACAGCTAAATAGCACGAAAGGTCTAAATATTGACGAAGAAATGGGGCGAAAGGTCTTAAAATCGACTAACTAATGGGGAAAACATCTTAACATCTGAAAACTAATGGGGCTAAATATGAGGGAGAAAGTGGTCCATAAAACCGGCCCATCCCCCCTTAACTGCTGCTTCAACCCGCCACACAATTTACTGCTTTCCTGACCTTTGACCTGAAAAGGAGGATGCATGTGTCTAGTGTCACGAACAGGTGAACAACAACCTAGCTGTATCACAGTGTCAAGATAGTTTAACCCCTGACTACGGAATATTTTCTTTGAGCTTATTTTGAGCACTATTTGGTGCAACGTCTCGGGGGTTATTATGGTATTTTGTTTAATTATTATCGAGGTTTTAATTTGTTTTAGACATTTACGAACGATGTGTTTTTAGTTTACCCGCTAGACTTTGAAAAAACGCCTCTCCAAACCCCCTTCAAACTAAAAAAAACGTCCCCCAGACCCCCTTCAAGCTAAATGTGTACATTTTTCGGTGGAAAAAATCCCCGGCCTAAGGCCGGTTTCTCTCAAATTGAGGGCTCGCTATCGCTCGCCCAGGAAAAATCGACACCTTATTGGGTTGAAGCAACATATAATCGCCAAACTAATGCGATGAAACGTCTTAAAATCTCCAAGCTAATGGAGTAAAACTGGGAGGCTCCAAATTGGCCCACCCTGCACCTAATAGGGTTAATGAAATAGTCTAATGTTATCCAGTGTACAATAAAGCAAGATATTGTTTGCCTGAATGAGCTCCTCGAGGTGGGTTTACACCCTTTGACTGTGAGAAGTGTCTGCTGAGGTGAAACGGTCTATTATCAACGAGTGCAAATTGAAGACACCACGTGACTCAAAGGCTTAACCCTTTCAACATACCGGGGCAATGTTGCTTTGAGACTGGATTAATTGTTAGATTAGATTTCAAAAAGTGTATTGTCATAAAGTACATCAATATTACAATCATATCATATAGTACTTCATACAAAAGTCCTATATACCCTATGACAACAGTCCTATATACCCTATGACAACAGTCCTATATACCTCATGACAACAGTCCTATATACCCCATGACAACAGGGAACTGATGCTATCCGGCATATATGTCCCCTTTAAATTTGTTACACTAATACGTGGGAATACAGGACAATACGAGGGAAGTTGTATTGTTCTGACCATTTAATACAGGACAATACGAGGGAAGTTGTATTGTTCTGACCATTTAATACAGGACAATACGAGGGAAGTTGTATTGTTCTGACCATTTAATACACGACAATACGAGGGAAGTTGTATTGTTCTGACCATTTAATACAGGACAATACGAGGGAAGTTGTATTGTTCTGACCATTTAATACAGGACAATACGAGGGAAGTTGTATTGTACTGACCATTTAATACAGGACAATACGAGGGAAGTTGTATTGTTCTGACCATTTAATACAGGACAATACGAGGGAAGTTGTATTGTTCTGACCATTTAATACGGGACAATACGAGGGAAGTTGTATTGTTCTGACCATTTAATACAGGACAATACGAGGGAAGTTGTATTGTTCTGACCATTTAATACAGGACAATACGAGGGAAGTTGTATTGTTCTGACCATTTAATACAGGACAATACGAGGGAAGTTGTATTGTTCTGACCATTTAATACAGGACAATACGAGGGAAGTTGTATTGTTCTGACCATTTAATACAGGACAATACGAGGGAAGTTGTATTGTTCTGACCATTTAATACAGGACAATACGAGGGAAGTTGTATTGTTCTGACCATTTAATACAGGACAATACGAGGGAAGTTGTATTGTTCTGACCATTTAATACAGGACAATACGAGGGAAGTTGTATTGTTCTGACCATTTAATCACTTTCGGGCCCATAAAATCAACTGTAGAGAATACCTTCAATTGTGTGTATTTATTCATAATGACTAAAGTGAAGGAACTCTGTTTTTGGCTTGAAGGTGAATAGTCCCTCGTTTGACAGCCTGCCTCACCAAACAGGTAATCAAGCTACTGTGGAATTATAAGGACCTCCCAGTATTATAATTTTCTCCGACAGATGGGAAAGACTGGCAGCTTCCAGATCTCCCCCAGATGTCATAACTGGGGAGGTAATTTGGCAGGTGATAGGTTAAGTGGGAGGTGATGGGTGAAAGGTGGGGTAGAGAGTGAGGGGTAGCGGTGGGTGAAAGTGGGGTGGAGAGTTAGATGTAGGTGTGGGTGGTGGGGGAAAAGTAGGGTGAAGAGTGAGAAGTAGTTGGTAGGTGGTGGGTGAAAGGCGTGGGAGGAAGAATGAGATGTAGAGGTGGGTGATGGGGGAAAGGTAGGGTGGAGAGTGAGATATAGAGGTGGGTGATGGGGGGATAGGGGGGTGGGGGATGTGAGATGCAGAGGTGGGATAGGGTTTGAGTTGTAAGTGGTGGGGTGCATTAGGATAAGAAGATTTGGCATGCATCTTCTCCTCCCCTCCATCTTCTCCCCTCCATCTTCTCTTCTCCACTACCTTGCATCACTATTATTCCTCCTACCATTCATCTTCACTATTCCACCTATCCTTCATCGCCACTATTCCACTTCCCCTTGCTCTCAACTACTCCACCTGGCCTCTATTTTCTCTACTCTACTTTCATTGCCTCTATATTGTTGTAACTATTTCCCATCGCCACTTACCATTCATCTCCACTCTTCCACCTCCCCTTGCTGTCTACTCTTCCATCCCTCCAGCATCTTCACTATTATATTACTCCACCCTTCCACTTCATCTAGACATCTGCATTTTCTTCGTGTTCACTATCCCACTTCCCCTTGTTTCCTACCTCTTTTCCATCTTCAATCCCCCCCCCCCCAGCATCTGGGCTATTCCACACCCCTCCCCCCATCTCCACTTCTCTACGTCTCTCACATATCCACTATTTCACTTTTACCCCTCTCCATCTCTGCCACTCCACCTACTTTCGTGTTCAATATTCCACCATAATCCTTCCATCTTTACTATCCCCGAAGATCACACCAAGCACCACATATTTTACCACATAACAACTTCACCTCCCTTTATAATTTTGAGGGGAGTATTTTTGTTCTGGTGCCCCTTCTCCCTCATGTTCCCTCATTTAGTTTGGCGACTTTAAGACCTTTTGTGCCATTTAGATGTCGTTTTTTTTTCCTGGCTAGCGATAGCGAGCCTTTATTTTGGAGCGACAGGCCCTTGGCCAGGAATACAAATTTATCTCCAAGGGAGGTCTTATGGGTATTTTTTGCGCTTAAGGGGAGATGAGCCGTTTTTCTGGCCCCCCTTATTCTTCATGTTTAGCCCCATTAGTTTTCAGATTTTAAGATTTGTCCCATTAGTTTGTCGATTGTAAGACATTTCGCCCCATTTCTTTGTCAATATCAAGACTTTTCGTGCTATTTAGGTGTCGGTTTGTTCCCTGGCGAACGATAGTGAGCATGTAATGGTGGAAGAACCGGCCTTCGGCCGGGAATTTTTTCTATCGAATAATGTACAAATTATTCTAGAAGGGGGATCTAATGAATGTTTTTTAAAGTTTGATGGATGTCTATGGAGGAAATTTAAAAAAATATAAATAGATACATCAATTAGCAAATAAATAAGCCCATCCCCCCTTAATGGAGGTCTTGGGAGGAAAAGCAAATCTCCCTTTAAGTAAATTATAAAGTTACTCCACCCTCCTCCCTCTCTATTTCTCCATCTTCCCTCCCTCTCTATTTCTCCATCTTCCCTCCTTCTCTACTTCTCCATCTTCCCTCCATCTCTACTTCTCCATCTTCCCTCCATCTCTACTTCTCCATCTCTACTTCTCCATCTTCCCTCCATCTCTACTTCTCCATCATCCCTCCATCTCTACTTTTCCATCTTCCCTCCATCACTACTTCTCCATCTTCCCTCCATCTCTACTTCTCTATCTTCCCTCCCTCTCTACTTCTCCATCTTCCCTCCCTCTCTACTTCTCTATCTTCCCTCCCTCTCTACTTCTCCATCTTCCCTCCCTCTCTACTTCTCCATCTTCCCTCCCTCTCTACTTTTCCATCTCTCTTCATCTTCCCTTCCATCTCTAGTTCTCCATCATCCCTCCATCTCTACTTTTCCATCTTCCCTCCCTCTCTACTTCTCCATCTTCCCTCCCTCTCTACTTCTCCATCTTCCCTCCCTCTCTACTTCTCCATCTTCCCTCCCTCTCTACTTCTCCATCTCTAATTCTCCATCATCCCTCCATCTCTACTTCTCCATCATCCCTCCATCACTACTGTACTGTGGTGATGGGCTGGTCTATCAGAGTGAGAACTGAGCAATCTCTGCCATACCCATAGCTTACTCTGACTGTTCCTTTAACTTATATATTTTCTAGATCTCAAGTGACGGCGTCTCTAACGTGGATTGACCTCCCAATCTACCAAGATTGGAAGCCAAAGCGTCACATTTTTCCCTTGCCCCTCAACTTTCTCTTCATAATTGCTGAGGGACACAGGGCCCTGGGTGGGGCTTTGGTTTCCCGGGCGTTTCCGCACCCTCCTCAGCTCCCCGCCATGGAGTGGCTTCGGTCACCCAGGCTTTATTGTGGTCGGCGGGGAGGGTTCTGTGGGGGCGCTCGGTTATGGCCTTGGCCTTGCTCGGGGCCTTGGGGCTGTTCAGCCAGGCAGCTTGGGGAACAACAACAACAACAACAACTACTGTACTTCTCCATATTCCCTCCATCTCTACTTCTCCATCTTCCCTCCACCTTCTCTATTTCTCCATCTTCCCTCCATCTCTACTTCTCCATCATCCTTCCATCTCTACTTCTCCATCTTCCCTCCATCTCCACTACTGCACTTCTCATCCATCTCTACTCATCCGTCTTCCCTCAATTCCCATCAATCCAACTTTGCCTATCTTCCCTACTTCATCTCTCATCCATTTTCACTCTTCCATGTTTAGTTTATGAGCACTTTTTAACCTTTACTCTACAGTATATTGTCTCGTCTTCTATGTTAAGGGGAGGTTTCTAGTTCGTTCCCTAGATCTCCATCAAGCTTAAAATTACACCCCCTTGAGTCCCTTTCAAGATAATTTTGTACATTTTTCGGTAGAAAAATGTCCCGGCCGAAGGCCGGTGCCTCTTAAATTACAGGCTCGCTATCGCTCGCCAGGATAAAATCGACACCTGAATTGCACGAAAGGTCTTAATATGGGGTGAAAGTTCTTAAAATCGCTAAACTAATGGGGCAAACGTTTTATAATATCAAAAGCAATGGGGCTAAACATGAGGGAGAAAGGGATCCAGAAAACAATCCCTCAAGTGGAAATCTCCCCTTAAGTCATAGGAAGAGGGAAAGACTGATTCTGGGAGAGAGTTCCAGAGCTCAGCTGTTGAGTAGAAGAAAGTTTGTTAGTAACGTTTCATTCTTGGGTTAGAGAGTTGCACAGAGTAGGGGTGGGATTGAGTTGCAAGACGGTTACCACGTGCCCTATGTAAAGGAGGTGGTATACAGTGGGAAAGCTCTGAGGAACACTGATTATTATAGTAGTGATAGAATAGCGAGAGAGATGCAACATTGCGGCGGAGAGAGAGAGATTGCAGAGAGTTGGTGAGTGGACGGGAGTTAATGATACGAAAGGCCTTCCTTTCAACTTTGTCTAGGAGAGCGGTGTGAGAGGAACCTCCCCACACATGTGAACAATACTCAATACAAGGATGCACTATGCCCCTGTACATATGCCCCTGTACAGAGCAAGAAGCTGTGCTGGGGAAAAGAACCCCCTAAGGCGGTTGAGCACACCCAGCTTCTGGGAGGCTGCCTTAGCAAGACTGGTAATATGGTCCTTCCAAATGAGAGCAGAAGAAAAAGAGACACCAAGAATATTGAGAGAAGATGAAGGATTGATTTTTGTATTGTTGAAGAATAAGGGATAGTCCGCTGGGAGATCCTGACGGGTAGATAGATGGAGAAATTGGGTTTTGAAAGCATTAAAGGTAACAAGGTTTTCTCTGCCCCAATTGGAGATAGTATTTAGATCAGAATTTAAGAGTTCTATGGCTTCATTACGTTTGTCGTTAAGGGATTGCTGGCTGGGGCGTTCTGAAAAACTAATGGAGTAGTGTAAGGTTGAGTCGTCTGCGTATGAATGGATGGGAATTAAGGTACAGTTAAGGAGATCATTTATAAAATTTAGAAAGAGAATAGGAGATAGGACAGAGCCCTGAGGAACACCAGAGTTTATAGGGTGAGGAAGTGAACAATGGCCGTCCACAACCGCGGCTATGGAACGGCCGGAAAGGAAATTAGAGACAAAGGCACAGATGGAGGGGTAGAAACCGAAGGAGGGTAGTTTAGAAATTAAAGATTTATGCCAGACTCTATCGAAAGCTTTGGATATGTCTAGTGCAATAGAAAAAGTCTCACCGAAGTCCCGAAAGGAGGATGACCAAGAGTTAGTAAGATATGAAAGAAGATCACCAGTAGAGCGACCCTTAAGGAAGCCATACTGGCGATCTGAGAGCAGATTATGAGAAGAGAAATGCTTAAGAAATTTGGAAGCAAGAATAGTTTCAAAAACTTTAGAAAAACAAGAGATGAGAGCAATTGGACGATAGTTGGAGGGTTGAGAGCGGTCACCCTTCTTTGGGACAGGTTGAATGTGAGCAAACTTCCAGCAAACTTACCTGGCGGTAAGTTCGCGATTACTTAGATATTATTAGATATTTTGTATAATTTATGTTTACAGTGCTGTTGTCTAGTTATATGCAAAATAATGTCCTCTGTTATAATATATTTTCCTGGTGATCTACGGGTATATAATACAGTATATATAATTTATGTTCTATTATTTATGTTTTTAGTGTTCTTGTCTAGTTCTATGCAATATAATGTCTATTTTGATATAATTTGTCAGTATTCAAATTATTGTTTTCCATGTATGTGTGTCTGATTGATCTTTAGTCCTGACCAAAATGTTCTAGCTGGAGAACCTTCGACAATCGATAAGGATAAACAAAAATAATCCTTAAGAGGTGGTGTTTAGTTTGCTCCCAAGACCTCCATCAAGCTAAACAAAAAAATACCCCCAAGACCCCCTTGCGAGATAAATGTGTACATTTTTCGGTAGAAAAATGTCAAGGCGAGTCCTCCTAAAGTATAGACTTGCTATCGCTGGCCAGGAAAAAGTCCACAACTAAATGGCATGAAAGGTCTTAAAATTGACAGTAATGTGGTGAAAGGTCTTAAAATTGCCAAACTAAAGGGGCGAACGTCCTAAAATATCAAAACTAATGGGGCTAAACATGAGAAAGAATGGGGTTCAGACAATAATTCCTCAAGTATACTACCGGTATAGCGGGTATATAGCCTTTGGAGATAGGCTTGCTCGTAGGAAAGCGTAGTTGTTGAAGGAGGAACAGAGGAACGAGAGCTTTCACAAACAAAGTCATTTAAGGGGAGATGGGCCGGTTTTCTGGACCACTTTCTCCCTCATGTTTATCCCCATTAGTTTTCAGATGTTAAGATGTTTGCCCCATTAGTTAGTCGATTTTAAGACCTTTCGCCCCATTTCGTCGTCAATATTTAGACCTTTCGTGCTATTTAGGTGTCGATTTTTTCCCTGGCGAACGATAGTGAGCCTGTAATGTTGGAAGAACCGGCTTTCGGCCGGGAAATTTTTCTACCGAAAAATGTACAAATTAATCCAGAAGGGGGATTTAATGGATATTTTTTTTAAATTTGATGGAAGTATAGGGAGGAAACTAGAAAAATAATAAATGCATGCAAAAATCGCCCAAAAAGTTAACCATCCCCCACCTGTTGCTGTGCATAACGTATGTGTGTGTTTGTGTGTGTGTGAGCAAGAGAGAGAGAGAGATGTTTAGGTAATACACATTGTAAATGGAAGGCATTTATTACAGGAATGTTGTGATGAGGAACGCCACGAAGCAAGTGCAAGTAGAGAATGTTTTGCCTAATTACAACAAAATACAATACGAAATATAATACAATTTATATACCAATAACCAGGATGTACTGGAGGCAGAATGAATAGGAACAATTAGATCTAGGCAAAGCATATTTCACAATTTTCTCATTATTTTTCTGTTCATGATATACAGACTATATGCAAATAAATGTGATATATATACTTGTTTATGTATTATTTACTTCATAGGTTTTCTCAACACACACTCCTGCAATAATACCTTCCCGTCATAGTTTTTATTACGCAGCTCTCTCTCTCTCTTTCTCTCTCTGTCGTCTTCGTCGTCAGGTGTGGCCAGGCATCACCCCCCCCCCCCCTCCCCCCATCTCCATCACGATAGCTAATCACTCCTATTCCCCGCTGATGGAAGGGAGGGGAGGGGAGGGGGAGGGGGAAATACAAGGGTCTATAATCGATCTGGGGCTTATAAGGCGGCCCTCTCTATAATTTCCAGAAGGCGTGCTTAAATTGTGTTGATTGAGACCCCGGGCGCAGATGTTACACATAGTTACACAGATACACAGACTGCACCAACCTTGTGGTCCCTAGTAGGCAGTCTGGACTTAATTATAACATAGAATTTGCCACAAAGTAAGGATAACAAAGCAGAAGGCTATTTCCCCACCCATCACTGTGAAGGTGAGAGAGAGAGAGAGAGAGAGAGAGAGGAAGATATAAAGGTGGGGGGAGGGAGAGAGAGAGAGAGTTGGAGGGAGGTGGAGGTGGAGGGAGTAATTAATATTAAATAATTTCAAGTGTAAAAATAATGCTATAAAGAGAGAGAGAGAGAGAGATAGAGAAAGAAAGAAATAAAGAGAGAGAGAACACCTTTCCAGAATGTGGAGTTCGTCTTGCACGACTTGCGGTTGCCCATGTTGGGTTAGCTTGGTTTCTCCTGTCTCACACTATGTCCTCCCTCACTATCTTTATTCTCTCTCTCTCTCTCTCTCTCTCTCTCTCTCTCTCTCTCTCTCTCTGTTGACCATATGACAGTGAGCAATGGTGTTTATTTTTTGTAATTAGTTGTCCCTTCTGTAGTTCAACAGGGATATGTCTTTGGCCCACTGTTGTTTATTATACAAAGGAAGTACAAAGGAGTACAAAGGAAATCAGGCAACACCAGGTCCAGCGACCCCCTCAAGGCTGCTTGCCCTCCAAAACACTGATGGTCAAGTTTCCAAACAGTATTTTTGTTTTTTCCCAAGCTCATTGCTGTCTTTGAAATATTAAATGTGTTTTACAATGTTGATTATATAAACGTCTTTAGCCTTAATATGAACACAGCACGGAACCATGATTTTAAGTCTTAGCTGTATATACTTAGTACTTGTATCATTTAATTTATTAATCTCACCCCTAACACCAACCGCCCCCCCCCCCCCCCAATGAAATTAATGAAAGCATGTGATCCTACCGAGACTCGAACCTGGGTTACCACATACAGTTCTCAAACACTCTAACCATTACACCATCAAGACAGTTAAAGATTAAGTACATGACTAACATTTTAAATCCATTTATTGAATACTGGATATCTATCAAATCATGCACTCAAACTCAACTGCACACTGAATAGTATAATGTTTAATTGAAAGGGAGGAACATTTTATGGGGCACAGATCTCTAAGGACCGACCTCGCTATGAAGAAATGCTTTACCATAAAGATGTGATTCATTGGAAAATAGTTCTTCAGTGAAATGCCTAAAGAAACGAGTAGCTAGTAATTCGTACACTTTGCAATAGATGTACTACATTGTATAATATGTACACTTTGCAATAGATGTACTACATTGTATAATTCGTACACTTTGCAATAGGTGTACTACATTGTATAATATGTACACTTTGCAATAGGTGTACTACATTGTATAATTCGTACACTTTGCAATAGGTGTACTACATTGTATAATATGTACACTTTGCAATAGGTGTACTACATTGTATAATTCGTACACTTTGCAATAGGTGTACTACATTGTATAATATGTACACTTTGCAATAGGTGTACTACATTGTATAATATGTACACTTTGCAATAGGTGTACTACATTGTATAATATGTTGTTTTCACCAAGAATATTTCCCTTGAATGGGCTGCAAGGTATTTGATATTCTAACCCTCCACCTCTCTCTCTCTCTCGCTCTCGCTCTCTCTCTCTCTCTCTCTCTCTCTCTCTCTCTCTCTCTCTCTCTCTCTCTCTCTCTCTCTCTCTCTCTCTCTCTCTCTCTGCTTAACCCCTTCTGTACCGGTGATGTACTTTTCATTATATGCTGGCAACTATTAGACGATTAGTGTAAAGCTTAGGAAAGACATCTACTCTTTAACAGACTACAGACTATCTCAATGAATCCTTTCAGCTACCATATATTCTTCTTAAGCTCCATTAAATCGTCTGAATGTAGGTGAAATAATAGAAATAAGACGTGCCGGTACAGAAGGGGTTAAGAAGAGACTGAACGATCATCTGATGGAGATTGGATAAGTATTAACCCTTTCACTACCGGGGATGTTTGAGGTATTATTTCAGCTCTATTTAGACGATTTGGTGCAGTCTAAGAAGGATCTGTGATAGCCAAAAGGGTTAAGTGAGATAGTTCGAAGCCTATTAATGGCTGGAGCCCTTTCCAAACTGAATCAAATCGTATATTAGTAGCTAAGATATAGTAAAAAGACGTCGCCGGTACAGAAGGGGTTAATGAATATATTTGTATGCAAGTGTAATTTATCTTTCAGACTAATTTCATTCTATCCTATAAAAAAACTTTCCTTGTTGGCATATCCTGACCCAGAAAGTTACACGTCCTCCTCTTTTCCGGTACTGTTTTTTAGCCGCAGGGGGCAGGAGGGTGGCGAGAGAGTTTTTTCCTGTGCTGTCCTATTCTTCTACTATAAAGTGCAAGTACCGCTCAACACTATAAACTGTCCCTGTCTCTAGCAGTATTAAGGTTGGACCACCTAGTAGGGACCGCAAGATCTGTGTGTGTCTGTGTAACTCTGTGTAGCTCTTTCATACATATCCTCCTTACCTCACCCCTCACCCCCAGGACCTCCCAGACACACAGACACACAGAGACAGGCGTGCGCGAGTGTTTCCTGTGTGTTAAAACTCCCGGTGATGGGCTATCTTTATTGTTGTTGCGATTCGCGTGATTTGTTACGGCGCGAGCTCGTGAACTTTTCCCTCCCTAACCACACACATAAACACGTACACCGGCACACGCACATACACATATATATCGACACACACACACACACACACACACACACACACACACACACACACACACACACACACACACACACACACACACACACACACACACACACAGCTCATCGTACAATTATCCTGTTTATATAAAAAGCATATATGTTATGTATTATTATTATTATAATTGTTGTTATATATCAGTATTATTATTAGTAGTAGTATAATTATTATCACTTAGCATTATTATACGCACACAAACATACACATATTTTAACACACACACACACACACACACACACACACACACACACACACACACACACACACACACACACACTTCACAAACACCCACACCCACACATACAGAAAAACGATCAAGCCAAGGATGTGAGGCGATAGCACCGAACCCACCATTTTGAGCCAATAAGATCAACAATCTATGAAGACCCTTAACTTCGGCAGTTTCGGAAGGCGTACGAACCCGGCTAGAGAGGTGTCGGTTTCGGCGCGTTGGTGGTTCACGATTCGCCGTCTATTATTTCGGCGCTGATCGGTTATACTTTGGGTGGGGATGGATGGGGGACGGGGAAGTTGAAGTGTGTGTGTGTGTGTGTGTGTGAGAGAGAGAAAAACAAATTGTGTTGTGTGTGTGTGTGTGTGTGTGTGTGTGTGTGTGTGAGAGAGAGAGGGAGAAAAAAAATTGTGTTGTGTGTGTGTGTGTGTGAAATTTACAATGAATAGCTCTCACCTTGGTAGTCCTGTCCCTAACCCACTACTCGAGTAAATGGTAAATATTGCACGATTCAAAGTGAAAAAGGACGAATCTGACATTTGTTATATACTGTATATACTGTATATATATATATATATATATATATATATATATATATATATATATATCAGTCATCTAGTTATTTAGTTAGTCCGATAGTGATTGTGTATGGGTATATTTCAGTGTGTGTGTGTGGGTTTTTTTTTGTCATATGTTGTGTTAGTGTGTGTGATTCTGAGTGTGTAAATAATGTGTGAGTGCCTGAGCATCCGTACCCCAAAACTCGACGTCCCCCCCCCCCCCCCACACACACACACACCATCTTCAGGAGTTTTATGTGCCAAGGGCCCGATTTTGGACGGCTCCGGACGCGGCTCCCCGGCGTGTGTTTGGGTAAGGGCCCGTAGTTTGAGGCAATCTTGGTCCATTATGAAGCAATATGGGGGCGCCGTTGAAAAAACATTCTTCCTCGCCTACAGCCATAGTGAGGCGGCGGGGGTATCTGAATTTATCTCTGGCTTGGCTTATTATATTTCTCTCTCGTGTGTTTGTTTGTTTTCTTAATTTTGTCGTCTCTATTCTGATTGTCTCTCTTTCTCTTCTTGCATCTGTGTTTCTCTTCTCACTCCTTTGCTTATTGATTTTTTTGGGGAATTTTCTCTTTCTATACTTTTTTTTCTCATTCGCTCTACTCTCCCTTTTTTTTTTTTCTTTAGTCTCTCTCGTCTTTTATCTCTCCTTCGCTTCTCTCAAGTGTTATCCCTGTATCTTTTTGTTTTGTGTGTGGTCTATTCTCCTTCTCTCTTGTTTGTTCTCTTTTCGTGTAGTCTCTTATTGTCTTCTCTTTTCTCTCCTTTCCTACTCTCGTCTCCCCTCTCTTCTCTTTTCGTATAGTCTCTTATGTGTTCTCTGTTCGTGTAGTCTCTTATTTTCTTCTCTTTTCGTGTAGTCTCTTATTTTCTTCTTTTCGTAGTCTCTTATTTTCTTCTCTTTTCGTGTAGTCTCTTATTTTCTTCTTTTCGTAGTCTCTTATTTTATTCTCTTTTCGTAGTCTCTTATTTTATTCTCTTTTCGTGTAGTCTCTTATGTTCTTCTCGTTGCTATCCTTTTCCTACTCTCGTCTCCCCTCTCTTCTCTTTTCGTATTTTTCCTCTCCTCCTTCTCTTGTGTTTACTCTCTTTCAATGTCGTCTATTTTCTTATTTCTTTCTCTTTTTCTTATAAGCTCATCTAGTTTCTTCAGTCTCTCTCTTCTCTCGTTTGCTTTTCTCTTGTCTTCTCTGTTTTCTTCATACCTAATTTCCTCCTTTCTACTCTTCTCTCTCTCTCTCTCTCTCTCTCTCTCTCTCTCTCTCTCTCTCTCTCTCTCTCTCTCTCTCTCTCTCTCTCCCTCCCTTTATCTACGGAATCAGGAGCACCGGCAAAGGAAAGAGAGAACCCGAAAAATATACAGTAAGTGAAACAAAAGTGGCCCGGCGAATTTCGAAACCGATCACGAAAATTGAAATAAAAAATAATATATATGGGGAGAAATCTTTGGCGGCTCTTATCAGCCTATTCTTGTGCCAAATATATAGATGTGAGAACTGCGCGAGAAATGCACTTGTTGTTTGGGCATTGCGGGCATAATCGGAAATGCTCTGGACACGAAATATTTATCTGATTAAGGGGAGGCAGACCGTTTTTATGGACCCCCTTCTCCCTAATGTTTAGCCCGACTAGTTTTGAGATTATAAGACGTTCACCCCATTAGTTTGGCGGTTTTAACACCTTTCGCCCCATTTCGTTGTCAATTTTAAGACCTTTCGTGCCATTTAGGTGTTGATTATTTCCTGGCGAGCGATAGCGAGCCTGCATTTTTAAGAGGAACCGGCCTTCTACCGAAAAATGTACAAATTAATCTTGAAGGGGGTCTTGGAGGTGTTTATCTAAGCTTGATGAAGGTCTAGGGAGGAAACTAAAAAAATATATGAATAAATGAATTAATAGACCAAACAAACGGTCTGCCTCCCCTTAAGAGCATAGTTTAATGTGTAGCAGTTATTTTCCTTTTTGTGTTTCTGCATGCGACCTTTCGTCTCCCTGTTAGTCTCTTTATTTCATGTTCGGAATGTTTTAAGTTTCAGTTTATATGGTAGCTATATAATACTGTATATATTTTCCACCAATAATTAAACGTGGCTCACAATCAAACTGTGTGGTGATGGGCTGGTCTATCAGAGTGAGAACTGACCGATCTCTGCCATACCCATAGCTTACTCTGACTGTTCCTTTAACTTATATATTTTCTAGATCTCAAGTGACGGCGTCTTTTCCGTGGATTGACCTCCCAATCTACCAAGATTGGAAGCCAAAGCGTCACATTTTTCCCTTGCCCCCCAACTTTCTCTTCATAATTGCTGAGGGGCACAGGGCCCTGGGTGGGGCTTTGGTTTCCCGGACGTTTCCGCACCCTCCTCAGCTCCCCGCCATGCAGTGGCTTCGGTCACCCAGGCTTTATTGTGGTCGGCAGGGAGGGTTCTGTGGGGGCGCTCGGTTATGGCCTTGGAATTGCTCGGGGCCTTGGGGCTGTTCGGCCAGGCAGCTTGGGGAACAACAACAACAACAACAACAACCCACATATGTAACAATATATGTTAAGTAAATGTATTTATGTGTATAAGTTTCCGCATGCTAAGATTATTTTAATGGTTATTGCAAGATAAGAAAAGGCTAAGGCTAAGCTGAAAGAAATTTAGGGTGAATTAGAGTATGTTAGGGTTAAGGGGAGATTTCCACTTGAGGGATGTTTTCCTTTACCCCTTTCCTCTCCCTCATGTTTAGCCCTATTGCTTTTGAGATTTTAAGACGGTCGCCCCATTAGTTTGGCGATTTTAAGAACTTTCACCCCATTTATATCACTTTTAAGACCTTTCGTCCCATTTAGGTGTCGATTTTTTCCTGGCGAACAATAGCGAGCCTGTAATTTAAGAGGAACCGGCCTTTGGCCGGGAAATTTATCTTGAAAGGGGGTCAAGGGGGTGTAATTTCAAGTTGGATGGAAGTCTAGGAAACACACTAAAAACCTCCCCTTAAGTTATTAAGATTAAGGGTATCCTAATGTTGCGGTTAGACTAGGATGTTGATGACGAGACGCTTCTAAAGACTGCCCATGTATCTCCGGGGCGAAAATACCATCCAGTGAATCGACCGACAACCATTTGAGTGGTAGTCGCATTTCTTGAACTGGAAATTGACTGGAACGGTTGGCTATGATTCTGCCTGTTCCATTTATTCCAATTTTCCCCCACGGCTATCGCGCTCATTAATCGGCAAATTACACCTCCTTCCCATTACCTGAACGTGCCATCATCGCCACACAGCTAAGCGGGGTTCGATCCTCGTTCACTAGAGCTGGTACCACGCGAACTTTTTTTTGTATGACTTTTCTCTCTCTCTCTCTCTCTCTCTCTATATATATATATATATATATATATATATATATACAGTATATTTTTATTGTAACTTTAGTCTGGCAACTTAGGAGCTACATTTAATAAGTATAATCTTACGTACACGATTCTGTTTCAGTCTGGTTTTCAATAGTCTCAAACCATTGCCAGAATTAAGGTGTAGATAAAAATTGACGATAAAAACTCTCGTGTGAAACCTCTTTAAATCGTGGTTTTGAGGGTTCGATGCGGGATTATGAAATTGAAGGCTGGTGTGAGTTGTGACTTCTCCGATCTGCGGTGATTGTCAGTTTGGATTGACGTTTGTTCGGCGATTTTCTGCTAAGTGAATATTCCTTTTCATGGCTTGCGAAATAATGAGAGAAGCTGATTTTTATTTGTTATGCTTTTAGAACATAAGAAAAATGGAAATCTGCAGAAGACCTATTTGTTCTTTTATACCTCTTTTCTTATGTGTTTTTTCTTTTCTTCTAGACTACGGTACTACAATACCATACACATTATGGGCATGAAAGGTGTAAATGAAGTGTCCATAATAATGTACCCTTATAAAGGGTTGGGAAACCTCCCACCAAAACATTGAAGAATGTATTCCTTTCTCAATATGTTATCGCCCATATCAATTTTCTCTCTCATATGTTAAGTATATGGGTTTTGCAGGGTATGTTTGTCTTCATAGCACCTGTGTTTCCATTGAATACACACACACACACACACACACACACACACACACACACACACACACACACACACACACACACACACACACACTAACTACTCATTTAATTTACTATATAATCCATTCAATGTTTTTCTCTCTCTCTCTCTCTCTCTCTCTCTCTCTCTCTCTCTCTCTCTCTCTCTCTCTCTCTCTCTCTCTCTCTCTCTCTCTCTCTCTCTCTCTCTCTCTCTCATAGACAGCAACTGATCCAACCACCCCACGGTAGACGACACCTCAATTAATGATTATTAGTCCAAATTATAGAGGCGGCCGAGCTCTTTGGTATTCAGAGGGCCAGTCTAAGTGGTGGTGGTGGTGATGGATTGGTGGTGGTGATGTGGGGGAGATATTGGTGGTGATGGTATTGGTGGTGGTGATGTGAGGGAGATATTGGTGGTGATGGTATTGGTGGGGGTGATGTGAGGGAGATATTGGTTGTGATGATGGTGGTGGTGGTGGTGGTGGTGATAATAATTTATGCGGTGCAAATATTGGTGGTGATGGTGGTGGTTGTGTTGAAACATTGCTGATGGCGATTATTGAGGGAGATAGTAATGGAGTGTGAGGTATTGGAGATGATGATTGTGGTGGTGATAATTTTAGTTGATGGTTTTATGGGTATAGCAGTGGCTGAATGGTTCTCCGTGAATGTGGTAGTAGTGGTGGTTGAGGAGGGTGGTGGTAGTGGTGGTAGTTTGGTATGTTAGAGGTGGTGGTACTGGTTGTTGAGGAGGGTCATAGTGGTGGTGGTAATGGTGGTTGAGGAGGGTCATGGTGGTGGTAGTGTGGTATGGTAAAGGTGGTGGTTGAGGAGGATGGTAGTGGTGGCAGTATGGTATGTTAGAGGTGGTGGTAGTGGTTGTTGATGGGGGTTATGGTGATGGTGGTAGTAGAGGTTGATGGAGAGTGTCATAGAGGTGGTAATTTGGTATGGTGATGGTTGTGATGGCTGTTGAGGAAAGTCGTGGTGATGGTGGTAGTACTAGTGACTAAGAAGGGCGCAATAGTGGTGGTAGTTTGGCATGATGGTGGTAGTAGAGGAGGGTTAGGGTATTGATGGTGGTGGTTGTGGTTTTAGTGGTTGTATGTTGGTCAAGGTTGTGGTAGTGGTGGGTCTTTGTTTCGGTGGGCTCTGGGTTCAGTTTCTATCTCCCGTTCCACGTGTACAGTATATATTGTCCATTTAACCTTTTCTGTATGTGTGGCTGATTGTCTGTATATTTATCCGTCTATGTAGATATCTTCAAGGTGTTCTATGGACGGAACAGATAAATATAACTGAAATTTCCTTAAATGTCAACAGGAACACGATGTATGTAAAGTAAACGAAATGATTAAGAGGAAATGTAGCAACTAACATGGTTGTATACTACCCTCAATGTGAACATATATCACTCGTTGGCTTCTCATGGCCTCTTTAACCGTTTACTGTGAGTATTTATACCTCATTTTCACTCAAACCACAATCACCCTCGTAAGGAAAACTGAATTTGTTGTTGCTTTCATTGTTTTGTTATCCTACGTTATATATAAGATTGGATAAACCTACACATCTCACACCCCTTCTCAAAGAGGATGATCAGATGTTTTTGTTCGTTATTCGATAAATTCACTTCGTGGTTACATGCACACACGCCCCACCCCACTTACGCCCACGCGCGCGCGCACACACACACACACACACACACACACACACACACACACACACACACACACACACACACACACACACACACACACACTCACTCACTCTCTAGTCCCCACCCACCCCATCCACACTTTGTTATTATCCACTTCTCGGAGTTGTTCAGAACAAGCCGACCCATTCTCTCCGGCCACCCCCTTTCTTCTTCGGCTCATCCGTAATTTATTCTATACACACGAGTTTTTTTCCGGCATCTTTCCTCGGCAACACTGATCTGGAAACGTGTAAATTCTAGTCATTGAAATAATCTTATAAGTACAACACCTTCTTCTTTGGTCTCTCCGTAATTTATTCTGTGCACACGAGCGCTTTTTCCGGCATTTTTTCTCGGCAACTCTGGTCTGGATGCCTTTTAAGTCCATTTTTGCCCCATTTCAGCTAAATATAACTAACGCCTGCATTCTTCCCGATATCATATGAACAAGAGCCTCATAATACCGCCGTGTTAGCTTCTATCTCTACGTTTTACATGTGTCCAGTGATCTGTAGACATTTAATGCCCTGTATGTGCCGATATTGTATGCTCATGGGCCTCATAATGCCCTGTATGTGCCGATATTGTATGCTCATGGGCCTCATAATGCCCTGTATGTGCCGATATTGTATGCTCATGGGCCTCATAATGCCCTGTATGTGCCGATATTGTATGCTCATGGGCCTCATAATGCCCTGTATGTGCCGATATTGTATGCTCATGGGCCTCATAATGCCCTGTATGTGCCGATATTGTATGCTCATGGGCCTCATAATGCTACCGTGATAACTTATATCGTTACGTGTTGCATGTATTCAGTGATCTGTATAAATTCGATGTTTGTGTAGGTGCCGATATCGTATGCACAGGAAACTCCTAATGCTGTCAGAAAAACAAATCTCACAGGTAAAAAACAAACAAACAAACATAAAGCCAAACAAAGAAAGACCCTTGTATGGGACTCACCCGTAAGGTATTCCTCTTACATCATGTCTTCTCTTTCTTAAGGGGACATTTGTATTCTCCATCTAACTTTATAAAATGCCTCCTAGACCCTCCTTCAACATATATTTGTAAATTTGTCGTTAAAAGAATGTGTTCCAGCCGAAGGACGGGTTCCTCCTAAATTACAGGCTCGCTATCGTTCACCAGGAAAAAAATCGGCACCTAAATGGCATAAAAGGTCTCGAAATCGCCAAACTAATGGGGTTAAACATGAGGGAGGAGAAAAATAGCGTATGTGTCTCCCCCGTAATGTATTCCTCCTTACACCATGTCTCCTCTTTCGTAAAACATTGTTCCTGGCACTCGCTGTCTAAGAGGAACAGCTCCGGGTAATGTCGGGGTGATGGCTGGCCGGGACCATTGTGAAAGTAAACAGTATGTGTGTAACTATTAATTTATTTAATGGCTACATTGGCCTCAGAGTTAACCGTGAAATTGTGGGCATCCGCGGGGTTTCAGAAGGCTTGGTCCGGGGTTTCGCTGAGTTTCGTGCGTTTCTTGAGTGAGGGAGGAGGGAGGGTGTTCTGGCGTTATTCGGTCGTCAACTTTATATTCCAGCATCATTTCAAGGTCATTGTAGATCATTGCCGGCAACTAGATTGATGGTAGATTGTCTTAGGTAGCTGTATTCATATATACCATTAATTCAGAAGCTACAGGACTAGATATACCTTGGAAAGTATTCGTGTAACTCCTTCCTTTACCGGCGTCACATTTTCTTCCTCGTTTGAGCGAAAGTGAGTGGAAGGGGAGGCGATGTGTCTGGGAGGGCGACCTGTCCAAGCCGACCCTTAATAGTACGCTTATTATGAACTTATTTACATTTAAGGAGAGGTTTATATTTTTTTCAGGGACCCCTTCTCCCTCATATTTAGCCCCATTAGTTTTGAGATTTTATGACATTCGCCGAATTAGTTTGGCGGATTTAAGACCTTTCACCCCATTCCATTGCCAATATTAAGACATTTCGTACCAATTTGGTGTTGATTTTTTCCCTGGCGAGTGATAGCGAGCCTGTAATTTATGGTACCGAAAAATTTGCAAAATTATATCGAATGGGGGTCCTGGGGGTATTGTTGTTATGCTTCATGGAGGTCTATAGAGGAAACTAAAAAAATATATATTGAATAATTAAATACAAAAATTTATAAAAATATCCTCTTCAGCTGCAAGTATTACCTACCTTGATCCCACCTTGAAATATCTGCAGCTAATAATCACCTACGAGTTATTATGTTTTTTTTTTCCACCAACCAACTTCACCTCCAAACTCAATTAATGAAATCAACAAATACATGTGGCACTCCAAGGACCCGAACCTAGGACACTCACATCGAAACTCCGCGCACTTATGCATTACGCTATCAAGACAGATAGGCTTAGCGGGCATCCACATAATAGGACAGACAGAGAGGGGTAGGAAGGGGTGAGTCTGGATGGCCTACAGTTACAAAATGGTCTAGCTACCTTGTGGAGGGGTGTAGGAGAAGTGGATGGAGTGAGGCTGGACTGAAACGGATGGCATACAAGTATATTGAGAGGTGGATAAGGTGTGGATGGGGTAAGGATGGACTGCTACATATGGGCTACAGGTATATTGAGAGGTGGATAGGGTGTGGATGGGGTAAGGATGGACTGCTACATATGGGCTACAGGTATATTGAGAGGTGGATAGGGTGTGGAGGGGGTAAGGATGAATGCTACATATGGGCTACAGGTATATTGAGAGGTGACTGAGAGGTGGATAGGGTGTGGATGGGGTAAGGATGAACTGCTACATATGGGCTACAGGTATATTGAGAGGTGGATGGGGTAAGGATGAACTGCTACATATGGGCTACAGGTATATTGAGAGGTGACGGAGAGGTGGATAGGGTGTGGATGGGGTAAGGATGGACTGCTACATATGGGCTACAGGTATATTGAGAGGTGACGGAGAGGTGGATAGGGTGTGGATGGGGTAAGGATGGACTGCTACATATGGGCTACAGGTATATTGAGAGGTGGATAGGGTGTGGAGGGGGTAAGGATGAACTGCTACATATGGGCTACAGGTATATTGAGAGGTGACGGAGAGGTGGATAGGGTGTGGATGGGGTAAGGATGGACTGCTACATATGGGCTACAGGTATATTGAGAGGTGGATAGGGTGTGGATGGGGTAAGGATGGACTGCTACATATGGGCTACAGGTATATTGAGAGGTGGATAGGGTGTGGATGGGGTAAGGATGGACTGCTACATATGGGCTACAGGTATATTGAGAGGTGGATAGGGTGTGGAGGGGGTAAGGATGAACTGCTACATATGGGCTACAGGTATATTGAGAGGTGACGGAGAGGTGGATAGGGTGTGGATGGGGTAAGGATGGACTGCTACATATGGGCTACAGGTATATTGAGAGGTGGATGGGGTAAGGATGGACTGCTATATATGGGCTACAGGTATATTGAGAGGTGGATAGGGTGTGGATGGGGTAAGGATGGACTGCTATATATGGGCTACAGGTATATTGAGAGGTGGATAGGGTGTGGATGGGGTAAGGATGAACTGCTACATATGGTCTACAGGTATATTAAGGGGACCGGCCCGGTTTTTTATTTGTTTCTGGGTAGTAGCCATTCGACCCCATTCAGCCTACTGTTTTCAGACGTTTATCCTCAACCAGGTGTCGATTACACCTGGCGAGAGATAGCGAGCCAGCATATTTTGGATTATGTTTTAGACAGCTGACATAATTTGTAAATTTGTCGGTAGAAAAATTTCTCCGGCGAAGCCGGATTTCTCCATACAATGGAGCTCTCGGAGCTCGGAGCGCGAGCTCTCGCTCGCCAGGAAAAAAATCAATACCTGAATGGGGAGTAACGTCTTAAAACAGTTGACTGAATGGATAAAACCCAGAGAAAAAAGCAGGTCGGAGAGGTGGAGAGTGTGTGGCTGGGGTAAGGATGAACTGCGACGGATGAGCGGCAGGTATATTCTCTTGGACTAGAGGAGCCTGTCGCTAGGAAAGAGGCCCTCGAATTTCTCGCTACTCTGTTTACGAGATTATTTGTGTTCGTTATTTATTGCAGTACCGGTAGTCACTCTGATAAACAATATGATGATCGCTCGTAATTATTAGTATCATTCACTATATTCAAACGTATGAAGAGCATGGCGGAACTAGAAACTTTATTAATATTGATGTTATCCTATTGACGTCTGTAGAAGCTTCCTAAATTGTAGAGAATCGTCTAATGGTTGCCAGAATATATCGAAAACAATTTCTTGATTTTTTTTTTTTTTTTTTTTTTTTTATATATAAAATGCAAAATTAGCTTATGTAACATTGGGATTTGTAGTGAGGTTGTGATCCTAATTGAGAGGATTATTAAGGTCGGAATAGAAGAGCATTTATACCGGAGACTTTTGTTCAACATTATTATTTTTTATTTAATGTATATACCGGTATATATATATATATATATATTTATTTATTGTATTATATTTATTCATTTATTACCATTTTGAAGCTATATTTCCATCGATATTGTCAAATTTACTGACGTTATATTGGCCTAGTTTGATGAAATCTTATAGAACTTAATTCAGAATCTTTCAGACAAGAATTGCTAAAAAGAAAAGAGAAAACAAATAAATATTATAAGAACATAGTTAACAAATAATAATGCCGACAAAATACGCTCGTGTGACTCGCCTCTTACTTTTCTCCATCACCGGGTGGCCCCTACCCCCCTTCCTACCCGGCGGGCCACCTCACCGCGGGGCTCGAGTTAAAATTCATGAAATAATTACAAGGCATCGCCGCTTGTTAGGACAGGCGAGGCGAGGCATGATACCCAGAACACCGTATATGAGGAGAGTTTGGTACCCTCCCCAATTTACCTTCCATGTTGCATACCAGCAGACTGTATTAGTCGAGGGGACAGAGTACGTATTTGAGTCTAACGTACCTTGATTCCGGGCCTCTGTCACTCTTTCATCTTTAAGGTGGACACTTGTTACAAGCAGCTTTGCCTTTTGTCTCTTTCATACACATAGAAAAGAAAGGTAAAGGTTCCCAAATAAATTTTAATTTACCCTGTGATTTATGTATGGAAGGAAAAATAGTATGATTAAGGGGAGGTATTTAGTTTGTTCCCTACGTTTTCATCAAGCTTAAAATTACACCCCTAGACCCCCTTTCAAGATAAATTTGTACATTTTTCGGTAGAAAAATTTCCCGGCCGGAGGCCGGTTGCTCTTAAATTACAGGCTCGCTATCGCTCGCCAGGAAAAAATCGACACCTTAATGGTACGAAAAGTCTTAAAATTGACAGAAATGGGGCAAAATGTCTTAAAATGTCAAAACTACTAGGGCGAACGTCTTAAAATCTCAAAAGCAATGGGGCTAAACATGAGGGAGAAACGGGTCCAGAAAAAAATCCCTCAAGTGGAAATCTCCCCTTAAAGTAGACGTGTATTTTCTTCTTGAGTAGTTACAGAAGAATATACAAAGGAATGCGAACAACAACAGACCGACTGGTCCTGACGAGGTTGTTTAGTTTAAGGTAAGATGGAGAAGAATGTTAGTGGTGGCTGTGGCGATTTTTCAGACGGATAATTACTTTAACCCCTTCAGTACGATGACGTCATGAATATTCCAACATCCTCTGCATTGGTATCTCTACCATCGTCATTCACTTTATCAATACCATTATCAGCAGCACTATAATAGCATCAAGGTTTAGCAATGTGTGCATTATGGGGGATTTTAATTTTCCGAACATTGATTGGCAGCACCAAATAGGCGACTCCGATTCAGTAGAGTTTATTGAGGTAGTACAAGATAGTTTTTTATTTCAATTCATAGATACGCCGACTAGAGGTATTAATATTCTTGATTTAGTTTTCAGTAACAATGAACATATGATAAATAATGTAGAGATTGGTGACCACCTAGGAAATAGCGATCATAAATCTATTTATTTTAATATACAATGGACAGGGAATGCTAAAGAGAATACGACACTTATCCCAGATTTCAGAAAAGCCGATTATGGTGGGCTAAGAAGAGACTTAAGGGTGGACCCTATTGTTAAGCAATTAAGTCAGGATATGCCAGAGTTAAACTTGCCACCTACATATAACCAGTTTATTGCTTCACTCCACAATGCTCAAAATAAATATATCCCTAATAGAAGATTTAGATCGACGCAGAACCAACCAAAATGGATGACTAATAAGCTAATAGATCTTATAGGAAAAAAGAAAGGAATATATCGAAAAATAAGAAAGGTGAAAATCATTTACATATATACTATCAGACTCTATCAAGACAGGTCAAAAAGGAAATCAGGAAAGCAAAAATAAATTATGAAATAAGGATAGCCAGCGACTCAAAAAATAACCCTAAAGCTTTTTACCAACTATAAATCTAAAGTTAGAGATGTAATAGGCCCCCTAAAAACTTCAATAGGAGAAATAACAGAAAATGATTTAGAAATGTGCAGTACATTAAATAGTCAGTTTCTTTCCGTTTTCACTAATGAAAATTTGGCACAGATTCCAGAAGTCAATATGGTATATAGTGATAGTATAGAAAATATGTTAAGTACAGTTAGTATAAGTAGAAATGATGTGCTTAAGGAAATTGACAGACTGAAACCTCAAAAATCGCCTGGTCCTGACGAGGTATATGCTAGAGTATTAAAAGAATGCAGAGATGAGTTAAGTAGTCCATTAGCATTTATATTTAACAAGTCATTAGAAACAGGTTTAGTTCCAGAAGCTTGGAAGCTTGCAAATGTAGTTCCGATCTTCAAAAAAGGTGATAAATCGATAGCATCCAATTACCGTCCCATTAGTCTCACATCAATCATAGGAAAGTTGCTAGAGTCCATTATTGCTAGGAAAATTAGAAGCCACTTAGTAAAATTTAACTTAATAAATTCTTCTCAGCATGGATTCACTCAGGGACGTTCTTGCCTTACTAATTTGCTTAGCTTTTTCTCAGAGGTATATGAAGCAGTAGATAGTGACAAGTCATATGATATTATATATTTAGATTTCAGTAAAGCTTTCGACAGAGTCCCTCATGAGAGATTGATGAGAAAGGTTGAGGCACATGGAATAGGAGGGTCGTTGTTGGGATGGATTAGGTCATGGCTAATTGGTAGGAAACAGAGAGTCAGCATAAATGGTACCAAGTCAGAGTGGGGAGCAGTCAAAAGTGGTGTCCCCCAGGGATCGGTATTAGGGTCCCCTGTTGTTTCTTATATACATAAATGACCTAGATTTAGGTATAACTAGTAGGATAAGTAATTTCGCAGACGATACTAAAATGGGGAGATCAATTGATTCAGATAGCGATATAGAGTGCCTCCAAAGGGATCTAGATACCTTACATGAATGGTCAGTAAATTGGCAGATGAAGTTTAACATTGACAAATGCAAGGTATTAAAGATAGGGAAGATGCAAACAAATGTTAAATATAAACTAGCTAATTTAGAATTAGAAAATTCAGACTGCGAGAAAGATCTAGGTGTGTTTGTTAGCAATGATTTGAAGCCTAGAAAACAGTGTATAGACGTTCGTAATAAGGCAAACAGGATTCTCGGGTTCATCTCTAGGAGTGTGAGTAACAGAACTGCTGATGTTATCTTAAAACTTTACTTGTCATTAGTGAGACCCCATATGGATTATGCTGTCCAATTTTGGTGTCCTTATTACAGAATGGACATAGATTCATTGGAGAGAATTCAGCGTAGAATGACAAAAATGATCCATAATATTAGAAATTTTCCGTATGAAGAAAGGTTGAAGAAATTAGGTTTACATTCGTTAGAGAGACGCAGAGTTAGAGGGGATATGATAGAGGTGTTCAAGTGGGTTAGTGGGATTAACAAAGGGGACATGACAAATGTACTAAAGCTCAGTGATAGCGAAAGAACTCGTACCAATGGTTTCAAATTAGATAAATTTCGTTTTCGAAAAGATATAGGCAAATATTGGTTTGGTAACAGAGTTGTAGATGGGTGGAATAGGCTACCAAGTGATATAGTGGGATCAAGAACGATAGGGAGCTTTAAGAAAAAATTGGATAAGCATATGGACGAGAAGGGTTGGGTGTGAAGGGGGATCAGCCGGGTTGGGCCAATCAGCGCTCTGCAGACCCCCGTAATCCTGCGTTAATCTCTAACCGGTTTGGTAAGATGATCCTCAGGGTATTAGAGTGTTGAGCCTATAATTGGGCTTTGTAATTGGGGTTGTGTGGGACAGGGATCTGCCTTGCTT
The DNA here is from genome assembly GCA_032716605.1 of Paralithodes platypus. Classification (NCBI taxonomy): domain Eukaryota; kingdom Metazoa; phylum Arthropoda; class Malacostraca; order Decapoda; family Lithodidae; genus Paralithodes; species Paralithodes platypus. Next base: position 14,412,497 of record CM064520.1, read on the forward strand.
AGGCCAATCGGCTTTCTGCAGACTCCCATTTTCTTATGTTCTTATGTTCTTATAATTGTCTTGTTCTCCCCACTCACAATCTTCGTCATATCTTAAGCATCAAACAATTCCAGTAATACGAGTTATCTTCCAATTCCACACAATATTGTCATGAACACAAACTTATATTTTACAAGGATGCCAGTAAATGATTTATCTTCTTGTAATTTCAGATAACAATCATGGGTTAATGGTTAATGGCTACTGATGACTCCTGATAAGGAATATAATTACACTAGGGAAACGAGGTAATATGCTTGAAAACACACCTCCTTCACACGGCTCATATAAAGTTTGTGGCATTCATAATTAAATATAATATGTTGTGTCTTGGTTTTCCACAGTACCAGAGAAAACGGGTTGTGGTTAGTTATTACGGAGATATGGTGTCATTCTTTTCAGGGGAGATGGGCCGTTTTTCTGGACCCCTTCTCCCTAATGTTTAGGCCCTCTAGTTTTGAGATTATAAGACGTTCGGCCCATTAGTTTGGCGATTTTAACACCTTTTGCCCCATTTCGTTGTCAATTCTAAGACCTTTCGTGCCATTTAGGTGTCGATTTTATCCTGGCGTGCGATAGTGAGCCTGCAATTTTAAGAGGAACCGGCCTTCGGCCGGTAAATTTTTCTACCAAAAAATGTAAAAATTTATCTTGAAGGGGGGTCTAGGGGGTGTTTTCCTAAGCTTGATGGAGGTCTAGGGAGGAAACTAACAAAATATATGAATAAATGAATTAATAGACCAAACAAACGGCCAGTCTCCCCTTAAATGGGACTTGTGCATGCGGGCTTTTTTTTCCAGCATACACTGAAATTAAAGGAAGTTAATGTTGGTTCAGAGATATACCAGTGATAAATATTGATAGAACATACTGTATAATACAAAATTAAAGTCCGGACGAATTTCATCCCATTCCCGTCACCGCTCAGATCCTTGCCTATCGCCATTATTGTACTTCTCCATCGCCGTTCCTATCAACCGTTCACATCCATTCTCCTCCTTGTCCGTTCCCATCGCTATTCGTGTCCGCTCCCATCGCCGTTCCTATCACCCGTTCCCATTGCCGTTCGTGTTCCATTCCTATCTCCGTTCGTGTCTGTTACCATCACCGTTCGTGTCCGTTACCATCGCCGTTCGTGTCCGTTACCATCGCCGTTCGTGTTCCATTCCTATAGCCGTTCGTGTCCGTTCCCATCGCTGTTCCTATCACCCGTTCTTATCGGCTCACCTTCCCCTTCCTTCGTGTCCGCCGTTGCTCTCGCCGTAGTTATCGAGGTGGTTGCTAATGATCAGGTATCGTGTGTGAGTGACTAATTGGGGTGTGTTTAGCGGGGTTTATTATGTTGCCTTCATAATTATACCGCTCCTTAGGTGGGGTGCGTGTTCCTGTCTCTCTTTCTTGTTCTCTTGCTCGCTCTTGCGTTCTCTCTCTCTCTCTCTCTCTCTCTCTCTCTCTCTCTCTCTCTCTCTCTCTCTCTCTCTCTCTCTCTCTCTCTCTCTCTCTCTCTCTCTCTCTCTCTCTCTCTCTCTCTCTCTCTCTCTCTCTCTCTCTCTCTCTCTCTCTCTCTCTCTCTCTCAAAATTGAGTCCCGAGTACTTGTCTAACAGGTAGACAGCAGTCAGTCGTTATCAGTAGAGTTTCTTCTGAGTGAATTCCTGTCACATCTGGAGTTCCACAGGGATCTGTCCGTCGCCCGCTGCTGTTTATCAACTAGTGTCAATGATATCGATATTGGTCTGATGAGTGGGATCGACTCCCAAGTTTGCAGATGACATATCTTGGAGTGAATGTTAAGAATCCTAAAAGAGTTGAACAATTCATAATGGACCTTATTGACTTTGGTGAATGGTGGAGACATGGCAGACGCCACTAATCTTGGAGAAGTGCAAGGCGATGCATATGTTCCAAGCATATCCCAAAGACAAATATTCACTACTGGGAAAGACTCTGAAAGTGATTGACTTAGAAAAGGATTTGGGTCTAAAGATAATGTCGGACAGGTTGGGAGTGAGGTATCCAACTGACCAGGATTCGAACTCACTCACTCCAGGTATTTGGTTGTTGTAAGTAGCACTGACCAAGATTTCCGAACAATGCATTGAAGTAGAGAACAATTCCCAGAAATTGCAATGGTATAATATGATACAATTGCAATGGTATAATATGAGACAATTGCAATGGTATAATATGAGACAATTGCAATGGTATAATATGAGACAATTGCAATGGTATAATATGAGACAATTGCAATGGTATGATAGAGACAATTGCAATGGTATAATATGAGACAATTGCAATGGTATAATATGAGACAATTGCAATGGTATGATATGAGACAATTGCAATGGTTTAATATGAGACAATTGCAATGGTATAATATGAGACAATTGCAATGGTATAATATGAGACAATTTCATTATAGAAAAAAGGAGATTGTATTGACACTTTACAATGCTCTAATACGGCTCTAGAGTAGGCTGTTTAATTCACGTCTTGAACACTAAGGACAGATACAGAGCGCCAATAAAGAGTCCAAGCTAGGGCTACAAAGCGTATTCCATCGATTGGAAAACTTAGCTATCTTAGTTTTCCAATCGATGGAATAAGCTGTGTAGCCCTAGCTTGGACTCTTTTACACAGAAAGAGTTGAGAGCTGTTGGTCTCTTAGCTGGAAATACATAGACTACACGGTTAACCCATTGACGTCAATAAAGTATTTAATAGGGTTGGGAACGGGCATTGCAACAATATTTGATTCTAAATTAGAATACCACACCCAACAATGGCTAGAAGTTATAATGGAAGAGGTTCGTCACTAGTATGCGAGGATTTTTTTCTTCACATATAAGATCTTTTCTTCCTGGAACATACTTCTCTCAGAAGTTGTAAATATTTCTTCAGTAGAACAGTTTAAGGGGAGGCAGACCGTTTTCCTGGACCCCCTTCTCCCTAATGTTTAGCCCCACTAGTTTTGAGATTATAAGACGTTCGGCCCATTAGGTTGGAGATTTTAACACCTTTCGCCCCATTTCGTTGTCAATTTTAAAGACCTTTCGTGCCATTTACGTGTCGATTAGTTCCTAGCGAGCCTGCAATTTCAAGAGGAACCGACCTTCGGCCGGGAAATTTTTCTACCGAAAAATGTACAAATTTATCTTGAAGGGGGGTCTAGGGGGTGTTTTCTAAGCTTGATGGAGGCCTAGGGAGGAAACTAAACCAATATATGAATACATGAATTAATTAATAGACCAAACAAAGGGTCAGTCTCCCCTTAAGAAGAGAGTAAATAGTGTATTGTATCCTCTCTAATGAGTGCAATGCCCTACGCAATCTTTCAATCGGAATGTACCGCAAGGTCTTTGAGATAGCAAATATTCCTTGTATCTCTCTCCTCTTCTGTTATCCATGTGTTTAGTAATTATTATGTTGATAAATATTATGGTCCTTAAATTGTGCGTGTTGCTGTATGTTGTTCTCTCTCTCTCTCTCTCTCTCTCTCTCTCTCTCTCTCTCTCTCTCTCTCTCTCTCTCTCTCTCTCTCTCTCTCTCTCTCTCTCTCTCTTCCTCTCCTCTTCTCTCTCTCTCTCTCTCTCTCTCTCTCTCTCTCTCTCTCTCTTTTTTGCTGTGTGTGTGTGGCACTGTACTGAAAATTACATTTAATTAATCCCTAGAAACTGAGTACCACCTGAATGCTGGAAGGAAACCAATGTGATCCAAATCTTTAAGAAAAGATGAGATTATGAGTGCCTTTAAATGTTCGGCTTTGTAGTGGGTCTTTTAAATAATATTGTTAGAAGGAATGCTATAGTCTATTCCGCTGTAGGTAGGCGAGAAATCATGACCTCTAACCTCTATAACTAAAAAACGACTTGAGTAATCGAGCTAATATTTCTACCATTTGGGGAGAGTCGGTAAAGGAGTATATGTGGAAATTTACAGCCAATTTGCTCTAGCCCTTTTTGAGTTACAGAGGATAGAAATAATGATTTATCGCCTACCTACAGCGAATAGACTATAGTAAATATTGTAGTTGCATAGCATCTCCAAATGGATTCCGATTATGTTCTACCATCACACTGGATCTTATCAATGGAAAGTTTTGATTGTCAAATAGCTTTACACAGTGTTTTACCGAAAGTTAATGTCGAAATATATTTATTTTGATATCAGTACGGTGGTCACTAATTTTAAAATAGTTGGCTAACAGGTAAACACCAAGAATGTGCGATCAAACGTGTTTTATCATAATTAATTGCCATCGTTCTTGGAATTCTGCAGTAAATGGATATATATTGTACTCAATGCCTTGGCTGGCTCATGTATTGCAATGATACTAATGTCGGCTGATCTCCATGTTTGTGGATGGCAATACACTTTAAGGGGAGATGGCCACTTAAGGGATGTTTTCTTTACCCCCTTGTCCCTCATGGTTAGCCCCATTGCTTTTGAGATTTTAAGACGTTCGCCCCATTACTTTGGCGATTTTAAGAACTTTCACCCAATTTATGTCACTTTTAAGACCTTTCGTCCCACTTCGGTGTCGATTTTTTCCTGGCGAGCGATAGCGAGCCTGCAATTTAAGAGGAATCGGCCTTCGGCCGGGACATATTTCTACCGAAAAATGTACAAATTTATCTTGAAAGGGGGTCAAGGGGGTGTAATTTCAAGCTTGCTGGAAGTCTAGGAAACACACTAAAAACTTCCCCTTAGGTAGTACCGTACGAGTAATCCTGAAGTACCTGAGGAATTAGTGGGGACCTACCTGCACACACTGAATGGTCGTCACATATCCGATGACACTAAACCTGATGAAGTGCAATAAATGAATGTATACATGTCAAAATAATAAAATAGATGTCCACCTCTGAAATTCCATGTCAGACTATTCCCAACTACTTTCTGTTCTGCTGGAACACTAATAAATGGGAATTTTGTTTTGCATGCATTGCAGTGAGTGTACTATTAAAGAATCGTCTTCAATATTCAATAGAAATAGACCGCAAGGCCTTTGAAATACAGACTCTCCCGTGTAACTCCTTCGTCATTTCCGTCCCTCATCAGCAGATCAGGGGGGTGAGGGAGGGGGGGGGGGGCAGGGGGGTGAGGGTGGTAATTAGATATGATGAGGGCGGGTCGGGCACTTCGTATTACCAGACCCAGCAATTAGTGGAAGACCAGACAAATTACTCCCTGTGTGAGAGAGAGAGAGAGAGAGAGAGAGAGGGGGGGGGAGGGAGGGCAACGCGAACAGAACAACAAAGAGAAGACTGGAGCGAAGAAGAGAATAGAGGAAGATAACAATCATGGAAGGGAATCATGGAGAGTTTCCAATGATACATGTAGAAATTACTGTACCGTATATAAATGGTAGAGAGAGAGAGAGAGGGGGAGACTGAGACTGAGATGCTGCTGCAATGGATATTAAGTGTAATGATGGTGATTAACGGTTGTGACGATGTGATAATTAGACACTGCCGGTATGAAGGTAATTCGACGATAATTGCCTAATTATGAGAACAATATATCTCATCTTTATTGCATGGAATTATAGTGATGATAAAGTTGGTGTTTGCGGTTGTGTGCGTTAATGAAGAGTGATAAATTAGTGATGAGTTTGTAGTGGGTAGATGATGAGGATGTTCAGCAATGCAAGAGATGATTAGGGCTTGAAAGAGGGCAATTTAGAGATATTTGGTTATTATTGTGACGAAGATGATGATGTTTGCTCCTGAAGATGATGTGATGCTTATGGTAATGATGATAGTGCTGTTGCTGATGATGATGGTAGTGATGATGTTATGTTAATGATGGTGATGATGTTAACAATAATCATGATTATGATAATTATGATAGTAATTATGATGATGGAAACCCGTGCCAGTTTATTTAACCCTATGAGTACCAGCGACGTGTGTTTTATCTTGTTTAGCTATATTATGACGATATTATGCTGCTTAGGAAGGGTCTGTGGTAGTTAGAAGAGTTGGTTGAGATAGTTTGAAGCCTTTTTATTGCCAAAGGTCCTTCCTAAGATGAATAAAATCGTCTAATAGTTGTCAGAATATAATGAAAAAGACGTCGCCGATATTGAATGGGTTAAGGACGTACAGGATTGACCACTCAATTTAGGGTCCGTCCTACTCCGAGGTCTTATAGGTATCTTTCTAGCACTATTTAGGGTCCGTCCTACTCCGAGGTCTTATAGGTATCTTTCTAGCACTATTTAGGGGTCCGTCCTACTCCGAGGTCTTATAGGTATCTTTCTAGCACTATTTAGGGTCCGTCCTACTCCGAGGTCTTATAGGTATCTTTCTAGCACTATTTAGGGTCCGTCCTACTCCGAGGTCTTATAGGTATCTTTCTAGCACTATTTAGGGTCCGTCCTACTCCGAGGTCTTATAGGTATCTTTCTAGCACTATTTAGGGTCCGTCCTACTCCGAGGTCTTATAGGTATCTTTCTAGCACTATTTTTTGTACGATGGTTTGCGGCTAGTCCATCCACTAACCTACTTCACCCTTACGTAAACAGTACATTATTGTATAAGGTTTACTGTATAAGGTTTATTGTATAAGGTTTATTGTATAAGGTTTATTGTATAAGGTTTACTGTATAAGGTTTATTGTATAAGGTTTATTGTATAAGGTTTATTGTATAAGGTTTATTGTATAAGGTTTATTGTATAAGGTTTATTGTATAAGGTTTACTGTATAAGGTTTATTGTATAAGGTTTATTGTATAAGGTTTATTGTATAAGGTTTATTGTATAAGGTTTACTGTATAAGGTTTATTGTATAAGGTTTATTGTATAAGGTTTATTGTATAAGGTTTACTGTATAAGGTTTATTGTATAAGGTTTATTGTATAAGGTTTATTGTATAAGATTTATTGTATAAGGTTTATTGTATAAGGTTTACTGTATAAGGTTTACTCCCCTATTATTGCGTATCTTGGGCTCGTTTTATCTGCATAATTGTTTAGTACAAGTTATGTAAATATCTGAGATGTTAGGTTTACCGCCTCTAACTCACCATTGTTAGAATATCATTTACATTAATATGATTATAGTTTCAAAATGTCTATGTTATTAAGGTGTGCTACTTTAATGACAATAAAGATGTCAATTGATGAGAATGAGGATGGGTGAAAATGTGTAATCTGTATACTACTGTAGTTAAAAAGGAAATAATGTGTTGATACTGATAATAATAAATGTTTTGATAGTGGTGAGAATGATGAAGGGGACGTTGATGTGGATTTTGTATGTTATGATGACGATGGTGAAAATGAGGATGAACATATTTATAATGATACACACGATCTCTTACAATGTCTAGAAGAATATATGTGTTTAATAAAGATAGTGATGATGATATGATAATGCTGATGAAGTTTCAGTTGATGATAATAATGAGGATAATATTGATGAAAATACAGTTGATGATACCGATACTAAGAATTCAATCGACTATAGTAATTTTAAATTAATATGTTTTTTCACCAACCAACTTCAAATCAAAGAAAACGAAACTAGTAGTAGTAGTAGTAGTAGTGGTGATAATATGATGTTGGGGATAATAGTGATGATGATAATGATGATAAAGATAGTGATACGGTAAATAATAATGATAGGCTCTGTAAAATAGGTATAATAGGGGCTCTACTATAATGATGGCCCTCCAGAGTGATAATTAAGGCGTATATGCACCAGTCATCTTTGGCTAACTAACGACCTGTCCCATGTACACCCTCCTCTGGCTAAAAAATGGTGAGAGAGAGAGAGAGAGAGGGAGATTCAACAGCCTATACATGATTATTTGTTTATCTGTTCTTGTTGGTTGAATTGTTTAAGGGGAGATTTTTAGTTTGGTCCCTGGATATCCATCAAGCTTAAGATTACACCCCCTTGAGCCCCTTTCAAGATAAATTTGTAAATTTTTCGGTAGAAAAATTTCCCGGTTGAAAGCCGGTTCCTCTTAAATTACAGGCTCGCTATCGCTCGCCAGGATAAAATAGACACCTAAATGGCACGAAAGGTCTTGAAATTGACAGAAATGCGTTGAAAGTTCTTAAAATCGTCAAAATAATGGGGCAAACGTCTTAAAATTAGAAAAACACTGGGGCTAAACATGAGGGAGAAAGGAGTCAAGAGAAAAAAATCCCGCAAGTGGAAATCTCCCCTTAACCCTTTGAGTACCAGCGACGTGCGTTATCTTTTACTCTAGCCGTATTTAGACGATAATTATGTCGCTTAAGCAGGATGTGGGGTAGTTAAAAGAGTTGGTTGAGGTAGTTTGAAGCCTTATGATTGCTAGAGGTCTTTCCTAAGCTGAAGGCAATAATCTAACAGTGGCCAGCATATGATAAGAAGAACGTCACCGGTACTGTACGGATTCAGGGGAGATTTCCACTTGAGGGATTTTTTTCTTGACCCCTTTCGCCCTCATGGTTAGCCCCATTGATTTCGATATTTTAAGACGTTCGCCCCATTAGTTTGACGATTTTAAGAACTTTCGCCCCATTTGTCAATTTTAAGACTTTTCGTGCCATTTAGGTGTCGATTTTTTCCTGGCGAGCGATAGCGAGCCTGTAATTTAATAGGAATCGGCCTTCGGCCGGGACATTTTTCTACCGAAAAATTTACAAATTTATATTGAAAGGGGGTCTAGGGGCTGTAATGTTAAGCTTGATGGAAGTCTAGCGAACTAACTAAAAACCTGCCCTTAAATTAAAGCAACGGTGCGGGTTCTCTACTAGGCTGCCTCTTACTGTGTAGCTTGTAGGTGAGCGTGTCTTTGAATATAAATTAATGAAGGGAGCCCACCTCGCTTTTTTGTTTCTCTTGCTCTCCTTCTCTCTTTGGCTTGGTATCCATTCGGCCCCATTCAGTCTACTGTTTTAAGACGTTTACCCCCATCCAGGTGTCAATATTTTCCTGGCGAGCGGTAGCGAGCCAGCATATATATATTTTTGACAGCAAGCTAAATTTGTACATTTTTCGATAGAAAAAAATTCTCCGGCGAAGCCGGATTTCTCCATACAATGCTGGCTCGCTATCGCTCGCCAGGAAGTAATCGACACCTGGATGGGGTTAAACGTCTTAAAACAGTTGGCTGAACGGGGCCGAATGGATACAAGCCAGGGAAAGAGAGAAAAGGAGAGAAGATAAAAAAATAAAATGGTGACCCCCCTTAAGCTGTCAATCAATCTGTCTGTCTGTCAGTATATATAAACATGTCTGTGTGTCAGGGAGTATAGGCTACTGTCTATGACACTTGATTGTTCACTTCTTGCATATATGTCAGCCTCTTAATTGAATAGTATTCCTTGATTAATTTTCTGATATATGAAATTGATATCTGCTACATAAATCCTTCCATATCCGTGAAGCATTAACACTCTCCAACATATGACGCGATTTTGAGCCTATTGAGGATACTTTAAAGCCTTTGTTACCAGCAGGGGTATTTAGAAACCTTTAGTTTAGTTACTTCAACCTCTGCAGTTGTCTTTGAGTTAACTGTGGGCAGAAAACTAATTTTGGAGAGGTAATTATAAGAGTGAGAGAACTCTTATTTCTTATCGCTAATCTGGCAACCTCTGCGTCATAAATGCGTGAAAGGGTTAACCCGTTGAGTACCAGCGACGTGTGTTCTATTTTATTTGAGCTATATTTAGACGATATTATGCAGCTTAGGAAGGATCTGTGGTAGCTAAAAGGGTTGTTTGAGATACTTTAAAGTCTTATCATTGCTAGAGAGCCTTCCTAAGCTCTTATCAAAATCGTCTATGAGTTGGCAGAACATGATGAAAAGAACATCCCTGGTACTGAATGGGTTAACCTGTAAGTTATGAGCCCTTTTTAACCGATCAGACATTAATGTAAGACAGATCAAAGTAATTAAAGTGGCTTGTTTATATTTATTCGTATTTTTTCTTTTCTTTTCGTGTTATATTGTAACCTTTAATTGGGTTCCACTTGAGGGATTTTTTTCTTGACTCCTTTCTCCCTCATGTTTAGCCCCATTGTTTTTCTAATCTTAAGACGTTTGCCCCATTATTTTTACGATTTTAAGAACTTTCAACCCATTTCTGTCAATTTTAAGACCTTTCGTGCCATTTAGGTGTCGATTTTATCCTGGCGAGCGATAGCGAGCCTGTAATTTAAGAGGAACCGGCTCTCAGCCGGGAAATTTTTCTACCGAAAAAGTACAAATTTATCTTGAAAGGGGCTCAAGGGGGTGTAATCTTAAGCTTGAAGGATATCTAGGGACCAAACTAAGAACCTCGCCTTAATGTTATACAAACAGCGCTTTGAATATATATATCTAGATATATTGTGTTTAGGTATGCTATATAAACAAATGAACAATGCGTCGTACATGGTTAAGTAATCAGCACCACCATTTGGATTACACTTAACATCCTGAAAGTACAACTATATAGATATTGTAGTTTTTTTTTATTATATGGTAGAATTATTGTGCTCTATAAAAGTTTGGCGTCACCCTGAACAAATATCGAATGAGAATATTACATAAAAGAAATGCCTTTCGTATTTTGTTCTACCTTCAGTTCTACAATGTTCTTCAGTTATACAATGTTCTTCAGTTATACAATGTTCTTCAGTTATACAATGTTCTTCAGTTATACAATGTTCTTCAGTTATACATGTTCTTCATTATACAATGTTCTTCAGTTATACAATGTTCTTCAGTTATACAATGTTCTTCAGTTATACAATGTTCTTCAGTTATACAATGTTCTTCAGTTATACAATGTTCTTCAGTTATACAATGTTCTTCAGTTATACAATGTTCTTCAGTTATACAATGTTCTTCAGTTATACAATGTTCTTCAGTTATACAATGTTCTTCAGTTATACAATGTTCTTCAGTTATACAATGTTCTTCAGTTATACAATGTTCTTCAGTTATACAATGTTCTTCAGTTATACAATGTTCTTCAGTTATACAATGTTCTTCAGTTATACAATGTTCTTCAGTTATACAATGTTCTTCAGTTATACAATGTTCTTCAGCTATGGAAGAACCAGAGGGCGTCCCAAGGTTAAGGGGAGGTTTTTAGTTTGGTCTCTAGATATCCACCAAGCTTAAGATTACACCTCCTTGAGCCCCTTTCAAGATAAATTTGTACATTTTTCGGTAGAAAAATGTCCCGGCTGAAAGCCGGTACCTCTTAAATTACAGGCTCGCTATCGCTCGCCAGGATAAAATCGACACCTAAATGGCACGAATGGTCTTAAAATTGACAGAAATGGTCGAAAGTTCTTAACATTTTCAAAATAATGGGGCGAACGTCTTAAAATCTCAAAAGCAATGGGGCTAAACATGAGGGAGAAAGGAGTCAAGAAAAAAAAATCCCGTAAGTGGAAATCTCCCCTTAACGGACTTTTTAGCCTTTAAATGTACAGTACTTTCTAAGCTGAATACAATCGTCTATCATCTGCCATAAACATTTCAAAGTTACACCATCGTATTGAATGGGTTAAGGGGGCATGGGCCGGTTTTCTAGACCACTTTCTCCCTCACGTTTAGCCCCATTAGTTTTCAGATGTTAAGATGTTTGCCCCATTCGTTAGTCGATTTTAAGACCTTTCGCCCTATTTTTTCGTCAATATTTAGACCTTTCGTGCTATTTAGGTGTCGATTTTTTCCCTGGCGAACGATAGTGAGCCTGTAATGTTCGAAGAACTGGCCTTCGGCCAAGACATTTTTCTACCGAAAAATTTACAAAATAATCTAGAAGGGGGATCTAATGGATTTTTATTTTATATTTTTTTTGTATCGAGGTCTAGGGAAGAAACTAGAAAAATAACGAATGCATGCACAAATCGCCCAAAAAGTGAACCATCTCCCCCTAAAAGCATATAAATCACCTATTGAAAAAGAGAAATTCATGTTATACTCAAGCCATTTGTTCTATTACGTAAACTAAGGGAATATATAAAGGAATCGTATTAGAGGGGATGAACTTCGTTTTATTTTTGCGTTTCACATATATATATTTATATATACTGTATAGTCGTTTATGATTTAAATATAAAAAAAAATCATATTAAGGGGAGATTTCCACTTGAGGGAGTTTTTTCTTGACTCCTTTCTCCCTCACGTTTAGCCCCATTGTTTTTCTAGTTTTAAGACGTTCGCCCCATTATTTTGACGATTTTAAGAACTTTCAACCCATTTCTGTCAATTTTAAGACCTTTCGTGCAATTTAGGTGTCGATTTTATCCTGGCGAGCGATAGCGAGCCAGTAATTTAAGAGGAATCGGCTTTCAGCCGGGACATTTTTCTACCGAAAAATGTACAAATTTATCTTGAAAGGGGGTCTAGGGGGTGTAATTTTAAGTTTGATGGAGGTCTAGGCAACACACTAGAAACCTCCCCTTAATTTGTTTATGATTTAAATATAAGATGTTTTCCTATTAATTGGGGTTTAATTTGTATCTAGTATGGCGTCATCTACAACATCACAGGACGTTTATCATGCATGTTTATGGTGTATGACGTGCATGGTGTATGACGTGCATGGTGTAATGACGTGCATGGTGTAATGACGTGCATGGTGTATGACGTGCATGGTGTAATGACGTGCATGGTGTAATGACGTGCATGGTGTATGACGTGCATGGTGTAATGACGTGCATGGTGTATGACGTGCATGGTGTATGACGTGCATGGTGTATGACGTGCATGGTGTATGACGTGCATGGTGTAATGACGTGCATGGTGTATGACGTGCATAGTGTATGACGTGCATGGTGTATGACGTGCATGGTGTATGACGTGCATGGTGTATGACGTGCATGGTGTAATGACGTGCATGGTGTATGACGTGCATGGTGTATGACGTGCATGGTGTATGACGTGCATGGTGTATGACGTGCATGGTGTATGACGTGCATGGTGTATGACGTGCATGGTGTATGACGTGCATGGTGTATGACGTGCATGGTGTATGACGTGCATGGTGTATGACGTGCATGGTGTATGACGTGCATGGTGTATGACGTGCATGGTGTATGACGTGCATGGTGTATGACGTGCATGGTGTATGACGTGCATGGTGTATGACGTGCATGGTGTATGACGTGCATGGTGTAATGAATGCATGATCCAGCGCGAATATTAACTATTACTATGACACTTAAGGGGAGGTTTCTAGTTTGTTTCCTACTCCTCCAGCAATCTTAAAATGTCACCCCCTTGACCCCCTTTCAAGATAAATTTGTACATTTTTCGGTAGAAAAATGTCCCGGCCGAAGGCCGATTACTCTTAAATTACAGGCTCGCTATCGCTCGCCAGGATAAAATCGACACCTAAATGGCACGAAAGGTCTTAAAATTGACAGAATGGGGCGGAAATTCTTAAAAATCACCAAACTAATGGGGCAAACGTCTTAAAATCTCAAAAGCAATGGGGCTAGACATGAGGGAGAAAGGGGTCAAGAAAAAAGTCCCTCAAGTGGAAATCTCCCCTTAAGTTCCTTTCGCAGACATAGCCCTTGAGGCGCAAGTTCAATTAACTGTTGCAACTTAATGACGAGATACAGTCTTTGATGCTAGTTCCCATCAGAATATTTATTATCACTCATAGCGAAAACGTCTCATACTTAAGGAAGAATTGCATTTATTAGTATTTATTTGGGCATTTATTTATTTACTTGTTTATAATTTTTAGTTTCCTCCCAAGACCTCCATTAAGCTTTAATAAGTACCCCAAGAACCTCCTTCGAGATTCACTTGTACATTTTTCGGTAGAAAAATGTCCCGACCGAAGGCCGGTCCCTCCTAAATTTAAGGCTCGCTATCGCTTGCCAGGAAATATCGACACCTAAATGGCACTAAAGGTCATAACATCACCAAACTAATGGGGCTAAACATGAGGGAGAAGGGGGTCCAGAGGATAAGAAGACTTCCTCTTAATCAAGCAAGCTCTTTCGGTACCCCCTTTCACGACGCCATTCCTCTTTCTCCACCCTCAACACCTCCCCCCCCCACCTCCCTCCCTAGCCAGTAACTCATCCAGCTCGAAGACTGTAGACAAATGAGCTTCACACATATACGGGAGCTTCCACTCGCCTTTTGTTTGTCTTGCAAGGAACTGTTTGGGGCTATTTGCAAAGGAGATGGGGACGCGAGACAAGCGGGGCCCAAACAGAGGGTGGGCGTTACCGGAGAATCAAGTATCCGCCTTGGCTACCTGGCGTTTCATTATTAAGGGGAGACTGGCTGGCCGTTTGTTTGGTATATAAATTCATTTATTCATATATATATTTTTTTTAGTTTCCTCCCTAGACCTCCATCAAGCTTAGAAAAACACCCCCTAGACCCCGCTTCAAGATAAATTTGTACATTTTTCGGTAGAAAAATTTCCCAGCCGAAGGCTGGTTCCTCTTAAAATTGCAGGCTCGCTATCGCTCACCAGGAAATAATCGACACCTAAATGGCACGAAAGGTCTTAAAATTGACAACGAAATGGGGCGAAAGGTGTTAAAATCGCCAAACTAATGGGGCCGAACGTCGTATAATCTCAAAAGTAGTGGGGCTAAACATTAGGGAGAAGGGGGTCCAGAAAAACGGTCTACCTCCCCTTAAGTATGTTTAGTTACAAGTTGGTTCACCCAAAACTCAAAGTCCCCCACACCTTAAGGGGGGGTTTCTAGTTTGCTTCCTACTCTTACTGTTGATACTTTTGACTCTCCTTAACTCCAGCAATCTTAAAATGTCACCCCCTTGACCCCCTTTCAAGATAAATTTGTACATTTTTCGGTAGAAAAATGTCCCGGCCCTCGGCCGGTTACTCTTAAATTACAGGCTCGCTATCGCTCGCCAGGATAAAATCGACACCTAAATGGCACGAAAGGTCTTAAAATTGACAGAATGGGGCGGAAATTCTTAAAATCACCAAACTAATAGGGCAAACGTCTTAAAATCTCAAAAGCAATGGGGCTAGTCATGAGGGAGAAAGGGGTCAAGAAAAAAGTCCCTCAAGTGGAAATCTCCCCTTAACTCTCCCACTTCACAGTTCTCCCGTAAGCCAGTTTTGGCTTCTAGTTAGGTGTAGCTCTTGTGACAATAGTAGAGTAGTTTAATCTAGCCTCGCAAATCGGTTAGGTTAGGAACAAAGTGGATCAGCTACAATCGATGTTATACAAGTCGACTCTGAATGTGAGCAAATTCCATTCTGTTCAGTTCGTTAAGGGGAGATCTCCACTTGAGGGCTTTTTTTTTTTTACCCCTTTCTCCCTCATGTCTAGCCCTATTGCTTTTGAGATTTTAAGACGTTCGCCCCATCAGTTTGGCGATTTTAAGAACTTTCGCCCCATTTCTGTCAATTTTAAGACCATTCGTGCCATTTAGGTGTCGATTTTTTCCTGGCGAGCGATAGCGAGCCTGTAATTTAAGGGGAAACGGCCTCCGGCCGGGACATTTTCTACCGAAAAATTTACAAATTTATCTTGAAAGTGGATCTAGGGGGTGGGGGAGTAATTTTAAGTTTGATGGAAGTCTAGGGAATCAACTAAAAACCTCCCCTTAAGGGACCCACTTTGGTGTGTCCCTTTGTGTGAGAAAGGGGTTGGGGAAGAACTGACTTGGGTGAACGAAATCGGGGAAATGACTGGTGAGGAAAACCACTCTTATGGGGACATGAGCCGTTTTTTAGACCCCCTTCTCCCTCATGTTTAATCCCCTTGGGTTTTTAGATTTTAAGACGTTCGACTCATTAGTGTGGCGGTTTTATGACTTTACACCCCATTTCTTTGTCAATACTAAAACTATTCGTGCCATTTAGGTGTCGATTTTCTTCTGGCGAGATATAGCGAGCCTGTAATTTTATGAGTAACCGGCCATCGGCCGGGACAATTTATCTTGAAGGGGCTTCTAGGGAGTCTGTTTTTTATAGCTTGAATGAGGTCTAGCGAGGAAACTAAAAAAATATAAAAAAAATATATAAATGAGCAAATAAATACGCCCATCCACCCTTAAACCCTACGCACCTGCACGCCCGCTTCGACGTAACTAACCCCGCGTTGATAATTGGTAAACAAGGGTGTGTGTGTGTGAGGAGTGATGGCCTGAAACTGACGGGATGAATGCGGCTCTAACAAGGTGACAGAAAGCAGAGCGTTTGAGTGAGGCGGGATAATTAAAGGTGGGGTGATGAGGTGTGTGTGTGCGAAGGGTGGGTATTCTATATGGCTCTGGGTATGATGTGTGTGCGAAGGGTGGGTATATCTATATGGCTCTGGGTATGATGTGTGTGCGAAGGGTGGGTATATTTATATGGCTCTGGGTATGATGTGTGTGTGAAGGGTGGGTATATCTATATGGCTCTGGGTATGATGTGTGTGCGAAGGGTGGGTATTCTGTATGGCTCTGGGTATCATGTGTGTGCGAAGGGTGGGTATATCTATATGGCTCTGGGTATGATGTGTGTGCGAAGGGTGGGTATATCTATATGGCTCTGGGTATGATGTGTGTGCGAAGGGTGGGTATATCTATATGGCTCTGGGTATGATGTGTGTGCGAAGGGTGGGTATATCTATATGGCTCTGGGTATGATGTGTGTGCGAAGGGTGGGTATATCTATATGGCTCTGGGTATGATGTGTGTGCGAAGGGTGGGTATATCTATATGGCTCTGGGTATGATGTGTGTGCGAAGGGTGGGTATATCTATATGGCTCTGGGTTATGATGTGTGTGCGAAGGGTGGGTATATCTATATGGCTCTGGGTATGATGTGTGTGCGAAGGGTGGGTATATTTATATGGCTCTGGGTATGATGTGTGTGCGAAGGGTGGGTATATCTATATGGCTCTGGGTATGATGTGTGTGTGAAGGGTGGGTATATCTATATGGCTCTGGGTATGATGTGTGTGCGAAGGGTGGGTATATCTATATGGCTCTGGGTATGATGTGTGTGCGAAGGTGGGTATATCTATATGGCTCTGGGTATGATGTGTGTGCGAAGGGTGGGTATATCTATATGGCTCTGGGTATGATGTGTGTGCGAAGGGTGGGTATATCTATATGGCTCTGGGTATGATGTGTGTGCGAAGGGTGGGTATTCTATATGGCTCTGGGTATGATGTGTGTGCGAAGGGTGGGTATTCTATATGGCTCTGGGTATGATGTGTGTGCGAAGGGTGGGTATATCTATATGGCTCTGGGTATGATGTGTGTGCGAGGGTGGGTATTCTATAGGCATGTTGTGCGAAGGGTGGGTATTCTATATGGCTCTGGGTATGATGTGTGTGCGAAGGGTGGGTATATCTATATGGCTCTGGGTATGATGTGTGTGCGAAGGGTGGGTATTCTATATGGCTCGTATGCGAAGGGTGGGTATATCTATATGGCTCTGGGTATCATTAGTCGCTTTTGTGCAGTTTAGAAAGGATCTACTGGAATCTTAAGGGCTAAGACTATCTCAAACAAATCACTAACTTCCCTTATGCCTGAAGAAAATCGTATACTGATAGCCATAATGAAGGGTTTAAGGGGAGGTTTTTAGTTTGGTCTCTAGATATCCATCAAACTTAAGATTACACCCCTTTGAGCCCCTTTCAAGATAAATTTGTACATTTTTCGGTAGAAAAATTTCCCGGCTGAAAGCCGGTTCCTCTTAAATTACAGGCTCGCTATCGCTCGCCAGGATAAAATCGACACCTAAATGGCACGAAAGGTCTTAAAATTGACAGAAATGGGTCGAAGGTTCTTACAATCGTCAAAATAATGGGGAGAACGTCTTAAAATTAGAAAATCAATGGGGCTAAACATGAGGGAGAAAGGAGTCAAGAAAAAAATCCCTCAAGTGGAAATCTCCCCTTAAAAGTAGGAGTTTGAGTTAAGTGAGATAATTAAGGCTGGGAGATTCGTGTGACGGGTTAGTTCTATAACGAGATGCAACAAATTGGACGCTAAGGGAAGCAAAACCTCGCTGATATTAATGAGAGCAACCTTATTAACAAGATGTGACCGTACGGAGCAATCCACTTTATAACTGGATTCGTAAAGTACCGTACATGAAATCTTGTGAAAATAGACTTGCATGGCTGGAAATGCCTAGTACGCACGCACGCACGCACGCACGCACGCACGCACACACACACACACACACACACACACACACACACACTGAAGAATATGGTGAAGGTATTGAGGGATAAGCCTTTACAACGGCACCTCGTATCTACATTCTACTTTTCCTATTTTTCTGAAGAGTGTATAGAGAGGGGAGAAGGAGTGTTGGAGAGAGAGGAAGCTGTTGGAGTGGCTTTGTAGCGTAACTGCAGCATAGACTACATCCCCAAGAAAGATGGAATTTTTAAGGGGGTGATATCCACTACTCGCATTATATATAGTGTTTTACCGTATCCTGGCAGCACCTGATATTAAAAGAAGGGTAGATTATCCATTAGAGTTTGGCTGCACCGATACTTCAAAGGAAATACCCAACGAGTCACCATAAACTTCATGATGTCCAGCCATATTCAATATCTGCGACGGTGGTTTTGGGCAACTTGTCAATCACACATTATTATACATACAAAACATTAGATAATAACTTCACCCTCTGTCTTTTCTTAACAAATGAACCATTAATATATCACCTTTACACTGCAAAGACACCCAATCCGGTAACCCATACGTAAAGTCTGACAGAAGTTTAGCAGCATTGTACAGGCAAGTCATTAGATAACTTCACTTGTACTGTAGTTTGTGCTCAAACAGTGGATTATAAATAAAATGCCGGTACACTACAAACCCCCACCTCCATCTCCTTCCAACCTAAGTCATATTAGCTAAAAGCTTCACCTGTGTATTAAGTAACATCCCGTTCTTAACAATAATCATCAATTACAAACCCCTATGTACTTGAATAAACTAATGAAAGCATATGGTCCTCCCGTGATTCGAACTCGGGACACCACACCCACAACATAAGCATCTAAATCATTGCACCACCAATATATATATATATATATATATATGTATATATAAACTTCACTTGTAGACTTTGCAACAAGTGGACCATTAACCCCTTCTTTACCGGCTACATCTTTTTAACTTTATGTTGGCTACTATTAGATGATTTTATTCAGCTTTGGAAGGACGTCTACCAATTTAAAACTACAGACTAAAAATTAATCCTTTTAGCTACCATATATCCTTCCTAAGCTACATAAAATCGTCAAAATGTAGCTGAAATCAAATACAAAAGACGTCACCGGTACAGAAAGGGTTAATAAGATATGGGTACCCTGAAAAAAAGAAAGAATAAATAACACAACGGTACAACCCCTACCTCAAACTTCTTCCAACCCAAACTATACCATAGATAATAACTTCATGTATATATATAAACAAAAGATCCACTTGCATACTTCACCTGTACACTTTGTCCAACAAGTGGATCATTAATAAAGTACCGGTACCCTGAAAAAGCACACAAGACGCCCCCCCCCCCCCCCCCAACCTCCTTCCAACCCAAGTCATTTTTTACCCCGCTAAGTATCGCGGAGAGGCAGGGGAAGATGGTATCGTGGCACCCTGAAAATTGAACTTGGTTAATATGCATCAGCGGCGAAGGGGTCTTATTTAGTGCAACCGATATGGGAATATTTCCGCCACCCGTAAGCCAAAAATATGTCTACACTCATTGGAAGCTGCATGAAACTACAATGACCTAATGTAGTGCTGTGTAACATCCCAAATGCTATAGAGAAGATACAAATGCTATAGAGAAGATACCAAATGCTATAGAGAAGTTACAAATGCTATAGAGAAGATACAAATGCTATAGAGAAGATACCAAATGCTATAGAGAAGATACAAATGCTATAGAGAAGATACAAATGCTATAGAGAAGATACCAAATGCTATAGAGAAGATACAAATGCTATAGAGAAGATACCAATGTTTGCATACCATTTGTGGCTTGGTATGTACGTATATTAGTCCACCTTAAACCGCTATCACACGAGCGCGTTTTCCCTCAACACTGGTCTGGCAGCTTATGAGGCCAACATTTAATATATTTCGGTTACCTAAATTCATCTACCATCAGTCTAGTTTCCGATACCACTGCCAAATATTCCAGAAATGTTACCAGAAATTGTTTGATCATCGAATGTTGACTATAAAAGCTCTCGTGTGATACCGGTTTTACTTGCCTACAGTATGGCCACCCTAAACTAATCGAATGTACTCCACCTTATTCCACATTATCATACCTGTAGCATATCCCTAAGTATGTAGCATATCCATTATGTAGCATATCCCTAATTATGTAGTATATCCCTAATTATGTAGCATATCCCTAATTATGTAGCATATCCCTAATTATGTAGCATATCCCTAATTATGTAGCATATCCCTAATTATGTAGCATATCCCTAATTATGTAGTATATCCCTAATTATGTAGCATATCCCTAATTATGTAGCATATCCCTAATTATGTAGCATATCCCTATTTATGTAGCATATCCCTAATTATGAAGGACGTTAGGGTGGTATTGCATGTATCCATCAGACTAGCCACAGTACTGACATACTGTGCTTACACCTGCCTGGAGTTACAGCCGCTTGAGTGATATTTATACTTATGTTATTTTAGCTAATTTAAGCATAGCAATGGCAAACAGAATATACAGAAATTTCCTATCCTTTGTGTGTGTGTGTGTGTGTGTGTGTGTGTGTGTGTGTGTGTATGTGTCCTATTTCTATGTCCATATAACTGAATATCTAAAAGGGTAAAAGAGCATAATATAGATATTTCAGTATCTGCCAGAAATCTTTGCGGCTGGCCATAACTAGGTTGCATAAAAATCTGCTAGCTGGTAAGGGGTTTTTGGGGGGCGGCGGGCCAAATTGATGAAGCCGTTGTCATATCGCATGATTGGACCCATCACAAAATTATACGGGAGTCTTTATCAAAGTCGGAGGGTAAACAAACTCTTCATTATCGTCCTCAGCCTTAGTTGGAGAGAGAGAGAGAGAGAGAGAGAGAGAGAGAGAGAGAGAGAGAGAGTAACAATTGGAAGTAAGCATACAATGCACCAAATATTGTTTTTAATCACATGTAGTTAATTTATTTGATTTGTTAGATTAAATTTACTGAACATTGAACGACATACACATTTTACTAGTTTATGTATACACGTCTCATTGTGTAAATACATCCGAGTGGTTATAATTACATACTGGGATACATAAGAAGTCCACGATCTTTCATGAGCGACTTTATGTATACTCACACCCTAAAGTTTTGCCTTACCTACATAGATACAACTTAGGTTACCTCTTAAGTAAAGTCAAACGGAATAAGTCCAAACCAAACTTAAATATAGCATTCATAATGTTTCGTTTAGTTTTGTTAAGTATATTTTTCTTATATCAGAGAAGAAGAAATAAACTTGAAGTTATAAGGATAAATATAGCCTATACAGTATATAGTTGTATACAGTATATATACAATATACAGTATATATTCAGTTGTGTCGAGTTAATATGTCTTGTAGCAGTAATGAAGAAATAGAGTTGAAGTTGAAAAGTTGGTGCATGAACTATTTTCCGCGACTGTACATGTCAGGATCTCAACTATTCCCTCCCTGTCAATGGCTGGAGTAACGAGAAATACGACACCTATTATTTTCCACAAATTGTCTTCGCTTGTTGCAATCCAGTGCCTTTTACGACTCGGCCTTATCTGGACTATTTATATGGCCCCAAAACACCTCGGACTGGGGGAAGAGAGAGAGAGAGAGAGAGTGAGTGAGTCACGGTTTGATTTTTGTATCTTAGACTATATTTACGTTGAATACTGTTTAGATTAAAAGGAAACATAGATAAGAAGAGATGGATAGATAGATAGGAAGATACGTAGACATAGGTAGATAAATGAAGTAAAATAAGTGAAAAATTATAAGGTAAAGAAAGAGTGACACCAAAGAAGAACAATTTATTTATATAATGTACAGTATACATACCTCGTAATATTGGATATACATGCAGGTGAAGAAAGGAGGATAGCAAGTCAGTATACAATATATAAGTCAGAAGTCTGATAACTAACTAGACTGAATAATGTGAGGAATTGATAAGCCTCATAATATAGTGGAGATGAAGCAATTATTCTAGTTGATACATGTGAAAAAGATAAAGCGATTACAATAATGAGAGAGAAGGTAGTAAGAAATAGCAATCAAAGAAAATAGAGCAAAGCTAAATAGGCAGAGGAGATCAGGAAATAGGATAGCCAAGCAGAGCACATTGCAGATTAAAGGGGAATACATTAGAAGAGAATAACAACAAAGTAGAAAACCGAAGAGTAACCAAGACAAGCGAAGACAGAATAATGGAAGCCCCACAAGTGCCCCAACATTCCAGGAACCCATACTGTATATTATAACCAACCGAGAGAGTACACCCGAATACAAAAAGTTCCGAGACAGCCCTGAGAAGAAATCGTATACACAATCCAGAAATAAATGCATTATTCTGACAATCTTACGAGGGAAAGTCATGAGCAAAATTAAAACGAATGACTAGAAATAATTGCTGAATGTAGCATTTATTCCTAATTTTGTATATATACGTACTACATTATTATATATACTGTATATATATATATATATATATATATATGTGTGTGTGTGTGTGAGTGTGTATTTATGTATTTATGTATTTATTTATTTATTTAATTATTTATATATTTTATTATTTGTTTTCTTGGTTCTGTCGTGTTTGGTGTAGTTTTCACAATATTGTTTTTGTCCTCAATGGCCTGACCATAAACCAAGGTTATTTGTTTGTAATTAGTCTGCAATTTATTTTAGTATCTGCATGGCCTTTAGCCACACTGTTCCCCAGAGTGTTAGGGCTTCTACAAAAAGGTATATACAAAATATATATAAATCCAAATTAATACGAATCAAAATAAAGCAGTTTTTCTTCAAATTGCCTAGTTTCTCATGTAGGTTGCCGGTGAAGTATTGACTCTGACGGTACCTATCCCCCCTACCTAACCAACCAACGCCGCCCATTTCCACCAGTTAGCCGCCCACAAAGGAGAACCCCTCGAGTGTAAACATTCTCGTGGCCGTGAAAGTGTTGGCTGAGAGGATTATGGGAGGTGAGCCTTGCCCGCCCTCCTTGAAGCGCCTTTCCTTTTTCGCCCTATAGGTGCCTTGGTTTGAATCTTGAGTTTGTAGTTTGATGGATTGGATTGAAGATCCTTGCTAAGTAATTCCTATCCACGACTCGCAATGTTTTTGAACTTCGGAAAATCAAAACACATTTAGGAGGTAGATCCAGAATTGCGGCTTAAATTACTCACTAGGTACTGTACGGTCGAGGTTAATAAGTGTTGTCATAGATTCCAGTGGTTTTCGCTCAACAAGTGTTATTGGTATCTTTATAGTTACTGGGAAAAGTGCTCATCCCTCAGAGTATTAGTCAGTGTCCGAAACTTTGTGATATATCTGACAACACTTATTAACCTCGATTGTACGTACTTGTGCTGCATATGTGTAAAAATCATAATGAACTAGTTTTTTTATATTTGTTGGATAGCTCCTAAAAAAATTCATGTGTGTGCACCGTATAATAATATTTCCCTTTAATGACCTAATACATATACAGTCTTGATTGGCCAAATTGTGAATCGTCCTTGGTCGATGGGTCCAGTAGAGTGGAGCGTTCTGGACCTTTTCTGCTCTACTTGTTGTCTCTGGACCTTTTCTGCTCTACTTGTTGTCTCTGGACCTTTTCTGCTCTACTTGTTGTCTCTGGACCTTTTCTGCTCTACTTGTTGTCTCTGGACCTTTTCTGCTCTACTTGTTTTCTCTGGACCTTTTCTGCTCTACTTGTTGTCTCTGGACCTTTTCTGCTCTACTTGTTGTCTCTGGACCTTTTCTGCTCTACTTGTTGTCTCTGGACCTTTTCTGCTCTACTTGTTGTCTCTGGACCTTTTCTGCTCTACTTGTTGTCTCTGGACCTTTTCTGCTCTACTTGTTGTCTCTGGACCTTTTCTGCTCTACTTGTTGTCTCTGGACCTTTTCTGCTCTACTTGTTGTCTCTGGACCTGTTCTGCTCTACTTGTTGTCTCTGGACCTTTTCTGCTCTACTTGTTGTCTCTGGACCTTTTCTGCTCTACTTGTTGTCTCTGGGCTTGTGTTACAGTGAAAGGGAAAGTTAAGTCACGCTCAAAAAGTCAGGTCTTACCTTTGCAACTTCGCCTCTATTACATGAAGCTGAACTTTGATATGAACACATTGCTTTGTAAACGAACCTATTCTTGTTGTTTTTTCATAAAATAATACAAAATATGAACCTAACATGGAAATCCACAGAAAGCCTGCTGGCCCTCTTTGTTCTCATGTTCACAAGTCTTTTCGTGTCTGTATTTGTTTTATATTTGGAATGGTTCCCCTACACTTAAGGGGAGGTTTTTAGCTTAATCCCTAGATATCCATCAAGCTTAAGATTACACCCCCTTGAGCCCCTTTCAAGATAAATTTGTAAATTTTTCGGTAGAAAAATGTCCCGGCTGAAAGCCGGTTCCTCTTAAATTACAGGCTCGCTATCGCTCGCCAGGATAAAATCGACACCTAAATGGCACAAAAGGTCTTAAATTTGACAGAAATGGGTCGAAAGTTCTTAAAATCGTCAAAATAAAGGGGCGAACGTCTTAAAATTAGAAAAGCAATGAGGCTAAACATGAGGGAGAAAGGAGTCAAGAAAAAAATCCCTCCAGTGGAAATCTCCCCTTAACCTTAACTAATGTACTTTATCCCATCCTAAATATCTACTATAAGCTAACCTAACCCAACCTATCTACCCTTTCCCATCTTAAACTGACCTACCAAAATCTAACTTACTGTTTGTTTTCTTATTTAATCTCACTTCTAATCTAAGCTAACAATAATCTATCTTTCAGCTAATCTTAGCTAACCTACTGTAAGTTAACTAAACCTTGTTGGTAAACCATGGCGCATTCGTTCAGAAGGTGCAATGCATTTTGGCTACTATTTGACAATTTTAATAATTTTGTCTAGGGTTTAGGGCAACTAAATAGATAATTGAAATAGGTTTGTCATCTTGTATTGCCTAGCACCTTATGCTGTAGAAACTCACCTACTCGTAGCAATAATGAATGTATGAATAACGCCCTAGTACTGAAAGGGTTAATCGACCTATGGCTGTGGTTAAAAGGACTGGTGGGTGAGATGACCGGCCACATTAAGTGGAAAGGTTTTATTTATTCGCAATTTATTTCTTTATTTCTTTTTATAATTATTATTGTATTTATTTCCTCCCTAGACATCCATCAGCTTTAAAAAAAACATCCCCAAGATCCCCCTTCTAGAAAAAATTCCCGGCCGAAGGCCGGTTTTCCTTAAAATACAGGTTCACTATCACTCGCCAGGAGAAAAATTGACACCTAAATGGTCTTAATATTGACAAAAAATGGGATGAAATGTCTTAAAATCGCCAAACTAATGGGCCGAACGTCTTAAAATCTGAAAACTACTGTTACTGAACATGAGAGAGAAGGGGGGGGGGGAGGGGGGGGGGGGGCAGAATAATCAACCATCCTTCTTTAAATTGTGGGTCTGAGTGAACACGGTCTGGACGACATTTATCGGTCACTTCGCCCCCGAGTTATGAACATTGGGGCGAAGGGAAGGGTTGCAGGGGGCGTGGGGGAAGAGGGGGCAGGTGAGGGGTGAGTTTGGTGTGTGTAGAATGAAGGGGGAGGAGATGAAAAGGGAGGAAGGGATAGGGAAATGGAGGGGGGGGGAGGCAGGTGAGAAGGGGGTTTGGGGGGGAGGGGAAGTGAGAGGGGAATTTGGGGGTGGAGAGGGGAGGGAGAGAACATGGAAGGGAAGGAGGGGATAGGGAAATGGAAGGGGGGAGGTGAGAGAGGAGATTGGGGGTGGAGTGGGGAGGGGAAAGGAGGAAAGGGGAGAAGAAGAGGGAAATGGAGGGGTGAAGATTGAGGAGATGGGGGAGAGAGAATGAAAAAGAAGGAAAGAGGAATAGGGAGGGGAGAAGAGGAAAGAAGAGAGCGAGAAAATAGAAAATGAGAAAAGGGAAGAGGGAAAGGAAGGGCAAAATAGGGATGAGGATAAGTGGAGAAGAGAAGGAAATCGATGGAGAAAGACAGAGTAATCAAAAGAGCGAGAAGATGAAATGGTAGGTCAGAGAAGGAAGGAAGATTACGGCCAGGTGAAGGTGGAAAGTTGTAGGAAAGTAATTGACCACTTGCGAGTTTCAGGCTATAAGGTAGTTGGAGCCATAAATATCGATATAAAAGTGAAAGGCAATAGTAATCTAAGCCTCTGATGGATAGAAAGTATGCTAACTTATATTTGACGTATTCTTAAAGGCATTACAACCGTATTTTCAGCTGCTAATTCTGCTAAATATTGATGGCTACAGCTTCTACTTCCTTATAGCTTGAAACTCGCAAGAGGTCATTCGGGCGACGGTTTGGTGGAGTGGGTGTAGTGGTGAACAAGTGTAAAGGAACGCAACAAAAGACAAGCAACAAGATTTATACTGTTACTTATGAGGCAGAAGGGTTTTAGTCCGGGGTCTGCAATCGGGTTAAATCTTAATATAATTTTTAGTCGTTACATAACTGGAATATAATGTGCGTAAATAATAATAATAATAATAATAACAATACAAATTAAATACAAAAATATATATACGTATAATTATGTAGCTTTGTGCAGTGTTTATCTGTATCATTTGAGTTTAAAACAAATATAATAGAGCTTAGAGAAGCCCTCGCAACAATAACATACTATATAATGTGTATGTTATACAGTGAAGACGCTACCTAGCAACATGGAAGAATATATTGATAGAAAGAAGATGTTGGGAGATATTACCACGCAAGACAGAGAAAGTAAGAGTGAGTGTATGTATGTCAGACAAAGCGACTCTTTATCTTATTGATAGAGATAACAGAAGAAAACGCAAACACAGAACACAAATAAATATAACAACACAAACAAAGGGAATCCGCGGAAAAGCAATGCAAATACAAGAATTAAGTGAATACGAAGAACAACAACAATCGAACAAAAGAAGAAGAAGAAGAAGAAGAAGAAAAAGAAGAAGAAGAACCAGAAGAAGAAGAAGAAGAAGAACCAGAAGAAGAAGAAGAAGAACCAGAAGAAGAAAAAAAAAGAAGAACCAGAAGAAGAAGAAGAACAAGAACCAGAAGAACAAGAACCAGAAGAAGAAGAAGAACCAGAAGAAGAAGAAGAACCGAAGGAGACAGATCGTACGCGATAACCAAGCCGGAGTTACGCGTGCGAGTTTACAAATCAACGCCAATACGTCTCGCGATTATAATGAATTTTGTGCCGCGCCGCATTCCTGGCTAACGAGCTGCCTATTTGACCGGTACTGTGGCGGGGAGCGAACCCAGAGTTGTGGGGTGGGGGTACAGGCAAAAATTAATAGTTTACCTACAGTCGGGCTCATAAATTGTGAAATATTAAGTTACCAGTACTATTACTTTCACTTGGCAGTTTGATAGTTTGTTGCTAATAATCCGTGACTAGTATTTTTTGTTCTTGTCGTATAAATGTCGAGCTAATGTCGGTATCCCTATAATTAACTCAAATTATCATACAAAATTTAATCGATTTTGACTATACAGTACATAGCTTTTAAAGACATTTACACGAACGCTGATCTTCGGCAACTGTGATTCAATTGCCGTTCCAGAACAATAAAAGGTGAGCCTTGATCTACTGGACTAATCTTTGGGTCTGTGATATTCTGACATTAGTCAAAATTCTTAAGTAGTCAGAAGTTAGTCTATTCTCTTCGAAGCACAACCACATGTGTACCTTTCTGGTCACTTGAAATTCGCCATTACTGGCATACAGCATCACCGACTAACTTTAAAGTATAAGTGTGTATTTGTTGGCTATGTATAGCTTATATCATCAGCATTAAAGGGAGATTTCCACTTGAGGGATTTTTGTCTTGACTCCTTTCTCCCTCATGTTTAGCCCCATTGCGTTTCTAGTTTTAAGACGTACGCCCCCATCATTTTGACGATTTTAAGAACTTTCGACCCATTTCTGTCAATTTTAAGACCTTTCGTGCCATTTAGGGATCGATTTTATCCTGGCGAGCGATAGCGAGCCTGTAATTTAAGAGGAACCGGCTTTCAACCGGGAAATTTACAAATTTATCTTGAAAGGGGCTCAAGGGGGTGTAATCTTAAGCTTGATGGATATCTAGAGACCAAACTAAACCCCCCCCCCCCCCTTAACTACATAAGTTATGCAATTTAATATACAAGTTAAAATTACACACATTTAAGTGTTGACAGTGGTTTTGAACGATAAATGCATACAATTTTGGCAGTGGTTCAGTCTGTGTTCATTGATAGGTAGGTCGGTCAGGGGGAAGGTGATTAAGTTGACAGACAGTACATTATACAAATCATTGATGAAAAGCTGAATATTTGTATAGCAAACTAGAGGTTAGCAAATATTATTGTTGATGTAAAGGTAGTGTAATGCAGATAGATAGATAGATAGAGAGAGAGAGAGAGAGAGAGAGAGAGAGAGTACAAAGGAGTACAAAGGAAATCAAGCAACAACAGGTCTAGTGACCCTTCTAGGTTGCTTGTCCTCCAAAACACTGAGGATCAAGTGACCAAACAGTGGTTTAGAGTTGGTAAAGGAACATTGGAAAGGGAACTACTGCCCTGCCACTAACGTGGCAGGACTAGGAAGTTAGTAGGGGACATATGGGTTAGTAACTGAGGGGAGGATAAAGTTATTCATTTACAAACGCAGTCAGTCGCGGGTTTGATGCGAGATATTTGTCTAGGCGGAATTTAAATGAATCAACGGTGCTGCAGTCTATAACGTCTCGGGGAAGCCCATTCCACAAGTTGACAACTCGATTGAAGAAGAAATTCTTAGATTCGTGCGAGTTAAAAGATTTACCAATAATTTTGCAACCGTTTCCCCGCGTGTAATTAGATTGGTCGATAGTGAAGTACTTACTACAGTTCATATTGTCGATGCCTTTGATGATTTTGAACACTTGAATTAAGTCACCTCTTAATCTGCGCTGGGTTAAAGGAAATAGATTTAATTCTCTAAGACGCTCTTCGTATGGTTTGTTCTTTAGGCTAGGTATCATTTTGGTAACTCTACGTTGAACTCGTTCTAGCTTGTTTATATCTTTTTGGTAATAAGGGCACCAGGATTGAACGCAGTATTCCAGAAGAGGGCGGACTAAGGAATTGTAAAGGGTTAGGATAACTTCTTTGGATTTATGCTCAAATGACCTGCCTATAAAGCCAATTATTTTGTTTGCCTTCTTAACAACTTCTGAACATTGTTGACTCGGTTTTAGGTTACTCGATATTGTTACTCCCAGATCAGTTCTCTGTTTACATTCTTAAGCTGAGTGCCATTCATCGAATAGTTTGCTTTCTCATTTAGGTATCCGACATGTAGTACTTTACATTTATCCGCATTGAAACTCATTTGCCAAATTTGGGCCCAACATGACAATTTATCTAGATTGTGTTGCATATCGTCAACTTGTTCTTTTGAGAGTACGCTATTTGCAATTTTTGTATCGTCAGCAAATTTTGAGATTGTGCAGGTGAGACCCTCATCTATGTCGTTGATGTAAATTAGAAAGAGAATTGGTCCTAGTACCGATCCCTGGGGTACCCCGCTACTTACATTGGTCCATTTAGATGCCTTACCGTTTATGACTACCCTTTGCTTTCTGTTGCTGAGCCAATTTTCTATCCATTTCAACACACCGTCTTGTATTCCATGCGCTTTTAGTTTTAGCAGTAAACGTTTGTGGGGAACTTTGTCAAAGGCCTTTTGAAAATCAAGGTATATAATATCTACAGCTTTACTCTCATCGTAGAGATTGAGGATATCGTGGAAGAAGTCTAAGAGGTTTGTTAAACAGGAACGTTTTTTACGAAAGCCGTGTTGAGTATCTTTAAGTATGTTATTTTCCTCTAAGTGATTTACGAGTCTGTCTCGTATGACCGTTTCTAGCATTTTACATACAACTGAGGTTAAGCTAATTGGACGATAGTTACTGGGTAGGGATTTGCTGCCTTTTTTGAATATCGGTGTTACGTTGGCTAGCTTCCACTGATCAGGCATAGTTCCAGACTGCAAGGATTTATTGAATAGTAATGTCAGTGGTTTGGAGAGCTCATTCTTAGCTTTCTTTAGAACTCTAGGCGAGATTGTATCAGGTCCTGGCGTTTTATTTACCTTGAGTTTATCTAAACAATTCAATACTTCTCTCTCTGTAACGGTGATATTGCTTAGAACATCTGAATTATCAATCTGAATCGGCGATGGTGTAGGGATATCACTGAGGTCTTCTGTTGTAAAAACTGATGCAAAGAAGGTATTGAGGGCATTACTCATTTGTACTTCGTCTTTGGTGTATTCTCCTTTTTCATCGACTAACGGTCCAACAGTTGAAGTAACTACTTTTTTCTTTCTGATATAACTATAGAATTCTTTCGGGTTTGTTTTACTTTGATTCGCAATATGTAACTCTAAGGTCTTTTTACTTTGCTTAATTAACTTTTTGGCTTTGCGTCGTAGCTCTACAAATTTCACCCGTTCTTCGTCATTTTGTGAGGATTTTAATCTATCATTAGCAATTTTTTTAGCAAGCAGGCAGTTTGAAATATCTTTATTCCACCATTTGGGCTTATTATTATGGCCTGGACGCCGTATTTTCGATGGTATGCAGTCTTGCACTGCTTTTAGGTAAGTGGTTTCGAACGATATTTGTTAGAGAGAGAGAGAGAGAGAGAGAGAGAGAGAGAGAGAGAGAGAGAGAGAGAGAGAGAGTAGATGATGAAGCAGTGAAGGTGTGTGTAACCCCTGCTGTGAGTATGATTCGAGTCTCTCCTCTTGTCATTAACACCACAGATTACACACTCGACTAACTTTGATCTCTTATTCACAGTATATATATACATTTTATTCACTTCAATGATCAATAATTACCAAGGCGCCAATGCTGAATCTCTATATTGTAAAGCATATTAACACACATTGTTTGGTCGTAATGTGTATTTTTAAATGAATCGATAATAAATAGGTAAATAAGTTAACCCTTTGAAGCTCTGACGCGTTTTAGCAGTTTATTTTGGCTATCATTAGACGATTTTATGCAGCTTAGGAAGTGTCTGTGGGTATTAAAAGGATATATACTATCTCAATCAACCCATTGACTTCCATATACAAAGGAGTACAAAGGAAATCAAGCAACAACAGGTCTAGTGACCCTTCTAGGTTGCTTGTCCTCCAAAACACTGAGGATCAAGTGTCCAAACAGTGGTTTAGAGTGGGTAAGGGAACATTGGAAAGGGAACTACTGCCCTGCCACTAACGTGGCAGGACTAGGAAGTTAGTAGGGGACATATGGGTTAGTAACTGAGGGGAGGATAAAGTTATTCATTTACAAACGCAGTCAGTCGCGGGTTTGATGCGAGATATTTGTCTAGGCGGAATTTAAATGAATCAACGGTGCTGCAGTCTATAACGTCTCGGGGAAGCCCATTCCACAAGTTGACAACTCGATTGAAGAAGAAATTCTTAGATTCGTGCGAGTTAAAAGATTTACCAATAATTTTGCAACCGTTTCCCCGCGTGTAATTAGATTGGTCGATAGTGAAGTACTTACTACAGTTCATATTGTCGATGCCTTTGATGATTTTGAACACTTGAATTAAGTCGCCTCTTAATCTGCGCTGGGTTAAAGGAAATAGATTTAATTCTCTAAGACGCTCTTCGTATGGTTTGTTCTTTAGGCTAGGTATCATTTTGGTAACTCTACGTTGAACTCGTTCTAGCTTGTTTATATCTTTTTGGTAATAAGGGCACCAGGATTGAACGCAGTATTCCAGAAGAGGGCGGACTAAGGAATTGTAAAGGGTTAGGATAACTTCTTTGGATTTATGCTCAAATGACCTGCCTATAAAGCCAATTATTTTGTTTGCCTTCTTAACAACTTCTGAACATTGTTGACTCGGTTTTAGGTTACTCGATATTGTTACTCCCAGATCAGTTTCTCTGTTTACATTCTTAAGCTGAGTGCCATTCATCGAATAGTTTGCTTTCTCATTTAGGTATCCGACATGTAGTACTTTACATTTATCCGCATTGAAACTCATTTGCCAAATTTGGGCCCAATATGACAATTTATCTAGATTGTGTTGCATATCGTCAACTTGTTCTTTTGAGAGTACGCTATTTGCAATTTTTGTATCGTCAGCAAATTTTGAGATTGTGCAGGTGAGACCCTCATCTATGTCGTTGATGTAAATTAGAAAGAGAATTGGTCCTAGTACCGATCCCTGGGGTACCCCGCTACTTACATTGGTCCATTTAGATGCCTTACCGTTTATGACTACCCTTTGCTTTCTGTTGCTGAGCCAATTTTCTATCCATTTCAACACACCGTCTTGTATTCCATGCGCTTTTAGTTTTAGCAGTAAACGTTTGTGGGGAACTTTGTCAAAGGCCTTTTGAAAATCAAGGTATATAATATCTACAGCTTTACTCTCATCGTAGAGGTTGAGGATATCGTGGAAGAAGTCTAAGAGGTTTGTTAAACAGGAACGTTTTTTACGAAAGCCGTGTTGAGTATCTTTAAGTATGTTATTTTCCTCTAAGTGATTTACGAGTCTGTCTCGTATGACCGTTTCTAGCATTTTACAAACAACTGAGGTTAAGCTAATTGGACGATAGTTACTGGGTAGGGATTTGCTGCCTTTTTTGAATATCGGTGTTACGTTGGCTAGCTTCCACTGATCAGGCATAGTTCCAGACTGCAAGGATTTATTGAATAGTAATGTCAGTGGTTTGGAGAGCTCATTCTTAGCTTCCTTTAGAACTCTAGGCGAGATTGTATCAGGTCCTGGCGTTTTATTTACATTGAGTTTATCTAAACAATCAATACTTCTCTCTCTGTAACGGTGATATTGCTTAGAACATCTGAATTATCAATCTGAATCGGCGATGGTGTAGGGATATCACTGAGGTCTTCTGTTGTAAAAACTGATGCAAAGAAGGTATTGAGGGCATTACTCATTTGTACTTCGTCTTTGGTATTCTCCTTTTTCATCGACTAACGGTCCAACAGTTGAAGTAACTACTTTTTTCTTTCTGATATAACTATAGAATTCTTTCGGGTTTGTTTTACTTTGATTCGCAATATGTAACTCTAAGGTCTTTTTACTTTGCTTAATTAATTTTTGGCTTTGCGTCGTAGCTCTACAAATTTCACCCGTTCTTCGTCATTTTGTGAGGATTTTAATCTATCATTAGCAAATTTTTTAGCAAGCAGGCAGTTTGAAATATCTTTATTCCACCATTTGGGCTTATTATTATGGCCTGGACGCCGTATTTTCGATGGTATGCAGTCTTGCACTGCTTTTAGGTAAGTGGTTTCGAATAACTTCCAAGATGTATTTATGTCGTTATTGTTAATTAAAAAGCTCCAGTCAGTTTCTTTAAACATAGCTCTAAGTTTATGGAAGTTTGCTTTCTTGAAATTAGGGACTTTTTCGATGCTACTATTTGGTTCGTTACTAGTAAACTTTAAAGTGAAAGTTATCGTACGATGGTCGCTGTTACTGAATTCATCACCAACATTCAAATTCTCTATCAATTCTTCTTTTGTTGCAAGTACAATGTCAAGAACGTTATTACCACGGGTCGGCATTCGAACAAATTGATAAAGCGAACTCTCTTGCAAGTTCGTATACAAGTCATGTCCGGAGTGTGAAGTAAGAGTATCGCCCCACTTGGTCACAGGTAAATTAAAGTCGCCAAAAATTACGGTATCTTGTGAGTTACTTATATCTGCAATTTGTTCGTAAATTTCTCGGTCAGTTTGCACTGATTGAGCTGGAGGTCTGTATATTAACGCAAGTATTATTTTTGTACCTTTATTATTCTTTATTACCACAAAAGATGTGTCGACGTTCAAATTTGAGGTTTTGACACGAGGGTCGGGTTAAGACTTTCTTTGATATAAAATAAAACGCCACCTCCATTTTTATTTATTCGGCTGTTCTCAAACATTACATAACCGGGAAGTGAATACTCTGCTAAAAGTCTCTATCTTGTGTATTGAGCCAAGATTCTGTTATGCCAATCACATCATAATTTTCTGTAAACACTAGTTCCTCTAAATCTGAAAATTTATTGCGTATGCTACGAGCGTTTGCATAGAAAACATTCAAAGTTTTGGATTTGGGATTCAAGGAACGGTCTTTATTCAAATTATTGGTTCTGGTCGGATCTACATTTACATTCATGGCTGTCCTCGGTCCTCGGTCGTTATCCCTGACGGTTTTGAATTTGGGTCATGTTGGTGGAGCTTTATCCAAATTCGCGGTTCTTGACGGATTAGTATTTAATTCCTTTGTAGATTGCCGTCCTCGCTGTCTTCGGTCCTCCTTCCTGGTTGTCCTGTGCTGAGTCGATTTCTTCTCCGAAAATCCTTCACCGCATCGTTGAGAAGACGCCCAAAACGCGCTGCTCCCACCTGGTTCAGATGAACTCCATCGTCCGAAAACAAATAGTCATCGTAGTAGAAATTGTCCCAGGTGTCGACGAATCCCACGTTCTCCTTCCTGCAGAGGTTTGCTAGACAACGATTTGTGCTGGTGGCTATGTTGTAAAATCGGCTCTCTACACCGAGACGGGGGACGATTCCTGAGACGATGATCCTTGATGACTTCTCCTTAAACGACTTGATCAGCTGCTGGTACTTTAAAAGCAAATCTTCCGACCGGGTTCGCTGTACATCGTTGGATCCAACGTGGATGACGTACATTGTATTAGCTGGGGCCAGCTTTGATACTTCGTCAACTGCTGCAACTACGTCATCCACACCACCACCAGGGATACAAAAACGCTTCCTGGTCTTAGGTGCCCTGGCGCAAAATCTTAGGTGCCCTGGCGCAAAACTCTGTGAGCTGACCACGTATCATCGAGTCTCCCACGAGCCGGACTTCTTCTATTTCCTCTTCGTCATCTGAGTCTGCGAGTATCTGGAAACGGTTTTGACACTCGGTAATCGGTATGTGTTTCCTGGTCTTGGGGCAAACGTTGTTCCTCACGACACGGAAGTTGTCTTGAGGGGAAAGAGAGTCGCTATTTGTATCTTGAGTATCGGAAACATCAGCTGAAATGGGTACTGTAGGCGTTGAATTGTTGGCAGTTGACGTTGGGGCGTTGGTGGCTGCTGGAGTTGCGGTGACAATTGAAGTGTGTGGCACTCCAACGTTGAGTGTTACAAACTCT
This sequence comes from Paralithodes platypus, assembly GCA_032716605.1. Taxonomy (NCBI): domain Eukaryota; kingdom Metazoa; phylum Arthropoda; class Malacostraca; order Decapoda; family Lithodidae; genus Paralithodes; species Paralithodes platypus. Next base: position 14,447,928 of record CM064520.1, read on the forward strand.
TGGAGTGATTCCAGCTTCATGGTGAGGATGTTGATCTTGTTGTAGGCTTCATCTAATTTCACTGTAAAATTCTCCCGTTGCTAATCTGAATAAATTCGTTTAATAGTAGCCAGAAATGGAACAGAAACGCGTATTGGAGCGTGAAAGGGTTAATACAAATAATTCAAATGAGTTAATGAATATATGTGAGGATGTTTAATGTTGAATGTGAAAATCAGTGTGCTTATAATTCACTTCTACCCGTACCAAAGTAAAAATAAGTGAATACAAATATATGAGAATGTTGACCAAGGTGATGTGAAGATCAGTGTGCCTATAATCCAATACTCCCTGTACCTGTAACTGTCACTGAAGATGGGTGTAGCACAGTGGCTCACATGTTACTCTAATGAACCAACCTGACCCTTACCTTCTGGTTTAAGGGGGCTCACCTCGCTTTTTTTCTCTTTCTCTCTTTGGCTTGTATCCATTCGGCCCCATTCAGCCTATGTTTTAAGACGTTTACCCCCATCCAGGTGTCAATATTTTCCTGGCGAGCGGTAGCGAGCTAACATATATATATTTTTGTTTTGACAGCAAGCTAAATCTGTAAATTTTTCGATAGAAAATTTTCTCTGGCAAAGCCGGATTTCTCCATACAATGCTGGCTCGCTATCGCTCGCCAGGAAGATATCGACACCTGGATGGTGATAAACGTTTTAAAACAGTTGGCTGAATGGGGCCGAATGAATACAAGCCAGAGAAAGAGAAAAAAGGAGAGAAAGAGAAGAACATAATCGGTGACCCCCCTTTAATGGCTATATCACAGTTTTCTACTTCGACTTTCTTTCCTTCTTTTATTATGCTTTTATTAATTCGTCTCTTAAATTGTCTATTAATAATTTAATTCCATAATTCTCCTTTTTTTGGCTGCAGATTCCCGTGATCATGTTCCGTTGTTCATTCTTCCATTTCAGGCTTAACCCATACAGTACCGGTGACGTCCTTTTCATCATATTCTGGCAACTATTAGACGATTTTCTACAGCTTAGGAATGATCTTTAGCAATAATATGGCTTCAAACTATCTCGACAAACCCTTTTCACTACCCCAGATCCTTCTTAAGCTGCATAATATCGTCTAAATATAGCTAGAATTAAATATTGCACACGTCGCTGGTACTCAAAGGGTTAACCTTGTTCAAAGAAAGAGAGAAGCATGAGAAGGGGTGGATAGATATGATAGGTATATATGTAGACAAACAGGCATGTAGGAAAGCATATAATGTGAAAGGTGCAATAATATAAGAAAGTGTTTATCCACATACTGTATATAATCCAGTAGTTATATTAATTACATGTAGTTTCTATTCTTACAGGTAAGTTTGATCGGCCTAACATCTTGGTAGTGGATTGTGATTGACGAGAGCGGAGAAGGTAAAGTGCCAAAAATTCTGTTGTATTTTTATCAATCCTATTTTCATTTAGTAATGTTCATCGCCATCTCTTATGTATATAGCAATAAACAGTTTGATCCACATACACAAGACGATTACACTTATGATACGGGCAGCACTACTGTACTTTTTTTTATTTTGTTGTTTATGGGGAGGTATTTAGTTTGTTCCCTAGACCTCCATCAAGCTTAAAATGACACCCCCTTGAGTCCCTTTCAAGATAAATTTGTACATTTTTCGGTAGAAAAATTTCCTGGCCGAAGGCCGGTTCCTCTTAAATTACAGGCTCGCCAGGATACAATCGACACCTGAATTGCACGAAAGGTCTTAATATGGGGTGAAAGTTCTTAAAATCGCTAAACTAATGGGGAAAACGTTTTATAATATCAAAAGCAATGGGGCTAAGCATGAGGGAGAAAGGGGTCAAGACAAAAATCCCTCAAGTGGAGATCTCCCCTTAAGGTTTCATAATTAACAACCTATTTCGCTGCAAAATTTTCGAAATAGGGACATTGTCAAGATGGGAACAGGGCAATTCACAATCATCTGCTGCTAATATAATGACTACCGGTATCAAGCCAGTGTCACACGAGCGGGGTTTTTTTTCGGCAATTTTCGATTTCCAAGTTTGTTCTCGTGATATTTTGAGGCTCTTTCACATTGGAATCGTAAACCAGACTGAAGGTAGATTATGTTAGGTGGCTGGTTTTTGATACCACATATTTCTTTAAGATGCCAGAGTACATTTGACCGTAAAAATTGACGGGAAAGAAGCTCGTGTGACACTACCTTAAGGGGGAAGAGTTTATTTTTTGGTTGATTTTGTCATATATTCATTATTATTTTTTTAGTTTCCTCCCTAGACCTCCACCAAACTTTAAAAAAAACATCCATTAGATCCCCCTTCGAAATAAATTTGTACATTTTCTATTGAAAAATGTCACGGCCGAAGGCCGGTTCCTCTATAATTACAGGCTCGTTATCGCTCGACTGGAAACAAATCGACACCTAAATGGCAATAAAAGGTCTTAATATTGATAATGAAATGGCGCGAAAAGTCTTAAAATCGACAAACTAATGGGGCAAACGTCTTAAAATCTGAAAACTAATGGGGCTAAACATGAGGAAGAAAGGAGACCAGAAAACCCACCCATCCCCCATTAAAACCTGAGTCACACGGGCGCTACTACCCTCGTATTGTACTAGCTGGGTCTGGAGTTCCCTGACAAGTTCACTACTAAATTAGCTCGTTTGTCCCCGGCGTAATTTCAGCGAGGCATTATATCGGACTTTGGTGTCACCGTTGCGAATTATCACGTTATTTGGAGAGATTAGTTTCCATTGTTCTGAGTTTAATTTGACTATAGACTGGTTATATTGATGAGGCTAGAAATTATAATCCTTAGCCTCTTGTAACTCACCAATGGCTGGAGCAAACGGTCTGTAAATGTCTAGACATAATTATTGCTTGGCTCTTCTCAAATGGTGGATATGTAGAAATGTCAAATCGATTCCTAAAGTAATTTGTAGTCTTCGACCAAGACATTTTTCTACTGATTTTTTTTTTTTTTTTTTTTTTTTTTTTTTTTTTTATAATTTACCTCGCAGTGGGATCGGGGAGAACTTTTAGCGTGAATGACGCGGGGAAAGAAAGAAAAACAGAAACAAAGCGATGAAAACAGAAAGAAGGAAGTTCAGAGAAGTTGGGGTCGCGATTTCTAGACTCGTTATAATGAATAGATTATTGCAAAGGTTGACAGTCACTCCGATTATTGCAAAGGTTGACAGTCACTCCGATTATTGCAAAGGTTGACAGTCACTCCGATTATTTTGCATAGGCATATTATATAATATATTTGTTAGTTACGTTCAACTAATGAGAGTATTAATTTTTATATTGAGAGGCAATAATACAACTCAAGACTAGAGTAATTACCCAAACAAACCACACGATTATGTAACTAAGTGAGTGACGTTAGCTTCTGGTGGTTCCTTTATAGAATGTAATTACTTGAGTTACATATATATCCCATCCTTAACAGTTCACCTTAGTTTATCCACCAATCTACCTAAGACATCTTAGTTATTATTATTATTATTAATATTATGTGTTTAATTAATATTATGTGTTTAATTAATATTATGTGTTTAATTAATATTATGTGTTTAATTAATATTATGTGTTTAATTAATATTATGTGTTTAATTAATATTATGTGTTTAATTAATAGTATGTGTTTAATTAATATTATGTGTTTAATTAATATTATGTGTTTAATTAATATTATGTGTTTAATTAATATTATGTGTTTAATTAATATTATGTGTTTAATTAGTTAATAATTTTGTTGTAATTGTAACCTGCATTCGTGTACAGATGTATGAAAAAGACAATTTAAATACAGTAAAAACGAGAGAGAGAGAGAGAGAGAGAGAGAGAGAGAGAGAGAGAGAGAGAGAGAGAGAGAGAGAGAGAGAGATACAGGTCCGACTTCTCCAGTTACAATTATCAGTGAGTTATTTGACGCCCAGTGTGGTCCTTCTCATTCCTTCCACCTCGCTCTCTCTCTCTCTCTCTCTCTCTCTCTCTCTCTCTCTCTCTCTCTCTCTCTCTCACACACACACACACACACAATATATGCACCTCTCCACCCATTACATTGACCTTATTGAGAGAGAGAGAGAGAGAGAGAGAGAGAGAGAGAGAGAGAGAGAGTAATAAAGAGAGAACCACCGTGTTATGAGATAGTGTCACCTCTCCACCCATTAACTCTCACACCAACCCTACCAGAGAGGCTTCATAATAGAGTCAGTCCACCACGCCTTCATATCGGTTCCCTTCCTTGGTTTTAATATCACTAATGTTGATATTACAATTTCGGTTCACCTCCTTGGTTATAACCCTTTCAAGATCCAATACGCATTTCTATTCTGTTTTCTGGTAATTATTAGAAGATTTTATTCAGATTAGGAAGGGTATATGGAAGTCGGAGGGTTGATTGAGATAGTGTTTACCCTTTTCATATCCACAGATCCTTCCTAAGCTGCATACAAATCGTTTAATGATAGCCAAAAATATACCACTAAAACGCGTCAGAGATTCAAAGGGTTAATATCCATGTTGATATTATAATTTAGCTCATGTGTTTTCAGAATATGTAAATATTATGGTACAATGCTCTATGCTTCATATGGTTCATCTTATGTAATTCGGTAGTCGATCGTTTCTCTTTGTCATAAATATACAGTATATTATATACTAATATTCTCGCATATTTTGCCTGACCTATCATTTGTTTGGACATATGTTTTCTATTATATGCATTATTATAGTCATTATGTCAAACCCAAACATTTAATAATCTTCTTCTCTCGCTAACACACACACACACCCACACACACACACACACACACACACACACACACACACACACACACACACACACACACACAATATTTGTTCCCCCTCGAGATTCGAACCCTGGCTCTCATACTTACGATGACACTGGACTCGATAGCCAGCCAGCCACTGACGACCAAGATGAGAGAGAGAGAGAGAGAGAGAGAGAGAGAGAGAGAGAGAGAGAGAGAGAGAGAGAGAGAGAGAGAGAGAGAGAGAGAGAGAGAGAGGATTCTATGACAGACTTGATGGTATAATGGTTAGAGTGTTTAAAATCTGTGTGTGGTAACCCAGGTTCGAATCCCGGAGGATCATATGCTTTCATTAATTTCTTTGGAAGGTGTTTGGTGTTGGAGTAATTTAATAATATAGACTATAATACTTAAAGTACCACTTGAAAAGTTTATTAGTAACTTAATTACCCCATGAATTATTTAAAATGTATACTACTCTTGTAAATTATCTATGAAGTAAATTATTGTATATATACATTTTGCTCTATGTGTTAGAAGGGAGCAAAGGGTAAAGCTGCCTGTAATGAGTGTCCTCACCAAATTATAAAGTGACAGAGCCATGAAACGCAATTCAGCTTCCATTCAGTTGTTTTGTATTCCTAAATATGACTCCATTTCTTCCTGTTGAAAATGCCTTACGTATGTATTTGCTATAATACATAGCAGCATGTGGCTTACAAAAATCGAAAACGACTTTTCAAACTGTTTATTAATCATATTTTATAGTATAGTATGTTTTACATTGCCCTGTCCAAAATACGCATATATTTGTTATTTTATTTTTTTGTATTATAGGTTTCCCAGATATTATTCCCTTAAAACTCCTCGATTAAGTTGTCAGCCAAGCCTCACCCCACACCATTAGCCTGGAGTGTTGTCCTATTACCTTACCTCCGTGCTCAGAAAACACTACTCTAATTAAGCTAAGGAGCTTTTAAAGGAAGGAGAAAGGGAACAAGAAAAGAAGAGCTATGGAGAAGACAGGATTAATTCCATAAAGAAAAATATGGACAATTGGAGGAGGAGCATTATGAGAAATTAAGTTTGTGGAAGGATAGGCAGAAGCAGAAGGAGAACCGAGTCAAGGACGAGGACATTGCGAATACTTATTGAGAGAGAGAGAGAGAGAGAGAGAGAGAGAGAGAGAGAGAGAGAGAGAGAGAGAGAGAGAGAGTACAAAGGAGTACAAAGGAGTACAAAGGAAATCAAGCAACAACAGGTCTAGTGACCCTTCTAGGTTGCTTGTCCTCCAAAACACTGAGGATCAAGTGTCCAAACAGTGGTTTAGAGTGGGTAAGGGAACATTGGAAAGGGAACTACTGCCCTGCCACTAACGTGGCAGGACTAGGAAGTTAGTAGGGGACATATGGGTTAGTAACTGAGGGGAGGATAAAGTTATTCATTTACAAACGCAGTCAGTCGCGGGTTTGATGCGAGATATTTGTCTAGGCGGAATTTAAATGAATCAACGGTGCTGCAGTCTATAACATCTCGGGGAAGCCCATTCCACAAGTTGACAACTCGATTGAAGAAGAAATTCTTAGATTCGTGCGAGTTAAAAGATTTACCAATAATTTTGCAACTGTTTCCCCGCGTATAATTAGATTGGTCGATAGTGAAGTACTTACTACAGTTCATATTGTCGATGCCTTTGATAATTTTGAACACTTGAATTAAGTCGCCTCTTAATCTGCGCTGGGTTAAAGGAAATAGATTTAATTCTCTAAGACGCTCTTCGTATGGTTTGTTCTTTAGGCTAGGTATCATTTTGGTAACTTTACGTTGAACTCGTTCTAGCTTGTTTATATCTTTTTGGTAATAAGAGAGAGAGAGAGAGAGAGAGAGAGAGAGAGAGAGAGAGAGAGAGAGAGAGAGAGAGAGAGCGAGAGCACAACAACGCCCAGGTACAGTAATTAGTGTGTGTTAATTATACCTTAGTTATTGTAGGTACTTTAGTGTCTCATTAACTTCTTTGTCTCCACTCCTAAAACTTACCAGATGGCCTTGACAACATTGTATATATTTCCATTCGTATTTGTTTTTTATCAACACTTAAAGTCTAAATTTGGAGCTGACCAAAGTGTGTTCGATTAAAAAAAAAAAAAAAATTGCATTAATTGCGGTGTTTGTATTTGTTAATTTGTAATCTACTTTTAAGCAATCTTGTTTCTCGCTGTTTTATACCACAAGCTGTTAGTGATTAAGAGCGCAGTGCTGTTCGTTAATGAATATTCATGTGGATTGTCATATATCTATAGCTGGTATTTAATTTAATTCTTCAGTTCATGTTTGATATATTTGAGTTTCATTTCATGTTTTTACTTGTTTGTTTACAAGTAATCAATGTCAAGTAGGACTATGCAGTATAGTAAAATATAGAGGATATAATAATTGAATATAACATAATTAAGTATATAAATAGTGAGCTTGTATTATATGAGTTTATTAATACCAATATACCTTTATGAGGGTATTATTACGGACACTTGTATAACCCTTTCCATACCTACAATATTTTACAGTATATCTATAGACTTATTTCTATACCGTAACAAAGGATTGACTATACTACGCCGCCAAAGTGTATGTATTCTTTAAGGGGGCCCACCTCGGTTTTTCTCTCTTTATCCGCCTCTCTCTTTGGCTTGTATCCATTCGACCCCATTCAGCCTACTGTTTTAAGACGTTTACCCCATCCAGGCGAGCGGTAGCGAGCCAGCATATATATATTTTCTTTTTGACAGCAAGCTAAATCTTTACATTTTTCGATAGAAAAATACCTCCGGCGAAGCCGGATTTCTCCATACAATGCTGGCTCAATATCGCTCGCCAGGAATAAATCGACACCTGGATGGGGATAAACGTCTTAAGGGGAGGTATTTAGTTTGCTCCCTAGACCTCCATCAAGCTTAAAATCACACCCCCTTGAGTCCCTTTCAAGATAAATTTGTACATTTTTCGGTAGAAAAATGTCTCGGCCGAAGGCCGGTTCCTCTTAAATTACAGGCTCGCTATCGCTCGCCAGGATAAAATCGACACCTGAATTGCACGAAAGGTCTTAATATGGGGTGAAAGTTCTTAAAATCGCTAAACTAATGGGGAAAACGTTTTATAATATCAAAAGCAATGGGGTTAAACATGAGGGAGAAAGTGGTCAAGAAAAAAATCCCTCAAGTGGAGATATCCCCTTAAAACAGTTGGCTGCATGGGGCCGAATGGATACAAGCCAGAGAAAGAGAGAAAATGAGAGAAAGCTAAACAAAAACAGGTGACCACCTATTATTGTTCTACTGTATATCGTCATTTGCCATTTATATAAGTGACAGCTGGATCCGACCTCTTTATTAACCCTTTGAGTACCAGCGACGTGTGTTATATTATATTTTAGCTGTATGTAGACGATATCATGCAGCTTAGGAAGGATCTGTGGTATTTAAAGGGGTTGGTTGAGATAGTTTGAAGCCTTATTATTTCTAGAGTTCCTTCCTAAGTTGAATAAAATCGATTAATAGTAGCCAAAATATAAAATTAAAAAGACGTTCTTATCTTCGCCAAAACGGAGTTCGGCGGAGAGTATGCGATCATCCTTGCTTCTCTCTTATCCTTGGGCCTCTTTGTTTGTCTACTTATAGTATTTGTAAACATATTTATGCAAGTCTTCAAACTTGATAAAACTTAGCATAATCTATCCCAAGAATTATTCTTAATTGTTAACCTTTCATAGTATTAGTGAGTTGGGCCTATAATTAGGGTTGGGTGTGAGTGGGATCTGCCTTGTGTGGGCCAATCGGCTTTCTGCAGACTTCCAATTTCTTATGTTCTTCAATGTCCCCCAATCATCAACGGTAATAAACAATTATTGTAGCTGTCACACCAGAATTGCCGAGAAAAAAAAATCGCCTGAAATAGCGATTGTGTAAGTAACCATTTATCTGGATGCCTCTCTGCTGTGTTGTGATCCCCGGGGTGTCCTCCATCTAATCCCGTGTTGACTTTGTGGCTGATCCTGGTACCCTGGGTCGCTAATCCGAGTGGCACAAATTAACCCTCCATCTACGCCTGTGACTCCCATTGTTCTCTCCACCGCTAATATCTCCCCCTCGGCATTCTTCGCGGGGAGTCGTACGGTCATTCTTCCCGGCATTGGTTTCCCTCGTCAGCTCTGGCAAGGTCGGTGGCCTCGGCTCTGGTCTAGTAGCTTCTTAATTCAACCTGAAAGGGGTAGGGTTTATTTATTCAACCTGAAAGGGGTAGGGTTTATTTATTCAACCTGAAAGGGGTAGGGTTTATTTATTAGTTTATTCATTTATTATTGTTTTAGTTTCCTCCCTAGACCTCCATCAAACTTAATCAATTATCCTCCAGACCCCTCTTTGAGATGAAGTAGAGTATTTTTCTGTGACAAATGTCCCGAATTATAGGATTTCTATCGCTCGCCAGAAAAAAAAATCGACACCTAAATGTCAGGAAAGGTCTTGATATTTAAAAAAGAATTGGGACGAAATGTCTTAAAATCGACAAACAAGCATTTTAAGACGTTTGCCCCAAACATCTTAAAATGTCATAGCTAATGAGTATAAAATGAAGGGAGAATTGAGTAGGGAGTCCAGAACAAGCAACTACCTCCCCCTTAATGTGATTTCAACCAACTTTCAGTCAAGGCTTAGTGTCCTACATCAATGCAAGAATAGCTCCGAGATTATTTAACAATATTTAAAGTTATCGAACCAAAGCTGCTGGAAGTAACGCCGTAATCTGGACTTACCAATTTGGACACCCTTCTCCCCTCTTGTTCTCTCGCTCTCTCTCCACCCACCTATCTATTCCTCCTTGTATCCATCCGTCCCACATCCACCCATTTATCCAACCCATTTATCCAACCCATTTATCCAACCTACACGCTTATTTTGCTTAACATTTTAAATTGTTTAGTTTACCGAATATTTCGCTATATATCATTAAGGGGAGGTATTTAGTTTGTTCCCTACTTTTTCATCAAGCTTAAAATTACACCCCCTAGAGCCCCTTTCAAGATAAATTTGTACATTTTTCGGTAGAAAAATGTCCCAGCTGGAGGCCGGTTGCTCTTAAATTACAGGCTCGCTATCGCTCGCCAGGAAAAAATCGACACCTTAACGGCACGAAAGGTCTTAAAATTGACAGAAATGGGGCAAAATGTCTTAAAATATCCAAACTACTAGGGCGAAGGTCTTAAAATCTCAAAAGCAATGGGGCTAAACATGAGGGAGAAAGGGGTCCAGAAAAAAATCCCTCAAGTGGATATCTCCCCTTAAAGATTTCCTGCATTTTCCCAGTCTAGCTAATATTGTATTTATGGTGCTATTAGTAATCTTTGGGGAACTTCTTTGTACTCTATCTATTAATAACTTTTGATTTTTCTTTCCTATTTTCTCCATGAAATCTTATTTGATTCCGACAACCTCTTAACACTCTCATGCATCCTTTCCCAGTCTATCTGTCAATTGTATGTTGATTCTTATACTCATCGTGGCGTAATTGTTGATCCTTATACTCATCGTGGCGTAATTGTTGATCCTTATACTCATCGTGGCGTAATTGTTGATCCTTATACTCATCGTGGCGTAATTGTTGATCCTTATACTCATCGCGTAATTGTTGATCCTTATACTCATCGTGGCGTAATTGTTGATCCTTATACTCATCGTGGCGTAATTGTTGATCCTTATACTCATCGTGGCGTAATTGTTGATCCTTATACTCATTGTGGCGTAATTGTTGATTCTTATACTCATCGTGGCGTAATTGTTGATTCTTATACTCATTGTGGCGTAATTGTTGATTCTTATACTCATCGTGGCGTAATTGTTGATTCTTATACTCATTGTGGCGTAATTGTTGATTCTTATACTCATCGTGGCGTAATTGTTGATTCTTATACTCATCGTGGCGTAATTGTTGATCCTTATACTCATCGTGGCGTAATTGTTGATCCTTATACTCATCGTGGCGTAATTGTTGATCCTTATACTCATCGTGGCGTAATTGTTGATCCTTATACTCATCGTGGCGTAATTGTTGATCCTTATACTCATCGTGGCGTAATTGTTGATCCTTATACTCATCGTGGCGTAATTGTTGATCCTTATACTCATCGTGGCGTAATTGTTGATCCTTATACTCATCGTGGCGTAATTGTTGATCCTTATACTCATCGTGGCGTAATTGTTGATCCTTATACTCATCGTGGCGTAATTGTTGATCCTTATACTCATCGTGGCGTAATTGTTGATCCTTATACTCATCGTGGCGTAATTGTATTGTTTATATTATTTGTGTTCTTGTTTAATTCATTTTATCCACCAATCCTCGTCTGATCCTTAAACCCATCACGCTGTTCTAACCTCTGTCACTATACATCAATCCCTGTGTGATCCTACGACCTTTAATATTTGTCTTTTTATCTCGCTGCTCTATCCTCTTCCTATCCATCCATCAATCCTCCCCCAGATCCCAGTAACCACATTTAAGGAGTGGCTATTTTGGGGGAGTTTATTTATTTATATACCGGTATTCATTTATTTTTGTAGTTTCCTCGCTAGACCTTCATCAAGCTTAAACAAAATAATCCCTAGACCCCCCTTCAAGATAAATTTGTACATTTTTCGACAGAAAAATGTCCCGGCCAAAGGCCGATTTCTCTTGAAATTACAGACTCGCTAGCGCTCACCAGGAAAAAATCGACACCTAAATGGCACGAACGGTCTTGATATTGATATATAAATGGGACGAAAGGCTTTAAATCGACTAACTAATGGGGCGAACGTCTTTAAATCGGAAATTTAATGGGGTTAAGCATGAGGAAGAAGGGGGACCAGAAAAACTACCCATCTTCCCTTAAATAAACCCCCATAAACATCCGTGTCATTTACCTCTGTGGTTGACATAGCACGAGTCCCCATCCCTTATTACTGGGAGCCCAAAAGTCCTATACACGACTCTGTCTTTGGTTATTGCCCACCACATCCCTTCGCCCCTCTCATTTTCTGTATCGTGGATGCTTCTTTTATCTTCGCTACATATTTGAAGGTAGACTGCATAAATTAGGTTAATTTTAGGTTAGCTTCAGTTAGTTTGGTGCTAGGTTACGACAAATTAGGTAGCTAGATGTTAGATTAGGTTAAATTACATTGAGTCACATAAGCTGAAGAGCAGGTTGTGTTAGGTTAAAGTTATATCAGGGTACACTAACATATTGTGTATGTGTAAATCGACTCTGATTTTGAACCAAGTGACTGTGGGCGAAATACCTTGCAATCGAAAATACTATAAGCCCTGACTCTTGGTCCAATCAGTGTCCCTCTCGCTCTCAGTAATCTAATGACTTTTCATTTGGGAAGCTACACAATCAGACAATAGTTTCGGCAATTCTGGTGTGAAAGCTACATATTTAAGGAATTATATATATTCTAGCACCCAAGTTAAGCTACATTCAGTTTAGTTGCCGATATGGATGCTAAGAAATTCCCGAAATATTGCCATGCTAAATTTACCGATGGAAAAATTGCCAGTAAAAGTAATGGTGTGGCTCCCTCTTAATGAATATTCTTCGTATGTCGGGTCCATAACGTCGCGAGGACCTGAGTGTTTCGATTGTCGGAGCGCCCCTTTGATTCGGAGCGCTTGGAACAAACATAATTGTGGTGCGAAGTGAAGCATTAAGGTCAATCTGTTGGACACGGTCAGGGGGAGGTCGGGTCAGGTCAAGGGGGGCCACGGGGGGTCGTAGGATAGCCAGTGGGGGTAGTGGGGGCGGAGGGGTACTACTAAAGCCAGTTGGGGGGTCAGACTGGGGATGAGAGGAGGGGAAATACCTTATACACAATAAAATATACATTTATTTCATCTCGCATACGAATGAAATACCTTATACACAATAAAATATATATCGATTCATTTATATACACCTGGACTAGAAAGTTCGCCGACCTTTTGTTTGATAAGCTATATACATTTATAAGGATACACTTTCATTATTCCACCCGCCTCCAGTCACCCATTATCCATGTTCTTATTGTCTACCATACGATTGCCAAATTGTCATGATTGTGTCCGCATCTTATTTGTTTTTCTCATGTTGATTGTCGATGACCTGTGAACCTGAATATACCTAAATGTATGTAGCGGTATATCTATCTTGAATATCTTTGAATAATCAATGATTTTCAAAATTACTACAGCTTTTAGAATAGTTAACTACCGAGTAATCACGAGCACCTAGACAAAATAATTTCGTTCTTGGCGAGACCCACATATTGCACCTATTCACAAGCGAAAGCATAACAAGCCAAGAACTTTCGATTGGCCACTTTAACCCCTTGAGGATTATGATGCATTTTACCAGCTTATTTTGGCTGTCATTAGACGATTTTATTGAGCATAAGAAGGGTCTATGGGAGTCAGAGGGATAATTGAGTTGGTTTTGACCCCCTTTCGATTCTTAGAGGTCCTTCCTGAACTACATAAAATCGTCTAAAGTAACTGTTACAGCGCGTCATAATCCTCAAGAGGTTAATGCTGAAACATAAAATGGTTCTGTTGTACTGGTACCGGCAACTAGAGTGATGGGAAGTTAGTTGAGAGGGATGACTATTTATAAAACTTGACTTCATAAACTGCCAGACACAAAGCTACCTTGAATAGATCCTCCAGTAACATTCAAATAGTCTTCGTTTATTCTGGCTAACTGAATACAATTTTATAAAGCTCATAAATGGTCTCTCGTAGTTTGGGAGTCAATAATTACAACTGAATTGACCCCCAGTCTGTTTATAGTGGAGAATAAATGAGGTGACCGCGAGGGGTGACATTTCACATTATTGACCCACTCAAGCCAAACCTCATTGACCCGGGGCAGCTGAGGGCAAATAAGTGAGCCAATATGTATAGCACAAGTACGGTCGCGCTAATAAGTCATGGCCCAGCTGGCATTACGTTTGGCTTGCTCTGTGCTGTATTAATGTCTGTCAGATGTTGAATAGGGTGGGAAAGTGTAGGAAAATGTTTGTATATTTCACTCGATATAAAGAAACTATGCTTAGATAGTGCTGATACCAATTATTATTGATCAAAATATACTTGGTGCCAAGACATCACTTATTAGCGCAACTGTACAGTCATGCACATTAGTTCACTGCCGACCTAGGTGAACATCTCTCATATTATAGGTAGTTGTTTTCTGTGATAGCCTTCATTTGTTTCTATATACAATATGCTCTGTATGTCAGCACGTCTATGCACATTGTATGAGTCCCAGGTTTATCTTTATAGCGAAATTTACACTGATGCCCATCAAATATTTCGGCTGACTATTGAATCTGGCTGTGCAGGTGACCATCACAGCCCCCCCCCCCCCCCATCACCCCACCCTCACTCCATCGCCAACCACCAATGACATTTTCTCAATAAATTATATTTGTCTTGATTGCCAATTATATATGGATCTTAACCATTCATCCCCACAAAAGTATCTATTACATTTGAACAGAATAACATTAAGGGCAAACACCTCCATTATTATATTACTATCATCAGTAACTTATCAATGGAGTACACACACCCTGAAGTACACTCATACCACTCATGACCTGGCGGCAAACCAAGCCTGTGATCAAATAACAGCTGATGTAATTATCCACCCATTCGGAAGGTCTAATTTAAGGGGGGGTCACCGGCTTTTTTTATAATGTTCTCCTTTTCTCTCTTTCCCTGGCTTGTATCCATTCGGCCCCATTCAGCCAACTGTTTTAAGACGTTTATCCCCATCCAGGTGTCGATTTCTTCCTGGCGAGCGATAGCGAGCCAGCATTGTATAGAGAATTCCGGCTTCGCCGGAGACATTTTTCTATCGAAAAATGTACAAATTTAGCTTGCTGTCAAAACAAAACTATATATATATGCTGGCTTGCTATCGCTCGCCAGGAAAATATGACACTTGGATGGGGGTAAACGTCTTAAAATAGTAGGCTGAATGGGGCCGAATGGATATAAGCCAGGGAAAGAGAGAAAAGGAGGGAAAGATACAGAAAGCCGGTGACCCCCCTTAAGGAAATAGCGTATCATCATCCACACTTCCTAGACCGTACCTTATTTAATACACCGTTGTTATTGTAGCCGATTCAATGGCATAGTTTATGATCAAGAACTTTGTGCTATTGCATACTAAACCAGCGTTACATTGACCGTATAAGTATAAGATTATAGCATAGTATAGTATAAGATTATAGCATAGTATAGCATAGTATAGCATAGTATAGTATAAGATTATAGCATAGTATAGCATAGTATAGCATAGTATAGCATAGTATAGCATAGCATAGTATAAGATTATAGCATAGTATAGCATAGCATAGTATAAGATTATAGCATAGTATAGCATAAGATTATAGCATAGTATAGCATAGCATAGTATAAGATTATAGCATAGTATAGCATAGTATAGCATAGCATAGTATAAGATTATAGCATAGTATAGCATAGTATAGTATAGTATAGTATAAGATTATAGCATAGCATAGTATAAGATTATAGCATAGTATAGCATAGTATAGCATAGTATAGCATAGCATAGTATAAGATTATAGCATAGTATAGCATAGTATAGCATAGCATAGTATAAGATTATAGCATAGCATAGTATAAGATTATAGCATAGTATAGCATAGTATAGTATAAGATTATAGCATAGTATAGTATAAGATTATAGCATAGCATAGTATAAGATTATAGCATAGTATAGCATAAGATTATAGCATAGTATAGCATAAGATTATAGCATAGTATAGCATAAGATTATAGCATAGTATAGCATAAGATTATAGCATAGTATAGCATAAGATTATAGCATAGTATAGCATAGTATAGTATAAGATTATAGCATAGTATAGTATAAGATTATAGCATAGTATAGCATAAGATTATAGCATAGTATAGCATAAGATTATAGCATAGTATAGCATAGTATAGCATAGCATAGTATAAGATTATAAGGTTATAGTATTATTTATTTTAGTCTGGTTATAAATTGACAATTTTAATTAGCTTAGGAATGTATTTAGGAGGTCATAGGTTGTATCTATATATACATCTTGGATTCATAGAGGGCTTTTCAAAACTGAGTAAAATCGTCCAATATTGTGTGTGTCATCATATCGCAAAAGGGTTAACTCATACAGTACCAGCGACGTCTTTTTGTTTTTTATTTCAGCTGCATTTAAACGATTATATGAAGGTTGGGAAAGATCTACGGTACCTAAAAGAATGAATTGAGATAGTCTGTAGCCCCCTTTGATTAGTAGACATCCTTCCTAAGCTGAATGAAAGTGTCTAAAAGTGGCCAGAATATAATGAAAATGATGTCACCGGTACTCAATGGGTTAAGGGGAGGTTTTTAGTTTGGTCCGTAGATATCCTTCAAGCTTAAGATTACACCCCCTTGAGCCCCTTTCAAGATAAATTTGTACACTTTTCGGTAGAAAATATCCCGGCTGAAAGCCGGTTCCTCTTAAATTACAGGCTCGCTATCGCTCGCCAGGATAAAATCGACACCTAAATGGCACGAAAGGTTTTAAAATTTACAGAAATGGGTTGAAAGTTCTTAAAATCGTCAAAATAATGGGGCGAACGTCTTAACATTAGCAAAACAATGAGGCTAAACATGAGGGAGAAAGGAGTCAAGAAAAAAATCCCTCAAGTGGATATCTCCCCTTAACTAAACGGCTATAACAACCTCCACCTACTATACTCCTTCCTCCCCTCTCTCTCTCTCTCTCTCTCTCTCTCTCTCTCTCTCTCTCTCTCTCTCTCCTTTCCAAACCACTACAGCTGAGAGTCACCAATCTAAGGTCAATGAGGCGTGTGAAGGGTCATTCTGGGTCACTCTGCGGGCCAGCTGACCTCAATGCTCTCAATTCCACCCCAACAATACCGCTGTTTACTCTTGAATGACGTCGCTATTTCCAAAAGGGTCAACTGTTAATATGAGGGTCATTATTTTCGATTGATATACTTTGTGAATATTAAAAGCTGTCTGTAAACAATGGTGTTATTAATCCCTTTTGTATCGACGACGGCTTTTTAATTGTATGCTAGCTATATTTAGAAGATTTTGTGCAGTTTAAGAAGGATCTGTGGTAGTAAAAGAGGTTGAGCGAGATAGTTCGAAGCCTGTTAATTGCTGGAGGCCTCTTTTAGACTGAATAAAATCGTGTAATAGTAGCCAGAAGAAAGGCAAACAGACGGCGCGGTACAGAAGGGGTTAATCGGCAAAAGGGGAGCAGAAAAGAATGTGGAGAGACTCGCTAATAGATACATAGATTATAAATATGTGGTATATTATATTACAAGCATCTCTTAACGGATTCAAACCTACGCCTTCCTGTTATACAACAAAATAAACACAGGACTTCATTAACACTGAGTGGAAACTGATTTATACAGTGGACACATCTTGTTGCATTGCATGAAACGTGATAAAATAGGTTATATATACTGTATATATATATATATATATATATATATATATATATATATATATATATATATATATATATATATATATATATATATATATATATAGAGAGAGAGAGAGACCACCTCATAAAGAAGTTCGGAGTAATGAGAAGAATAAGATGTAAAAGGATGAGGGGGTGGGAGGAGTAGAGGAAAGGGGGGGGAGGGGGGAGGAAGGAGAGTAAGAAAGGGGGGGAGGGGAGATAGTTGGTCTGACATCTTCACTGGACAAGATGGATGATGTGGCTCTCCCCCCCCCCCTCTCTCTCTCTCTCTCTCTCTCTCTCTCTCTCTCTCTCTCTCTCTCTCTCTCTCTCTCTCTCTCTCTCTCTCTCTCTCCACTATTTGTAATATAATTTTGTCGTGGCCACCTCGCTGGGATCATAAGATCTGTGTTGCCAGTGTATCTATGTAAATCTCTATCTCCCAATATACTTGTAGATCAGTGTAAGGCTATGTAAATCTCTATGTAAATACAGTATATATAAAGCTATGTAAATCTCTCTCCCCCATTGTAAATCTATGTAAAGCTATGCAAATATCTCCCCTCCATAACTCCTACCTAGCCCTGAGATAGACAGCTGATCGGCCCACATGAGATCGCTATTATTGCCCTATTGATGGAATTTACTAGACTTATAGAATACTTATTGGACACCTCGGAATCTATTGGACGTAATCTAGGACTTCTGTAGACTTGAAGGACAAAACAAGGAATTTATGGGGTTTTATTTAAGGTTTATTGAAATTTGGTCATTATTTATATTGGGCGGATAGTTTATATATTAGGTTGCATATATTAAGGTGTATGTATATTATTGTACTTAATTTGAGCAACTAAATATATATCCAGCAATAATTTTACATTTACTCGATGTAGGCTATATGATTTAAATATAAAGATATATATATATATATATATATATATATATATATATATATATATATATATATATATATATATATATATATATATATATATAATGTATGTATGTATGTGTATATATAACACTTCGTACGTTTGGGTAATTGTATGTATTTTCACAATTATTTTTCCTCTGATGCCGAATGATGGAAAAACAGATTTGACCACATTCTCCACTACTTGTTGTTCTCTCTGTCTGTCTGTCTGTCTGTTATGTAATTATTTAGCAGGTTTTAGCGATACTAAGTTATTTATTCCGATCTTATTTTCGTAAGTCACGTTCATGCAGTAGATATAAGGCAAACAATTTCATATTAAATAACATTTCCTCGCTCAAACCATGCCCTAATTTCACGACAATATTAAACAAATCTGATAATAAAAAAGTGTAATTTGGGTATCAGAAGCTGAACATAAGTAAGTTTCTTTATGAACTAACAAAACGAGGAAGTTTAATTGGGGGTATAGGAATAGCTAAAAGATGAGTAGAAAGGTATTTTATGAACACAAGTGTCTGCAGTATAAGTATATTAGTAGGCTGATATTATGTTATTCCCTCTCTCTCTCTCTCTCGTTAGCCAAATACCAATAATAATGAACTACTACAGATACAACACTGGCCAATGGATCATGAACTCTAGAAACCCTATAGTAACAGAGATTGGCCAACCTCCGCCATTTTGGTGCCACTTCTGTATTTTGCCTGTATTACACTTAAATATATCCATGCCCGTTATATACATTTGGGAATATTAAGAACACAATCACATACGAAAATGGGAGTCTGCAGAAAGCCGATTGGCCAACACAAGACAGATCCCTCTCACACCCAACCCCAATTAGAAGGTCCAACCACTGACCCAGCTCACTAATACTGGTACATAATAGATGGCTTGCCCTTGGTATCAAAACTAGAATAGCATCCCGTTCTTTAATAGTTACGTAACCAAAATGGCGTTCAAAGAATAATATGCCCGCTCTCTCTTACTACAGCATAATATCTAATGAACACTTAGGCCAAAGCTATGCCGTCAAGTAAATATGTGTTCTTGTTTCTTAATTATGTATTGGTTTGTATTCGTTTGCCTTACACACTTTCCCCTTGTTCCCTTTCGTTTCTTCTCCACATTTTTCCCTGCTCGGTATTTATCACCCATTATTTCCACTTGTATCTCTCTTTCCTTCGTCTTCCACCCTTTCCTTCATGCCCCCTTTCTTCTCCACTTTCTCCTTGTTCCGTATTTGTCGCCCATTATTCCCACTTTTAGTTCTCATTTTTGTTTTAACTTCTGCATCCCTTTTCCTTTCTCCTTCTGCCCTTCCTTCTGTTTAACTTCCCTCATGTTCTTCTTTTTCTCAGTCTCTCCTCTTCGTCCCTTTCTCCTTCATTCTTCCAGCTTTTACTGTCCTTAACTCCTTCCCCTTCCATTCATCCTTCTCCTAACATTTATAATTTTCTTCCATTCTCTCCTTTCCTGTCTTCATTCCACTACTTTTCTCCTATATTGTCAGCTCTCTCTCTCTCTCTCTCTCTCTCTCTCTCTCTCTCTCAGCCAAAGGACTTATAGGACAGCGTCCAGTAAAGTGCGAAACTGGCATTTCTCTCTCTCTCTCTCTCTCTCTCTCTCTCTCTCTCGTATCGCCTTACTAGTGGTTGTCCCCTCACAGGATGGGGGGCGCTGCTCAATAAACTCGCCCCTCGGGGCAAAATCAAAATCAATCTCTCTCTCTCTCTCTCTCTCTCTCTCTCTCTCTCTCTCTCTCTCTCTCTCTCTGCGGAGTGCCATCCGCAAGGATGGCACTCATCTAAACCCTGTGGGTTCAGCACGCATGGGTCGTCTCCTACACGAAGCAGTCCGCAGCCATGGATCAAAAAACGCCATCCGAGAAGAAGCAGCAGTGACATAAAATCATCCAACGCCAAGAAAAAAACAGAGGCAACCGAGGACCACCAGCGATAAGGACCGAAACCAGCGAGGACCGAGGACAGCCATGAACATAAATGTAGATCCGACAAGAACCAAAAATATTATTGAAGCGCGTTCCGTGAGTTCTAAAATAACAAATTTAAAGGTTTTCTATGCAAACGCTCGTAGCATACGCAATAAATTTTCAGATTTAGAGGAGCTAGTGTTTACAGAAAATTATGATGTGATTGGCATAACAGAATCTTGGCTCAATACAGAAGATAGAGACTTTTTAGCAGAGTATTCACTTCCCGGTTATGTAATGTTTGAGAAAAGCCGAATAAATCGAAATGGAGGTGGCGTTTTACTTTATATCAAGAAAGTCTTAACCCTACCCTCTTGTCAAAACCTCAAATTGTGAACGTCGACGCATCTTTTGTGCTAATAAAGAATAATAAAGGTACCAAAATAATACTTGCATTAATATACAGACCTCCAGCTCAATCAGTGCAAACTGACCGAGAAAATTACGAACAAATTGCAGATATAAGTAACTCGCAAGATACCGTAATTTTTGGTGACTTTAATTTACCTGTGACCAAGTGGGGCGATACTCTTACTTCACACTCCGGATCATGACTTGTATACGAACTTGCAAGAGAGTTCGCTTTATCATTTTGTTGGAACGCCGACCCGTGGTAATAACCTTCTTGACATTGTACTTACAACAAAAGAAGAATTAATAGAGAATTTGAATGTTGGTGATGAATTCAGTAACAGCGACCATCATACGATAACTTTCACTTTAAAGTTTACTAGTAACGAACCAAAATAGTAGCATCGAAAAAGTCCCTAATTTCAAGACAAGCAAAACTTCCATAAACTTAGAGCTATGTTTAAAGAAACTGACTGGAGCTTTTTAATTCACAATAACGACATAAATACATCTTGGAAGTTATTCGAAGCCACTTACCTAAAAGCAGTGCAAGACTGCCTACCATCGAAAACTCGGCGTCCAGGCCATAATAATAAGCCCAAAGGGTGGAATAAAGATATTTCAAACTGCCTGCTTGCTAAAAAATTTGCTAATGATAGATTAAAATCCTCACAAAATGACGAAGAACGGCTGAAAATTATGTAGAGCTACGATCGCAAAGCCAAAAACTTAATTAAGCAAAGTAAAAAGACCTTAGAGTTACATATTGCGAATCAAAGTAAAACAAACCCGAAAGAATTCTATAGTTATATCAGAAAGAAAAAAGTAGTTACTTCAACTGTTGGACCGTTAGTCGATGAAAATGGAGATTACACCAAAGACGAAGAACAAATGAGTAATGCCCTCAATACCTTCTTTGCATCAGTTTTTACAACAGAAGACCTCAGTGATATCCCTACACCATCGCCGATTCAGATGGATAATTCAGATG
>CM064520.1:14472184-14528736 GCA_032716605.1 Paralithodes platypus
GAGCGTGGCTGTGTAAGTCCAACCTGAATGAGTACGTCCCCCCCAAGTTACGACTGAAATAAATACGACCTCAACAAGCTTGGGCTGAATACTGATTGAACAAGCGGGTCCTTAGCGACACTGGGGCGGACTAAGCTTGCCCGATGAGGCCCCCCAAGAGAGAAGGAGGTTGTTGTGGAGTGGAGGAAGGAGAATTACACCAACTTGTTAGCAGTCTACGCCATGTTGTTTACCTTTAGCTGTAAGACCGAAGTGCATGATAACAGGTTAATCCATTCTTAATCCTTTTGGTATATCATAGCGCATTACTTAATTTTACTCCGGCTGGGAGCTGCCTCGTGTGGGCCGCATGGCCTTATGCAGTTTCCCGTGATCTTATGTTCTTATTATATTATTTAATGAAGCGTAGAAAGGGCCTGTGTGAATCAAAGGAATAATTGAGATATATTTTGCCCCTTTGAAATTTCGAGATCCAACTTACAGTATGTGGCTTGAAATTTTCTTGGGTTAAGAAGAATAAAGTAAACATAGACGCCATATTACTGAGAGAGTTAAACCAGTGTCACACATGCCACCGTCTATATTATCACTGGGGTGGATTAATTTCCCAACAAATTATCAGATTATTTTCATGGATATATTAGCATATACTGTATATGCACTTAATTTCGACTACTCAAGATAATGAACTATAAGACAAAAACATTCTGTAATAATGGAGGTGAATGCCTATCAAATAAATATTATATATATATATATATATATATATATATGTGTGTGTGTGTGTGTGTGTTTTGGATGTTACGACTCCAAAGTAATGTGATTCGAAAAGCAGTCTTGCGGATTTTCTGAGTGCGTAGATGCAGGAAGTTGGGTTATAGAGGATTAAACGTTTCTCCTGATTAACCTTTTTCAGTATACCATGACGCATTCTTTCATTTTATTCTGGTTATTATCACACGATTTTATTAAGCTTAGAAAGGCTCAGTGGGATTCAAAAGGTTAATTAAGATGTATTTTACTCCTTCCATTGTTTAATTAGTAAGTGGCCCTTCCTAAGTTGTATCAAATCGTCTAGTGTTAACAGGAGAAAGGACGAACATAAGCGTCGTTATTGAAGAGCTTAAGAGGAACAAAACACAGTTATATAATATGAAGACATTAAAAATACAGATGGCAAAGGTCTACATGAACTTCTGGGGTGGGACAGTGATTAAGAGGGCAATTGATGGGACCTGCACTGCCTCCCAAGTTAATGATCTGATATGTACTGGTTGGCTGTACTCCTCTTCTTTTCTCTTCTCTTCTCTTCTTCTTCTCTTATCGTCTTCTTCTCTTCTCTTCTCTTCTCTCCTCTCCTCTCCTCTCCTCTCCTCTCCTCTCCTCTCCTCTGATGTTCTCTCTTCTCCTCTCCTCTCCTCTCCTCTCCTCTCCTCTCCTCTCCTCTCCTCTCCTCTCCTCTCTTTCTCTTTCTCTTTCTCTCTGTCTCAACTTGATGGTATAATAAATTGTGTCCAGTTGGCGATACACGAACACAAATTACTTAAGACAGTTGCACATTAGCCACACACACACACATACACATACACACACACACACACACACACACACACACACACACACACACACACACACACACACACACACACACACGTAATTATTCGTTCACATAATTTTTCGCTCACGACATAACCCAACGTAATGCCAAATTGATATATTACAAAACAAATGCAACAACAACGCAATGAACTGCAATACCGTACTATCAAACACTGCTACGAAAGTTTCAAATATAACACAAAATATCACATCACCGCTGTGCACCACTATTTACGACAACACCAGTACACAACAACACGCAACGCACAAACCACCGCCTGGATACTACTCTGTCACAATAATACACCACTCAAAACAGTACGAACACAGCACTATACCACAACATAACACAGTGCAACGACGTACAACACTATATAAAACAACACCAACACACAATTGGTGATGGGCTGGTCTATCAGAGTGAGAACTGAGCGATCTCTGCCATACCCATAGCTTACTCTGACTGTTCCTTTTACTTATATATCTTCTAGATCTCGAGTGACGGCGTCTCTTCCGTGGATTGACCTCCCAATCTACCAAGATTGGAAGCCAAAGTGTCACATTTTTCCCTTGCCCCTCAACTTTCTCTTCATAATTGCTGAGGGGCACATGGCCCTGGGTGGGGCTTTGGTTTCCCGGGCGTTTCCGCACCCTCCTAAGCTCCCCGCCATGGAGTGGCTTCGGTCACCCAGGCTTTATTGTGGTCGGCAGGGAGGGTTCTGTGAGGGCGCTCGGTTATGGCCTTGGCCGTGCTCGGGGCCTTGGGGCTGTTCGGCCAGGCAGCTTGGGGAACTACAACAACAACAGCAACAACAACAACACCAACACACAACAAAACACAACACAACACACTACCACCACCAGGTACCACAACAACACTAATATATGTACCAATACCACCCACCTTACCTCATTCACCTGCAATTCTCTCACAAACCTTACCACATATATCTATCTTTACCTTACTCATATTGCGGTACCTTATCTCATCCACCTTATTCATCCTACACCGAACAATATAGGAAAAGATCTCCACACTGCATTCATCTATAATATTCTCACAAGCTTACCTCATTTACCTATCTTTACCTTACTCATCTTAACTCATCTCATCCACCTTATTCATCTCAAACAGTAATAACAACAGACCTCCACCTTACATCATTCACTATAATGATCTCATGACCTTACCTCATGACCTAAATTTACCTTTCTCATCTTACAGTACCTTATCTCATCTACCTTATTAATCTCAAACAGCCATACCAGCAGACCTCCACACCACACAACACACCACATTACACAATACAGCACAATACAACACCATCCACAACACAAGGAGAGAGATAAGGGGAAGAAGGAAGGGTAGGTAGGTGGTGTAAGGGAAGGGGAGGAAGGAAGGGTAGGTAGGTGGTGTAAGGGAAGGGGAGGAAGGAAGGGTAGGTAGGTGGTGTAAGGGAAGGGGAGGAAGGAAGGGTAGGTAGGTGGTGTAAGGGAAGGGGAGGAAGGAAGGGTAGATAGGTGGTGTAAGGGAAGGGGAGGAAGGAAGGGTAGGTACCGGTAGGTGGTGTAAGGGAAGGGTAGGAAGGAAGGGTAGGTAGGTGGTGTAAGGGAAGGGGAGGAAGGAAGGGTAGGTACCGGTAGGTGGTGTAAGGGAAGGGGAGGAAGGAAGGGTAGGTAGGTGGTGTAAGGGAAGGGGAGGAAGGAAGGGTGGGTAGGTGGTGTAAGGGAAGGGGAGGAAGGAAGGGTAGGTACCGGTAGGTGGTGTAAGGGAAGGGGAGGAAGGAAGGGTAGGTAGGTGGTGTAAGGGAAGGGGAGGAAGGAAGGGTAGGTACCGGTAGGTGGTGTAAGGGAAGGGGAGGAAGGAATGGTAGGTAGGTGGTGTAAGGGAAGGGGAGGAAGGAAGGGTAGGTACCGGTAGGTGGTGTAAGGGAAGGGGAGGAAGGAAGGGTAGGTAGGTGGTGTAAGGGAAGGGGAGGAAGGAAGGGTAGGTAGGTGGTGTAAGGGTTGGGTTGGTCACTAATGAATAGGTTATGATGATGTCAGGAAATCCCGGTGAGAAGGATAACCATTTGTACCACTACCACCCACCATACTTCACCA
The DNA here is from genome assembly GCA_032716605.1 of Paralithodes platypus. Taxonomy (NCBI): domain Eukaryota; kingdom Metazoa; phylum Arthropoda; class Malacostraca; order Decapoda; family Lithodidae; genus Paralithodes; species Paralithodes platypus. Next base: position 14,475,887 of record CM064520.1, read on the forward strand.
TACCATGCCACCATAACTCACCACACCACTCCATTGTATACCACGCCACACCATATCACTCCATGCCATACCACACCATACCATTCCACACCCCACCACACCACACCCCATAGCATCCTAGACCTTACCACACCATACCATTCCACACCCCACCACACCACACCCCATAGCATCCTAGACCTTACCACACCATACCATTCCACGCCCCACCACACCACACCCCATAGTATCCTAGACCTTACCACACCATACCAGACCACACCATATAACGCGACACCATAGCATATCACAGCACACCATACCATACCATAACACTAAAGGAGGAAGGTAGGTGGTGTAAGGGAAGGGTTGGTCACTAATAAATAAGTTATGATACTGTCGGAAAGTTTTAGTTAGAAGGACAATCATATGTACCACTACCACCCGTATTGCCTCCTTAACTTTGATTTACCTCATTTGTTTTATCCTCACCCACTGTGCCTCATCCATCCACATTACTTCTCCCACCTCACCTCATCTCACCTTTATTTACTTTATGTACCTTATGTATTTCACCTTAAGGGGAGACAGACCGTTTGTTTGGTCATTCATTCCTTTATTTCTTAGTTTCCTTACTAGACCTCCATCAAGCTTAAAACAAAAAACCCTAGACCCCCCTTTAAGATAAATTTGTACATTTTTCGATAGAAAAATTTCCCGGCCGAAGGCCGGTTTCTCTTAAAATTTCAGGCTCGCTATCGCTCGCCAGGAAAATATCGATAACTAAATGGCATGAAAGGTCATAACATTTACAAACAAATGGGGCGAAAGGTGTTAAAATCGCCAAACTAATGGGCCGAACGTCTTAAAGTCTCAAAACTAATGGTGCTAAACATGAGGGAGAAGGGGGTCCAGAACGACGGGCTGCCTCCCCTTAACTCATCTTTATTTACCTCCCTCATCTTACCTCACCCACTTTACCTTATCCACCTTACCTCGTCTCACCTTTATTTACTTGACATACCTTATTTATTCACCTTTAATTATCTCACTTTCCTTACCTCACCACCTCACCTAAATTACCTCACCCGTTTTACCACATCCACCTTACCTCGTCTCATATTTGTTTCCTTTATATTCATTACTTCATCCATCATACCTTGTAACCCAACCTTACCCTCTGTAAATAAAAACAAAGAACACCACCATCACAGCCACACCAAGCAACAACAACAACGACAACAACAAGGAAGTCTACCACAAACACCACCTTCATTACAAGCAAACAAGCAACAACAGAAAAGTCGATATCAAACACCCCTATTACAACAACCACAATAACAACAACAACAACAACAACATCAACAAAACGTTTAGTAAAAGAACCAACCACCACCTCAACCAGTATCACAATCACAACCACAACAACAACAACAATCACAACCACAACAACAACAACAATCACAACAACAACAACAACAACAATAACAACAACAACAACAACAATCACAACCACAACAACAACAACAATCACAACAACAACAACAACAACAATCACAACCACAACAACAACAATCACAACAACAACAACAACAACAACAACAACAATCAATTCTAACCACCCCTATATAGGACACCACTTTGTATATGTCACTTTAATCAAACCAATAATATATATTGAAGTAAACCTGCTTACATTATTGAAATGTTTGTGGACATACAGTAATGCAAGTAATGGTCTTTCTTCTGTAAATCAAAAATGGCTTACTTAAGGGGAGATTTCCACTTGAGGGATTTTTTTCTTGACCCCTTTCTCCCCCATGGTTAGCCCCATAGATTTTGATATTTTAAGACGTTCGCCCCATTAGTTTGTCGATTTAAAAAACTTTCACCCCATTTATGTCACTTTTAAGACCTTGCGTGCCATTTAGGTGTCGATTTTTTTCCTGGCGAGCGATAGCGAGCCTGTAATTTAAGAGGAACCGGCCTTCGGCCGGGACATTTTTCTACCGAAAAATGTACAAATTTATCTTGAAATGGGGTCAAGGGTGTGAAATTTCAAGCTTGATGGAAGTCTAGGAAACATACTAAAAACCTCCCCTTAAGAATGGGAAAAGGGTGGGACTTTTTATTGTGTGTAATTCTACCCACCCCCACCCTCTTCTCACTTTTATCTTTTATCTTCTTTTATCTTCTATCTTTTATCTTGGGGGTTTCGGCCGAGAAGAGGATATTATGGTACGGGAAGGATATACTAGGGGACAACTTCTCTCCGTGGCCTGGTTATAATGGTATCTGGCGGCCCCCTCTGGTTCTCTGGATGACACTTCCTTCGCACTTCGTCTCTTTAAGGGGAGATTTCCACTTGAGGGACTTTTTTCTTGACCCCTTTCTCCCTCATATCTAGCCCCATTGCTCCTGAGATTTTAAGACGTTTGCCCCATTAGTTCGGTGATTTTAATAAGTTTCGCCCCATTCTGTCAATTTTAAGACCTTTCGTGCTATTTAGGTGTCGATTTTATCCTGGCGAGCGATAGCGAGCCTGTAATTTAAGAGTAACCGGCCTTCGGCCGGGACATTTTTCTACCGAAAAATTTACAAATTGATCTTGTAAGGGGTTCGAGGGGGTGTAATTTTAAGCTTGATGGAATTCTAGGGAACGAACTAAAAACCTGCCCTTAAAGGCTCTGAGGGAAGGCGTGAGGAAATTTACTGGATATGTGGATAGTGGTATAATGTGGATATAATGTGGTATAATGTGGTATATATGTGGATAGTGGTATGTTTTAACTTTCTAGACATACTTTCAAGTAGAATGAAAAGGGTGATCGGATAACTCAACCAGTGGATAATTACAATGAGTATATCTCAACTAGTGCCAACTCAACCGACACTCTTAGGTTAGGTTATTTTGTGTGAAGTTAGGATAGAACATTTAACTGTACATTATTAGCTTGGCCCTGGTTTATTAGCTTGGCCCTGGTTTATTAGCTTGGCCCTGGTTTATTAGCTTGGTTTATTAGCTTGGCCCTGGTTTATTAGCTTGGCCCGGGTTTATTAGCTTGGCCCTGGTTTATTAGCTTGGCCCTGGTTTATTAGCTTGGCCCTGGTTTATTAGCTTGGCCCTGGTTTATTAGCTTGGCCCGTGTTTATTAGCTTGGCCCTGGTTTATTAGCTTGGCCCTGGTTTATTAGCTTGGCCCTGGTTTATTAGCTTGGCCCGTGTTCATTAGCTTGGCCCTGGTTTATTTGTCACTTATTGAAATCTATTGGTTGGCAAGTCTAAGGATCAATGTAGATAGATACTAATACCAAAGCAAAATTATACTGTACTATACAATGTCACAGATGCTTCAGAGTTAGGTTTTAAAGGTTCAAGTATTTAAATGGGTATATGCTTACTGGTATTATGCCTTGTGAGTGTAAATATGAACACATATGCTAAATGTATACGGATATTTAAAATGTGTGTGTATGAGAGAGAGAGAGAGAGAGAGAGAGAGAGAGAGAGAGAGAGAGAGAGCGAGAGAGAGATGGGGGGGGGGGAACTAGAGGTAGGTAATATAGACATGAGTCTCCCGCGGCTGGTCTCACAATGGTCCCTGATTACCCCGACACTTTGTTACTACACTACCCCCACACCTTCCTCTCCTCTACTATCCTCTCCTCTCCTCTTGTCTCCGCGTGTGTGTGTGTGTGTGTGTGTGTTAGAGAGAGAGAGAGAGAGAGAGAGAGAGAGAGAGAGATAGCCAGATGCACACACATACACATTACCCCTATACTTTGTTACTACGTTACCCCCACACCTTCCTCTCCTCTCCACTCCTTTTCTTTCTTCCCTCTTCTCTCGTCGCCTCTCCTCGCATATCATCTCACCTTGTCTTCTCTTTTCTTCAGTGTGTGTGTGTGTGTGTTAGGGAGAGATAGTGAGATAGACAGAGAGATAGCCAGATTCACACACAGACACATACAATCACACACATTACAATAATTGTACTTTATTACTACACTACCCCACACTATCCTATCCTCTTCTTCTCTCCCGCCTCTTTCCTTTAGTCTCTATTCTCCATGCTTTACTCATCATCTATACTCTTCTACACCACCTGCTAGTTGTTGTAGTGGCAATTGTCTTGGATCCCACTTCGACGACCCAGGCTCGCACCCACTCAAGGAAGGGAATAGGGTTGGGTTCGCCCTATAGGTCCTTCTGACACAGCCATAGCCTGACTGACCCACGATCCTATCATGGATGAATGTCCACCCCCTATATATTCCACTTCCCTTCCTTTCCTATCTAGCCCTCCATACATCTTAATTCCTTCACTCCATATCCAACTCTTTCATTCCCTTTTCCTCCCTCCCAACCCCTTTATTTCACCCCTACTCCTCCCTCCCCCGCCCCCCCCCTATCTATCCCTCCACCTCTCCTCCTTCCCTCCCTCCATATCCAATTATCCATTCCTCCCTCTCTTCCGACCCTATTCCTCCTTCCCTCCCTATACAGTATATCACCCCACACCCCCTCTTTCCCTCCCTCCATATCCAATTATCCATTCCTCCCTCTCTCCCAACCCCTATCTTTCACCCCTACTCCTCCTTCCCTGATGTTATAGACTGCAGCACCGTTGATTCATTTAAACTTCGCCTAGACAAATATCTCGCATCAAACCCGCGACTGACTGCGTTTGTAAATGAATAACTTTATTTGATCCTCCCCTCAGTTACTAACCCATCTGTCCCCTACTAACTTCCTAATCCTGCAACGGACATTAGTTCCAGGGCAGTAGTTCCCTTTCCAATGTTCCCTTACCCACTCTAAACCACTGTTTGGACACTTGATCCTCAGTGTTTTGGAGGACAAGCAGCCTAGAAGGGTCACTAGAACTGTTGTTGCTTGATTTCCTTTGTACTCCTTTGTACTCCCTATATATCCCCCCACACCCCCTCTTTCCCTCCCTCCATATCAAATCATCTATTCCTCCCTCTCTCCCTCTCCAGTCACACCGAGTTCACCAGTTACCCCCATATGTATTACCGCCACCCGTCACACCTTACATGTTGCCCAAAATGCCAACTCCTTACACCCTCTTTACTGCTTGTGTCGTATTAAGGGGGTACTACTCGCTTTTTCTGGACCCCCTTCTCCCTCATGTTTAGCATATTCGTTTTGATATTTAAAGACGTTCGTTCCTTTAGTTTGGCGATTTTGAGATATTTCGCCTAATTTTGTTGTCAATATTAAAACCTTTCGTGCCCTTTACGTGTCGATATTTTCCTGGCGAGCGATAGCGAGTCTCTAATTTTAGAAGGAAGCGGCCTTCGGCCGGGACATTTTTCTGACGAAAAATGTACAAATTTATCTTGAAAGGGGGTCTAGGGAGTGTTTTTTCTAAGCTTGATGGAGGTCTAGCGAGGAAACTAAAAAATAAGGAAATAAATCAATATATAGACCAAAAACCAAGCACTACCCCCTTAACCTCACTTCATTTGTCCAGGATTCCACATATTCTGTCTTGCTTTTACCGTGTTTTGTCTTGCTCATTCCTTCCTATACACATTCCTATACACATTCCTATACACATTCCTATATACATTCCTATACACATTCCTATACCCACATTCCTATACACATTCCTATATACATTCCTATACACATTCCTATACCCACATTCCTATACACATTCCTATACACACGTTCCTATACACACTTCCTATACACACTTCCTATACACACTTCCTATACACACTTCCTATACACACTTCCTATACACACTTCCTATACACACTTCCTATACACACTTCCTATACACACTTCCTATACACACTTCCTATACACACTTCCTATACACACTTCCTATACACACTTCCTATACACACTTCCTATACACACTTCTATTCCTTTCTTCATACCATCCATCCAAGCGTCTCTCTCTCTCTCTCTCTCTCTCTCTCTCTCTCTCTCTCTCTCTCTCTCTCTCTCCAGTATTTATAACTGCTTGGCTAAAGGGTTTAACATCCATCCAACAACTTTCTGTATTACCCAAGACACAACAGCAACAACAACAACAACAACAACAACAACAAAACCATTACACATCCCTTCAATCTTTCTTCCACCATTTATCCTAAACCTTAACCTTTGGAACCTTTGGATGTGTTCGCCGCTCCTCTAGCGGCACCAAGGAGCGCGACGCCCCTCGTTATGGGTGGTGATTTGGTGCAGTAGACTGTTTGAAGCGACAGCTCGCTCCCTTGCGAGGATGGGCTCGTCTGGCACTTTTTGCAGTTCGACATCTAGGGCTCTCTTGAAGTTGTCTAACGAGATGTCCCTCATGTCTCTTACTCGCCGTGGGAGTTTGTTGAAGAGACGTGGGCCTCTGTGTGATAACCAGCCCTCTCGCAGAGAGCCCATAGCACCCCTGTTATTCATCCGGGGGATTTCGCATTCCCAGCCTCTCCTATCACTGAATTTCATGACTATCGGAGTATGTAGGTTTGGTACTAAACCCTCTGCGATTTTCCATGTGTATATTATTAGGTAACGTTCTCTTCTACGTTCCAGTGAGTACAGATTCAGTGCTCTTAAACGCCCTTTCTCATCTTTCTTCCACCATTTATCCTAAACCTTAACCCTTTCTCTGTTAGTGATATTGCCTCTCAATACACTAACCCTCCGCAGATCTAAATTCAAAACTTCTCATAATATAAATCCCACCCAACCCATGCCACCTCTCTCCATCCCTATCTACACTAATTCTTGCTCCCCATTCCACTTCCTTCCATCCCAATCCACACCATTTCTTGCTCCCCCGTTCCTCCCTCGTATATACAGTACACCCCCTTCTATCTTTCTCCCAACCTGCACAGAGTCAGCTAGTTGCCGCTATTTCCGTCAATTTTTCATGAGCAAGCTTTTTCTCGTATTATTTTGGGACTTTTTCGCACTGGTATCGGTAAACTAGACTGAAGGTAGATTATGTTAGGCGGCTGAATTCTGATATAGTGTAATTGTTTAAGCTTCCAGACAATAATTGCCCTTAAAAATTGCTCGAAAAAAAGGCTCGTGTGACTCCGGCTTAACATCCATCGCGTTCTCCTTACTACCCAGGGCACAACAACCCCTCACACCATTTTCACATCGTCCTTTATTATCTCCATTTGTCCACATTCCTCTCTTCTCTTCCACGCTCTTTCGTCTTTTACTTGCTGTTTTTCTTCTCTCCCTCACTTGCTATCCCTCCTTCCCTTTCCATTGTTCCACATTCCTCTCTTCTCTTCCACGCTCTTTCGTCTTTTACTTGCTGTTTTTCTTCTCTCCCTCACTTGCTATCCCTCCTTCCCTTTCCATTGTTCCACATTCCTCTCTTCTCTTCCACGCTCTTTCGTCTTTTACTTGCTGTTTTTCTTCTCTCCCTCACTCGCTATCCCTCCTTCCCTCTCGAGCCACACCGAGTCAACTATTTACCCCATTATTTATAGCTGCCTGGCTAAATAGTGTAACATCCATCGAGTTCTCCTTACTTCGCAGGGCCCAACAATACACCCTTTAGTATTTGTCTTTCTTTTGTCTCTGCCTTCATCCTCTGCTCCTCTCTCTCTCTCTCTCTTTACTGTTCTTCTCTACGTCTCTGTTCTCTTCTCCGTGTTGTTCTTTTTTCTCATTTTACGTTTTTTCCGTCTTCCCTCTCTCAATCGCTCTCTCTCTCTTTAACATTTCAAGGAACAGAGAATCGAGTATTTATGGTTGGCTGAATAAAGCATGTAGCATCCATCCTTACTATAGGGTATACCCAGGGCACAACAAACCTAATAAAGCATGTAGCATCCATCCTTACTATATACCCAGGGCACAACAAACCTAATAAAGCATGTAGCATCCATCCTTACTATAGGGTATACCCAGGGCACAACAAACCTAATAAAGCATGTAGCATCCATCCTTACTATATACCCAGGGCACAACAAACCTAATTCCTCCTTGCCCATAAGTCCTACTGCTTAAGGGGAGATTTCCACTCGAGGGATAATTTTTCTGGACCCCTTTTCCTTCATGCTTAGTCCCATTGCCTTTGAGATTTTAAGACGTTCGCCCCATTAGTTTGGCGATTTTAAGAACTTTCGTCCTGTTTCTGTCAATTTTAAGACTTTTCGTGCCATTTAGGGGTCGATTTTTTCCTGGCGAGCGATAGCGAGCCTGTAATTTAAAAGCAACCGGCCTTTGGCCGGAACATTTTTCTACCGAAAAATGTACAAATTTATCTTGAAAGGGGGTCTAGGGGTGTTACTTTAAGCTTGATGGAGGTCTAGGGGATCAACCTAAAAACCTCCCCTTAAGCCGGTATCACACGAGAGCTTTTATACTCAACATTCGATGATTAACATTTTGCTGGCAACATTTATGGACTATATGGCACTGGTATCGGAAACTAGACGGATGTTTGATGAATTTAGGTAGCTGAAATATTATAAATGTTGACCTCACAAGCTGCCAGACCAGTGTTGAGGATAAATGTTGAGTGAAAAAGCGCTCGTGTGATACCGGCCTTACACACCTCTTTACTTCTCCGTCCTATTATCCTCACTTCACTTGACCAGGACTTCGGCTTGTATTTCTTCAGGGGAGGCAGACCGTTTTTCTGGACCCTCTTCTCCCTAATGTTTAGCCCCACTAGTTTTGATATTATAAGACGTTCGGTCCATTAGTTTGGCGATTTTAACACCTTTCGCCCCATTTCGTTGTCAATTTTAAGACCTTTCGTGCCATTTAGATGTCGATTTTTTCATGGCGAGCGATAGCAAGCCTGCAATTTTAAGAGGAACCAGCCTTCGGCCGGGACATTTTTCTACCGAAAAATGTACAAATTTATCTCGAAGGGGGGTCTAGGGGGTGTTTTTCTAAACTTGATGGAGGGCTATCGAGGAAACTAAACAAATATATGAATAAATGAATTAATAGACCAAACAAACGGTCAGTCTCCCCTTAATTCTCTCTCGCAATATTGTCGCACCTACAATTTTGGCTTTACCAGTCAATTTCAGTTGTTACACAAACCAGTTAGTGTTTCTGCTGTTATATTACGAAAAAACAAACATTGATTCATATTAAAAATTATGACAGAAAAAACACCTCCGTCAACGAATTGTGACACATTTTTTTTTTTTTTTTTTTTGTAATTAAATACCTAGCATGGGAGGATAGTAAGAGGTTATAATTAAGCTTAACATACTAGGTGTTCATAATCTCAATTTCGTGAATGATTGTAATCTTCATTCAGTCATCAAACACCCCTCTTATATCAAGCAAAACAAATCACATGGCCATTATTACTGGTAAGCGCGTGTATTAATCTCTCTCTCTCTCTCTCTCTCTCTCTCTCTCTCTCTCTCTCTCTCTCTCTCTCTCTCTCTCTCTCTCTCTCTCTTTCTCTCTTTCTCTCTCTCTCTCTCTCTCTCTCTCTCTCTCTCTCTCATTTCTTTCTCTCTCTCTCTCTCTCTCTCTCTCTCTCTCTCTCTCTCTCTCTCTCTCTCTCTCTCTCTCTCTCTCTCTCTCTCTCTCTCGATAATTACACGTTATTCAATCAAGAAGTCAACTCGCTATTTCCTCTCGAGCTCACGCAGGGACTCACCTTCACCTTCACTCACCTTTCACCATTCACATTCTCATCCGCCTTTCACCATTCACACAATTGCCTTTACCACAGAACTTCACCCACACCCTTTGACTCGGTTACCGGTCATTCCACCTATTAGCCAGTTCGCTTACAAGTTATTTTCACTTACAATGTAGTTTAAAGGGGGGGATGGGCCGGTTTTCTGGACCACTTTCTCCCTCATGTTTAGCCCCATTAGTTTTCAGATGTTAAGATGTTTGCCCTATTAGTTAGTCGATTGTAAGACCTTTCGCCCTATTTCTTCGTCAATATTTAGACTTTTAGTGCTATTTAGGTGTCGATGTTTTCCCTGGCGAACGATAGTGAGCCTGTAATGTTGGAATCATCGGCCTTCGGCCGGGCCATTTTTCTACCGAAAAATGTACAAATTAATCTAGAAGGGGGATCTAATGGATGTTTTTGTTTTAATTTGATGGAGGTCTAAGGAGGAAACTAGTAAAAATAATGAGTACATGCAAAACTCGCCCAAAAAGTGAACCATCCCCCCTTAATATAATCATCATATGAGGAGGATTACATTATTGATAACTTTTCACTTAGAGTGTCATCAGGTCAACTATAGTAAATAAAAATCCAGCTGAGGGTAAATTGTCATGTTTCTATCTTTGTTAGTCAGTTATAAGTTAGAGTTTGTAGCGAAATATGATGCTAATTATGAAAACTTGGCATTAATACGACACACAGCCATAGCAGTTTCATATTTGTCCATTAAGTATCGAGAAATCAGCTAATAAGGGATTCAATTTACCATCAGTGGGAAAAAAATAGACTATAGCTAACTCGATGACCTGATGAAGCTCTAAGCGAATATGTGTCAATTAAGTGCTCGTCTTCGCATTGTGTTTATATTCATACTGTTAACTGTTCTAAGTTTATCATTACCCATAAGTTGCTTGTCTATAGTTTGAAGTCGATTTGGCTAGACACACTAAGACTGCATTAGCTTACAATACAACATTTAGATTAAGAATAGGCCAATATAAATGTATATTAGATTAAAATTGGTTAGGTTTGTGTAAAGTAAGGTAGATTAGGCTAGGGTAATGTGGGGTTATAGTAAGTTAAGTGGGTCTAATGAATCGACTGCTAATGTAGACGAAGTGGCTATGGGCGAAAATACTCCTGGGCACCAGAACCATAAACCCATTGACTTCCTCTTCCTTTCTCTCACCGACTCACTCAACCATCTGTAAGGAGATTAATGCCAATGGCTTTTACAGTGGCCACCATACAACATACCTCCATTCCCTTACCGAATCATGTAGCTATCATTAAGGAGATTAATACCAATGGCTTTTACAGTGGCCACCATACAACATACCTCCATTCCCTCACCGAATCATGTAGCTATCATTAAGGAGATTGATAGCAATGGCTTTACATCCAAGTGCAATGTATGTTGACGAGAGAGCTTACATTCAAATTAAGAATTAAATGAACTCGAATATGTTGCTTTAATATTCATCCATATTGTATTCCAGGCAACTGTTGATATTTTACTTTACGTGTGTTATGTTTGTGTTTTCTTTATTTCATTAGCTGCACCAGAAAAAAATAACTTATTGCCATAAACGGAACCCAGACCAAGGGGTACAATATGGCACCTGGACAAAGCAAATAAAATTAGTGTCTCCCAATAGAAGGCACAATATTTCGCATTCATCCCAAAGTTACCAATTCAGCAACTTTAATGCTAGATCTAGCGAAGTTTACTTTCATTAAGCGATATGAGATCTACCCCGCAATTGGATGTAATCTAACGGTGGTTGAGGGGAGGCAGACTGTTTTTCTGGACCCCCTTCTCCCTAATGTTTAGCCCCACTAGTTTAAAGATTATAAGACGTTCGGCCCATTAGTTTGGCGATTTTAACACCTTTCGCCCCATTTCGTTGCCAATTTTAAGACCTTTCATGCCATTTAGGTGTCGATTATTTCCTGGCGAGCGATAGCGAGCCTGCAATTTTAAGAGGAACCGGCCTTCGGCCAGGACATTTTCTACCGAAAAATGTACAAATTTATCTTGAAGGGGGGTCTAGGGGGTGTTTTTCTAAGCTTGATGGAGGTCTAGGGAGGAAACTAAATAAATATATGAATACATGAATTAATAGACCAAACAAACGGCCAGTCTCCCCTTAAAGTGAAACCAGATTATTCACCAATTATGATGGATCGCATTTCTTTGTAGAACTTGAAAACCTCTAACCTCTCGAGTTGAGTATTGCTTTATATTCACTAGTACCAAGCGAAATGGGCCAGGTGAGGGTAAATTGCCATGTTTCTATCTTTGTTACTCGGCTATAAGGTAGATTTTGTAGCGAAATATGATGTTAATTATGAAAACTTGGCATTAATACGACACACAGCCATAGTAGTCTCATATATTTCCGTTAAATATCGAGACATCAGCTACCAAGAGATTCAATTTACCATCAGCTGGACAAAAATAGAGTATAGTACCAAGCAAAAATTGAGTATAGTACCAAGCAAAAATAGAGTATAGTACCAAGCAAAAATAGAGTATAGTACCAAGAGTATAGTACCAAGCAAAAATAGAGTATAGTACCAAGCAAAAATAGAGTATAGTACCAAGCAAAATAGAGTATAGTACCAAGCAAAAATAGAGTATAGTACCAAGCAAAAATAGAGTATAGTACCAAGCAAAAATAGAGTATAGTACCAAGCAAAAATAGAGTATAGTACCAAGCAAAAATAGAGTATAGTACCAAGCAAAAATAGAGTATAGTACCAAGCAAAAATAGAGTATAGTACTAAGCAAAAATAGAGTATAGTACCAAGCAAAAATAGAGTATAGTACCAAGCAAAAATAAAGTATAGTACCAAGCAAAAATAGAGTATAGTACCAAGCAAAAATAGAGTATAGTACCAAGCAAAAATAGAGTATAGTACCAAGCAAAAATAGAGTATAGTACCAAGCAAAAATAGAGTATAGTACCAAGCGAAAATAGAGTATAGTACCAAGCGAAAATAGAGTATAGTACCAAGCAAAAATAGAGTATAGTACCAAGCAAAAATAGAGTATAGTACCAAGCAAAAATAGAGTATAGTACCAAGCAAAAATAGAGTATAGTACCAAGCAAAAATTGTCAGTGCAAGGGTATTTTTTCGACAAGGTTGTTGCTTACTTGTCAAGTTGAAGATATACAGACTAATAACACAACATAACAAAGCCACTCCGACAGCTTCCTCTCTCTCCAACACCCCTTCTCCCCTCTCTACACTCTTCAGAAAAAATAGGAAAAGTAGAATGTCGATACGAGGTGCCGTTGTAAAGGCTTCTCCCTCAATACCTTCATCATCATCATATAATGGAGCTATTGCCCCTGACATCCCTATATAAAATATAAGGTAACATTTTATGTTCGAGATGTGAGCCATTTCAAAGTGATCTCCCAATAATACTACCATTGCATTGTCAACCATGCTTTGTTCTGCCAACCTTTGCCATGATGATGGAGTTTTAAGCAAAGCGGTTGGCTTCAACGAATTTCTAGCAACTTTTACATACGAATCTAGCAATATTTGTGACATGAATATGGTAACGTTGACACCCCTTCACCACCACCACCACCAGTCGGTTATACACCTTCGTCACTAAAGGCATTCACCACAAAGGGCATTTCTATGTAATCAAAGAGTATTATCCGCTACATAATTGGCTGCGGACAGAAGGAGGGGGTGGCAGGGAGGAAAAAAGAGAGTGGGAAGGGGATAAAAGGGGTGGCTACTAAAGGTGTTGGGTTACTTGTTAATGCAGATGTGAATATTAGAGGGTGATTGAGTGACTCCTGTGGTTTGGTGGGGACAGGAACGGGGGTGGGGTTGGAGAGGGTTTGGGGAGATGAGTGGGAGGGAGGAGGGGTCTGTGGATGTGAGCGGGGGGGGGGGGGTATATATGGGGTCTTATTGGTTACAGATGAGGATGGAAAGGAATACGAATGTGGTGTATTTAGTAAGAATGAGGGAGTAGGGGTAGGATGTGAGTACAGAGGTGGAGTTTAAGGGGGGTGACCTATTTTTGTTGTCCTTTTCTATCTTTTTCTGGCTTGTATCCATTTGGCCCCATTCAGCCTACTGTTTTAAGACGTTTATCCCCATCCAGGTGTCAATTTTTTATGTTTGTTTGACAGCAGGCTAAATTTTTACATTTTTCGACAGAAAAATTTCTCCGGCGAAGCCGGATTTCTTCATATAATGCTGGCTCGCTATCGCTCACCAGGAAGAAATCGACACCTAGATGGGGATAAACGTCTTAAAATAGTTGGCTGAATGGGGCCGAATGGATACAAGCCAGAGAAAGAGAGAAAAGGACAGAAATAACAAAAAAGCAGGTCACCCCCCTCAAAGTAAAGATAACGTGAAGATAAATATTATACAGTAGTAGAGAGATGGGGTATGGACACCAGTAAGTATGAATGTGATATATGGTGGTAATATAATTAGTGTGGCTTAGAAATCAATAAGGAAGTAGCTTATGAACCGAAGATGAGGTTGAAGTTAACGGTTAGGTTAGGTTAGGTTAGGTTAGGTTAGGTTAGGTTAGGTTAGGTTAAAGTAGAGAAATTGATTATGAAGTGATGAGGAAGTTGAAGGTACGGTATTAGTGGTATAAACAAAATATCATGATGAGAGAGAAAAAAAAAGTCAAAAGTACTAAAACATTGCTGGGCATTGAATGTTGCCAGAAAATGTTGTTCCTGTGCCTCCCAGTTTATTAGATCCGTATGGGCTAAAGACCCTACTAAAGGTTCTCTAATATGAGTGTTAACCCCTTCTGTACCGGTGACGTTCTTTTAACTATATTGTGGATATTAGTTAACGATTTTATTCAGTTTCAAAAGGGCTTCCAGCAACAGGCTTCGAACTATCAAACTTAACACTTATTACTACCATAGATCCTTCTTAAGCTGCACAATATTATCTGAATATAGCACGAATAAAATTAATAAGACGTCGCCGGTACAGGAGGGGTTAAGCGAGCAGAGAGGGTGATAAATAACCAAACACACAAACACACAAACAAAACATAATGGTGTAATGGTTTAGATGCTTATGTTCTGGGTGTGGTGTCCCGAGTTCGAATCCCGGGAGGACCATATAATGCTTTCATTAGTGTATTCAAGTGCACTGGGGTTTGTAGTTGATGATTAATGTTAAGAACGAATATGATCATTGAAAGTTGCCTGAAAAAATGGTTCGTGTGCCTCCCAATTTCCAAGAACCATATGGACGAGTGGTGTACGGCAGTAGCTCCATAGAGGGTGGTCAGGGGGGCTTTGTGTGGACTCGGACGGGAACTTAACTAAATTTTCATTCCCTTCAAAAGACTGGGTGCACATAAAAGGCTAACAGAAGGCCGCGATACAGAGAGAGAAAGAGAGAGAGAGAGAGAGAGAGAGAGAGAGAGAGAGAGAGAGAGAGAGAGAGAGAGGATGGCTATAGGCAGTTGATGACGTTAGTGTGAAGTAATACGTCTTTATTTGTATTCTCTCTCTCTCTCTCTCTCTCTCTCTCTCTCTCTCTCTCTCTCTCTCTCTCTCTCTCTCTCTCTCTCTCTCTAAAGGAATGTAAACATTCTGGGATTCCTGAACAGTGAGAGACGGATGGGCAGTCTCTACATACCCGATGCCTCTGTTCACCTAGCAGTAACTATACCCTGTTCCAAAAAAGTAGATCAAAGTTCTTAAGCATTAACCTCTATAACTCACAAACGACTAGAGTAGGCTAATTAAGCTAATATTTCTACCGTTTGGGAAGAGTCAGCCAGGGAATAGGTGTGGAAATCTACAGCCCATTTGCTCTAGCCCTTTTCGAGTTACTGAGGTTAAGGTTCATGATGTCTCTGCTACCTCTTTGGAACAGGTAAACTGGGGTAACT
The DNA here is from genome assembly GCA_032716605.1 of Paralithodes platypus. Taxonomy (NCBI): domain Eukaryota; kingdom Metazoa; phylum Arthropoda; class Malacostraca; order Decapoda; family Lithodidae; genus Paralithodes; species Paralithodes platypus. Next base: position 14,491,435 of record CM064520.1, read on the forward strand.
ATTATAAATTTAGTATCATGGTCTATTACTCATTTAATCTCGCACCACAGTTTCCAAAGGACGTTTAAGGGGGGATGGTTCACTCTTTGGACGATGTTTGCATGTATTCATTATTTTTCTAGTTTCCTCCCTAGACCTCTATCAAATTAAAAAAAAAAAATCCATTAGATCCCTCTTCTAGATTAATTTGTACTTTTTTCGGTAGAAAAATGTCCCGGCTGAAGGCCGTTTCTTCCAACATTACAGGCTCACTATCGTTCGCCAGGGAAAAAATCGACACCTATATAGTACGAATGGTCTAAATATTGACGACGAAATGGGGCGAAAGGTCTTAAAATCGACTAACTAATGGGGCAAACATCTTAACATCTGAAAACTAATGGGGCTAAACATGAGGGAGAAAGTGGTCCAGAAAACCGGCCCATCCCCCCTTAAGCGGAGATGCACGTCGAGGCATCTTAGATATCGTCTCCATCTATATACCTGTAATAGTGGTTTACATGCAAGCTACTAATTCTGCAACATTATGAACACTTGTAAAATGAACCTCCACAATGCATATAGACCGATACAGTAGTCTATGGTAAGAGTTAATAAGGTCGTTATATATAGTCTGAGATAGCCTCTAATAATTAGGATACATTAGTTTATGGTAAAAGAGTCAATATAGTTGTATGATCAAGTCTGAGATAGCCTTTAATAATTATGATATAATAGTTTACGGTAATAGGTAATAAGGTTGATTGAACCAGTCTGAGACACCCACTAATATAAGATTAACATTAGCGACCATGACTTATTGTAAATGCGTGGGGGTTCACATATGACACAATCGGGCCGGAGGGAGGGTGACTGGGCGGCGCGTCACTCTGGATAACAATGTGACGTAATGAAGTCGTCATAGAGTTAGGGAGGGACGGGGAGGGGGAGGGGGGGAGTCTGGAGGGGTAATGGGTAGGGGGGAGGGGACCCACACACGTTCTCACTTCAATGGAGACAGCTTTATTTGATTAATAGGCTTATATATGACTTTAAGTTGTGTATAATGAGGTTTATTTGGCTAGATTGTATGTATAGTTATTTATTTGTTTATTGTCCACTAATATATATATATATATATATATTCACACACAATAAAAGTGGTAATGTCGATTTGAGAGGGAGATGACTCGATTGATGTTTATGGTTAGATAAACATATAAACATATAACATAAAATCATTCCAGCTTGTTGTAATTGCATCAAGAAAAGACATAGGGAGTACATGAAATTGTAAACATTGGCCTTGTGTAGGCCAATCGGCTTTCTGCAGACTCCCATTTTCTTATGTTCTTATGTTCTTATATGTTACTGTACCTATTTCCTACTCTACTCCAAAAATGTCCAAGCAGTTCAACCAGTAGGCCATTTCAACCAGCGAATCTCAACCAGCGATAACTCAATCAGGACCAGCTCAAGCAGTGCCAAGTTAAAGTCCTACTCTAAATTTATCTAATTCAACTTAACAGACCTGCTTGAATTACCACTGGTGTTGGTGTCTACGGATTGAAATGGTCTAATAGTTAAGTTGTCTGGTCACCCACCTTACTATATATAGATAGATAGATAGATAGATAGATAGAATGATTGATAGATAGATAGATAGATAGATCAATTAATAAATATATAAAAAGGGAGGAGATAGAGAAGATGTACGAAAGAGGAGAGATATTTCCAAAGATTGATTGATAAGAGATATAGATATATAGATAGATAGAGGGATAGACAGATAGATAAATAGATAGATAGATAGATAGACATATAGATAGATAAAAATGGATACAGAGGAGATAGAGAAGATATACGAAATAAGTAGAGATAGCACCCAATCCCAATAACCCAACCCAACTGCACACATGACCCACAAACTATCAACCACCCCACCAACCAACCAACCACCTCCTGCCCTCTACACAACCCAAACATTCCGTCTAATTCACGACAACTCAACTGAAATGCTCTCTAATAGGCAGCTAATAAGTGGGTATTTGTGCGCGGGACTTCATAAATCTACGCTGGACAAAGGGCCAGGGTTCGAGTCCCCAAAGGTAACGACTTCATTATTTACTTCCAGTCGACGGAATCGGACAATGGGCGGACAAAAACGGGGCTCGGCGGAGTTGTGATAAATATACTCGGTGGTGGTACGAGAGAGAGAGAGAGAGAGAGAGAGAGAGAGAGAGAGAGAGAGAGAGAGAGAGAGAGAGAGAGAGTGTAGAAGTGATGGGGAATATTTCGAGTTATTAGTGTATGGTAGGGGAGTCGGAGGAGAGGGAGTAGTTTGGGGCATATCAATAATATTAATACATCACGAATAATAATATATACTAATATTTGGCATCGGGACAAATAAAACACATGGAAGGGAAAAAATATTAAGAGGCAAACACTGAGGACGAATAAGTACTGAGAAAGTGAAAGTAAGCCAACAATAGCAACAACAACAACAACAACAACAACATCAAAAATAATAATAACAGTCAAATGCCCGCAAATAGTGAACTCGAAATAAAAATGACGATAAAATCAAAGGATCCAACGAGGAAATATTTAAGTGCAAGGTTTTGGATGATAAGGCAAATATATAGGAGGTCCAACAAGGGAATGATTTTCAGGAATGGAAGGCTGAAGTGGTATAACAAGGCAATACCCACTAGGAATTGAAGTGGAAGTTATGGGGTGATGGAGTGGGTGTTGGTGGCGAAGGGTGAGAGGAGGAGGCGGAATTTGGAACAGTATTTACTTTTAGAATGAAAATAATAGTGATGCGAACGAAAGGTGATAAATACAGATGTCTTTAGTTTCTGTTATATATATAATATATATATATATATATATATATATATATATATATATATATATATATATATGTACAGGTTCCCTACATATCTATTGGTAATTTAATTTCACATCACTTCACAATTATATCAATATTGCATCCGCACAATTTTAAGGCCAACTTTTATTATTTATTAGTTTATTTACTATGTTCATATTCCAAACTCAATAGTGTTCCCATATCCATAGATGTCGACACATTGTTGTTTTGTTTTATCTATGCAAACTATGCAAACTATACCTAACGTACCACCCGCACCATAACATTCCTATGTAATGTATCTTTACCGCCACTCATATTTAAACTATACCTAACGTACCACCCGCACCATAACATTCCTATGTAATGTATCTTTACCGCCACTCATATTTAAACTATACCTAACGTACCACCCCCACCATAACATTCCTATGTAATGTATCTTTACCGCCACTCATATTTAAACTATACCTAACGTACCACCCCCACCATAACATTCCTACGTAATGTATCTTTACCGCCACTCATATTTAAACTATACCTAACGTACCACCCCCACCATAACATTCCTACGTAATGTATCTTTACCGCCACTCATATTTAAACTATACCTAACGTACCACCCCCACCATAACATTCCTACGTAATGTATCTTTACCGCCACTCATATTTTTTCCATAAGAACGAAATTCGCCGACCTTTTAACTTTATTCTGGCTGCTATTAGACAATTGTATTCAGTTTAAAAAGGGCCTCCAGCAATTGACAGGCTTCCAACTATCTCACTTGACCCGTTTTACTACCACAGATCCTTCTTAAACTCCACAAAATCGTCTAAATATAGCTAGAACAAAATCAATAAGATGTCGCCGGTACAGAAGGGGTTAATACTACACCTATCCTAATCCATACACCTATCCTAATACTCTCATCTACAGCCCTACACCCTCTTCTCATTCCTTCCTTCCAATACACAATTTTCCCACACCCACACTCACAGGTTTCCCATATACAAACACACATTTCGCCTTTAACCACATCATTCGAAAGTCAATATATTTCCTAGACCTGTGTTTATCTGATTTCCTTTACATACCCTGATTTCCCACACCCGACCAACCACCCACATTCAACAGGTTTATTATGTACAAACACCCTACACACCCATTTATTTCCAAGGTCATTCCCATACCGTCATCTTTATATCATCTACAATGTTCCCCTATTACAGTTATTCAATAGGTAGGTCCTATGTCCCCTAGACTATTTTCTCGTTGTTCACCCTCAAAAGCTCAGTGGCCAGGTTTCCGTGTTACTCTTACGGCGGAAAATCAAAGCTAAAAACTAATATATATTGTGAAAAACTGGTAGCTCTCTATTGTGATTCGAAAAATGAAAAGCACAAACATCTTAATTGGCGGTATTCATGAAATTGGAGATATGTTTGTATGGTGACAAAACAAATACGATTTTGATAAATAAAGGTATGAAATTCAAATATGGATAATATATCGTATGTGATATATTTAGTAATTATGAGACTTTTCTATGACATATTTTACTGCTCTTAAGGAGAGATCTTCACTTAAGGGATTTTTTTCTTGACCCCTTTCTCCCTCATGTTTAGCCCCATTGCTTTTGATATTATAAAACGTTTGCCCCATTAGTTTGGCGATTTTAAGAACTTTCACCCCATATTAAGACCTTTCGTGCCATTCAGGTGTCAATTTTATCCTGGCGAGCGATAGCAAGCCTGTAATTTAAGAGGAACCGGCCTTCGGCCGGGAAATTTTTCTACCGAAAAATGTACAAATATATCTTGAAAGGGACTCAAGGGGGTGTAATTTTAAGCTTGATGGAGGTCTAGGGAACAAACTAAATACCTCCCCTTAATTTAACATATTCTTACATTTTCTAAAATATTGTGACACGTTTCCTCATATACGAATTGTCTATTAGTGTATTGTATGTACCGGTATTATTGTATTGTATGTACCGGTATTATTGTATTGTATGTACCGGTATTATTGTATTGTATGTACCGGTATTATTGTATTGTATGTACCGGTATTATTGTATTCTATGTACCGGTATTATTTTATTGTATGTACCGGTATTATTGTATTGTATGTACCGGTATTATTGTATTGTATGTACCGGTATTATTGTATTGTATGTACCGGTATTATTGTATTGTATGTACCGGTATTATTGTATTGTATGTACCGGTATTATTGTATTGTATGTACCGGTATTATTGTATTGTATGTATGTACCGGTATTATTGTATTTTATGTACCGGTATTATTGTATTGTATGTACCGGTATTATTGTATTGCATGTACCGGTATTATTGTATTGTATGTACCGGTATTTTTGTATTGTATGTACCGGTATTAGTGTATGTATGTACCGGTATTATTGTATTGTATGTACCGGTATTATTGTATTGTATGTACCGGTATTATTGTATTGTATGTACCGGTATTATTGTATGTATGTACCGGTATTATTGTATTGTATGTACCGGTATTATTGTATTGTATATACCGGTATTAGTGTATTGTATGTACCGGTATTATTGTATTGTATGTACCAGTATTATTGTATTGTATGTACCGGTATTATTGTATTGTATGTACCGGTATTATTGTATTGTATGTACCGGTATTATTGTATTGTATGTACCGGTATTAGTGTATTGTATGTACCGGTATTATTGTATTGTATGTACCGGTATTATTGTATTGTATGTACCGGTATTAGTGTATTGTATGTACCGGTATTATTGTATTGTATGTACCGGTATTATTGTATTGTATGTACCGGTATTAGTGTATTGTATGTACCGGTATTATTGTATTGTATGTACCGGTATTATTGTATTGTATGTACCGGTATTATTGTATTGTATGTACCGGTATTATTGTATTGTAATGTATTGTATGTACCGGTATTATTGTATTGTATGTACTGGTATTATTGTATTGTATGTACCGGTATTATTGTATTGTATGTACCGGTATTATTGTATTGTATGTACCGGTATTATTGTATTGTATGTACCGGTATTATTGTATTGTATGTACCGGTATTATTGTATTGTATGTACCGGTATTATTGTATTGTATGTACCGGTATTATTGTATTGTATGTACCGGTATTATTGTATTGTATGTACCGGTATTATTGTATTGTATGTACCGGTATTATTGTATTGTATGTACCGGTATTATTGTATTGTATGTACCGGTATTATTGTATTGTATGGACCGGTATTATTTCACACTCTTCATATATACCGGTACATTTCCATAATAATTATCTCTTTTGTTAGCTGTTTACATTTTTAAGACACATGTACAGTCGCCCAAATAAGTGATGTCGCGGCACCAAGTATATTTCGATCAATAATTGGCATCAGCACGATCTAAGCATTAATTCATCGTTTCGAGTGAAATATACAAACATGTTCCTAACTGTACACACCCTATTCAACATCTGACAGACATTAATGCAGCACACAGCTAGCAAATAGTAGTGACAGTGGAGATATGACTTATTTGGCCAACTGTACAACCAATTGGCGTCTTCACAGCAGCCGCATGTACGAAATTTGTAGTCCGATCCGTGTGACTGATGGTTAAATAAGGGCCATAGCGGACATTACACCAATATTTCCAGGACCCAGTGATGTAATTTAAGGGGACCAACCCGCTTTTTGTATCTCCTTTTCTCTCTTTCTCTGGCTTGTATCCATTCGGACCCATTCAGCCTACTGTTTTAAGACGCTTACCCCATCCAGGTGTCAATATTTTCTTGGCGAGCGGTAGCGAGCCAGCATATATATATATTTGTTTTGACAGTAAGCTAAATGTTTCCATTTTTTGATAGAAAAATTTCTCCGGCGAAGCCGGATTTCTCCATACAATGCTGGCTCGCTATCGCTCGCCAGGAAGAAATCGACACCTGGATGGGGATAAACGTCTTAAAACAGTTGGCTGAATGGGGCCGAATGGATACAAGCCAGAGAAAGAGAGAAAAGGAGAGAAAGACAAAAAAGGAGGTGACCCCCCCTTAAAATCCTGATTGTTCCTTCCTGATGATCTTGGATGGCGTCGGTAAGCACATGTAAGCTTTAGAATAAGGTCACCAAGTCTCGGCTCTGCCTCATTTCATGCTACCTATCACGTGATCCGGACACAAAATCCCACCTGTGAACTCGCCTATTACTCTCCCACTTATTTAACTCAGTCATAATATGCACTAAGTCAATTTTAAAAACTCTAGTTCCTCAGTTTAATGTTTCTCATGCGTGTTATGCCAATGTATGGTGGCGCTAATAAGTCATGTCCCAGCTGTCATTACGTTTGGCTCGCTCTGTAACTGTATTTATGTGTGTCAGATGTTGCATAGGGTGGGTAAGTGTAGGAACATGTTGGTATATCTCACTTGAAATTAATAGATCAAGTTTAGATATTGCTGATACCAATTATAGATCAAAACATAATTGGTGAAGAGACATCACTCATTAGCGCGACTGTACAATTCAATATATATGGCAATGGAATGGAACAATACACACACACACACACACACACACACACACACACACACACACACACACACACACACACACACACACACACACACACATATATATATACATACATTGTGTGAACGATAGGTATGAGCAATGCATATATGTATTTATATAATTACATACATTAGTTTATCCATCTTTAACTTTCACTCAGTACCTTTAATGTAGTTTCTGGTTTAATATATTTGATAATCATTCAGTGTCAGCTTACCTTTCTCATACTACTATTCATTCTAAAGTAGAATCGGGCTGCCATCCTATCAATATACCGTTTATTGTTTGCATGAATATTATCAAACACACATCCACGCCCAATCACTCACACTATACTGTATGTACAACCTCCTGCAGAAGTACAATAGCTGGTGTACAGTACTCCTCTATGGTAAACTTGAAACAGTGAACATTGATTGAGGGAAAACATTGACTTGGGCATGTGTTTTAAGGGAGGTTTTTGGGCATGTGTTTAAAGGGAGATTTGTAGTTTGTTCCCTAGACCTGACCTGCATCAAGCTTAAAATTACACTTCCTAGACCCCCTTTCAAGATAAATGTGTACACTATTCGGTAGAAAAATGTCCCGCCCGAAGGCTTGTTCCTCTTAAATTACAGGTTCGCTATCGCTTGCCAGGAAAAAATCGAAACCTAAATGGCACGAAAGGTCTTAAAATAGACAAAAAAGGAGCGAAAGTTGTTAAAATCGCCAAACTAATGGGGCGAAGGTCTTAACATTTCAAAAGCAATGGGGCTAAACATGAGGGAAAGGCGTCAAGAAAAAATCCCTCAAGTGGAATCTCCCCTTAAGGGAATGTTTCAAAGTATGTTATCAGGTTATCAGAATAGATGAATATAAAGTATGCTACCTTTCACTGTAGGCCAATGTGTGTGTGTGTGTGTGTGTGTGTGTGTGTGTGTGTGTGTGTGTGTGTGTGTGTGTGTGTGTGTGTGTGTGTGTAAGTTATCAGTATGTATATAGGGTAGTCACCTTTGTCAGAACAAGGATGATAATAATAATAATAATATAAGATTGACAGGCCTGATATAGGTCTTTGACACTCTAGAGTCTAGACGACACACACACACACACACACACACACACACACACACACACACACACACACACACACACACACAAGCTTGAAATAAACAGAATGTTATTGTTATTATTTGTATTAATATTTATTAGTACACACACACACACAGACCCATACATTTACACACTAACATGCTGTACTCTCTCTCTCTCTCTCTCTCTCTCTCTCTCTCTCTCTCTCTCTCTCTCTCTCTCTCTCTCTCTCTCTCTCTCTCTCTCTCTCTCTCTCTCTCTCACACAGCTATAACCCTTATCAGTATAATTTGGTGATGCCTGTCTCTGTAACCCGGTATTGTTCCCCTGGTGGTGTGTGGTGGTGGTGTGTGGTGGTGGTAGTGGTGGTGGTGGTGGTGGTGGTGTGTGGTGGTGGTGTGTGGTGGTGGTGGTGGTGTGTGGTGGTGGTGGTGGTGGTGGTGTGTGGTGGTGGTGGTGGTTTGTCGTAGTGGTGGTGTGTGGTGGTGGTGGTGGTGGTGGTGGTGGTGGTGTGTGGTGCTCAATTGTTTGTAAATAACTCGCACATTGTTCACACCACCGCCTCGGAGCTAACACCTGAGGAGAGAGGCGCATGTACAGTACAGTCGCGATCATTAAAGCTTTATATGTATTTACGAAGCTGTTTTATGCTATAGTGAATCTCCTTATAATTTTTTTACCTGATATTTGCATTTCCAAAGTTTGTTTAGTCATTTTGAGGGCTCAATATATATATATATATATATATGATGAATGTACAGTCGCGATCATTAAAACTGTATATCCCATTTGTTATATTGTGGCACCTATTAAGCGATTTTATTCAGTTTGTCTATGTGTATGAAGGATACAAAAGGCAGGCTGCCTGTAGCGAGTGTCTCCCCCAAAGCCAAACGAGTAAGAGAGAGTCAAATTCAAGGGACATTGTTAAATACGTCCACCAATTAGCAGGCTACAGACTATCTCAATTAATCCTTGAAGCTACCATATATCCTTTCCAAGTTTCATAAAATCGTCTAAATGTAGCTGAAATCAACTAATAAATACGTCACCGGTACAGAGAGGGATATATAGTTTAGAAACTGTCTTGAGCTTAATTTAATCCTCTTATTAATTCTGTATCCGATAAGAATGAACTAACATGATTTAGACACTGAATAGTATTATTACTATGACTTGGCTAACAGCTTACTTGGCTAACAGCTTACTTGGCTAACAGCTTACTTGGCTAGCAGCTTACTTGGCTAACAGCTTACTTGGCTAACAGCTTACTTGGCTAGCAGCTTACTTGGCTAACAGCTTACTTGGCTAACAGCTTACTTGGCTAACAGCTTACTTGGCTAACAGCTTACTTGGCTAACAGCTTCCTTGGCTAACAGTTTACTTGGCTATCAGCTTACTTATAATGTGTTCCAATTGACCACTTGCGAGTTTCAGGCTATAAGGAAGTTGGAGCCATGAACATCGATATTAAACAGAAATGCAAGAATAATGTAGGGTTTTGATGGATAAATGGCATGTTGAATTGGGTTTTAAGTATATATATAATGTACTACGACCGTATTTTAGCTGGCCATTCTGTTAAATATTGATGTATACAGCTCCAACTTCCTTATAGAACGAAACTCGCAAGTCGGCAATTGATCTCATATGTGTATTTCTACTGTAGACTTCTTCCCAAATTCATGTCGTACCTTCATAATAAACCGGTGTCACACGAGCTTCTTTCCGTCAATTTTTACGAGCAATATTAAAAAGTTAAGGGGAGGCAGACCGTTTTTCTGGACCCCCTTCTCCCTAATGTTTAGCCCCACTAGTTTTGAGATTATAAGACGTTCGGCCCATTAGTTTGGCGATTTTAACACCTTTCGCCTCATTTCGTTGTCAATTTTAAGACCTTTCGTGCCATTAAGGTGTCGATTATTTCCTGGCGAGCGATAGCGAGCCTGCAATTTGAAGAGTAACCGACCTACCGAATAATGTACAAATTTATCTTGAAGGGAGGTCTAGTTTTTTTTTTGTCTAAGCTTGATGGAGGTCTAGGGAGAAAATAAAAAATATATATGAATAAATGATTTAATAGACCAAACAAACGGTCCGTCTCCCCCCTTAAAGGGATAAGCATAGTAAGAATATTGTTGATTATATGATTAGCTTTATTAGGTTTTAAATCTATATATATATTTTAAACAGGTGAGGGTTTTCTGATGGAAGGCCATAAGTTACACATATTTTGAAAGCTATGCATGTACTGTATGTTTAGCTGCCCATCATGACTCACTGTATACTTTGCCCCTTCATACATTAGCAAGCCCTCTTCATCATACATCATACATTAGCAAGCCCTCTTCATCATACATCATACATTAGCAAGCCCTCTTCATCATACATCATACATTAGCAAGCCCTCTTCATCACCCTTCTTCTTACACTCTTATTAACCCTTTCACATCAACTCTCTTTTCAATCAATGTCTCTCTAACTCTCTCACTCACTCTCATCCTTTCTGACCATTTTTTTTAGCACTCCCTTTTTCTCCCATTGCCTTTTCATCCATGCTTTTCATCACTTCGCATCGCTCCCCCCTCCCCCCCCCCCTTCTCATCCATTTACCCCCCCCCCCCACCTTTCCTTCATTTTCTCACCCCTCCTTATAACCCTTTCCGTACCGGTGCCGTCCTTTTAACTCTATTTTGGTTACTATTAGACGATTGTATTCAGTTTAAAACGGGCCTCCAACAATTAACAGGCTTCAAACTGTCTCACTTAACCCAATTTACTTCCACAGATCCTTCTTAAACTACACAAAATCATCTTAATGTTGCTTGAATAAAATATAACATACGTCGCCGGTACAGAAGGGGTTAAGCGGAGTCAAACAAGAGCTTTTCCCAGCAATAGTTGATCGATAAGTTGTTCTGGTAATATTTCCGGGATATTTTGTAAAGGTATCAGCAACTATAGTCCATTTTCTATAAGTAGGCCAGAAATCGCAACCACTAACCTCTGTAACTCAAAAAGGCTTAGAGCAAATGGGCTGTGAATTGCCAAACCTATTCCCTGTCTGACTCTTCCCAAATGGTAGGTTAATGAGCTCTAGTTCCTTTTGTTCTGTAGACGTTAATGGTCAAGATTTCTGGCCTTATTATAATGAATGGACATGTATTTTAGGAGGTTGATTTTGTGTACAACCTTACTTCTGAAGTTGCCATGTAGAAATTGCCGAACACCATAATTAACCCCTTGCGAGTTTCAGGCTATAAGGAAGTTGGAGCCGTAAACATCGATATTAAACAGAAACGTAATAATAATGTAAGTTTCTGATGGATAAGTGGTATGTTGAATTGGGTTTAATTTAATGATATAATGTACTACGACCGTATTTTTGCTGTAAATTCTGTTGAATATCGTTGTCTACAGCTCTAACTTCCTTATAGAACGGAACTCGCAAGTCGGCAATTGCCGGAAAAAGCGCTCGTGGGACACCTGCTTTATGCGCCCCCCCCCCCCCCCCCACCTCATCCATTCCTGCCCCGGGGTTCTATTCACGAGTTGTCAATCCTAGGTGTTTATTTATTCTAAGAGTTGACGGTCTGGCAAGTTATTTCGTCTGCAAACCGATTTCCCCATACCCTCAGTTACTTTGCCCATGTCGTCGGATAGGGTAAATTAGTTTAGTATTAGTGAGAAACATAGTCGTGTTAGGATAGATTAGTCCACCTTAAAATGTATTTAGATTTTTTTTTTTTCCCAGGAGTAAAATTGTGCTAGGTATTAACGAATCGACTCTAGATATGAGGCGAAATAACCTGTATGTGAAAAGACTCTAAACCTTATAACCCTTTCAATATCAGCAGCCCCTCATACCCCTTTCATTTCCATTCTCACCCCGTGTCCTGTTACGCTTTCATTGGGTGTCCATTTTGCTGTGACCCCCCCCCCCTCTCTCTAAAGCTATTTTGCATTTTCCGCCTCTCTCTCTCTCTCTCTCTCTCTCTCTCTCTCTCTCTCTCTCTCTCTCTCTCTCTCTCTCTCTCTCTCTCAACTAGAATTAAGTCCTGACCACCTCGCTGGGATCGTAAGGTCTGTTTGGTCAGTGTATTTATGTAAATTTATGTAAATCTCTCTCTCTCTCTCTCTCGACACACCCGTTTGAGATAATTTGCCAAGTCTTCCTTCGTGTCTTATCTTTATATAATTATGTCACTTACATGTGTGAATCACTAACTTAAGGGGAGATTTCCACTTGAGGGATTTTTTTCTTGACCCCTTTCTCCCTCATGTTTAGCCCCATTGCTTTTGATATTATAAAACGTTTGCTCCATTAGTTTAGCGATTTTAAGAACTTTCACCCCATATTAAGACCTTTCGTGCAATTCAGGTGTCGATTTTATCCTGGCGAGCGATAGCGAGCCTGTAATTTAAGAGGAACCGGCTTTCAGCCGGGACATTTTTCTACCGAAAAATGTACAAATTTATCTTGAATGGGGGTCAAGGGGGAGTAATTTTAAACTTGATGGAAGTCTAGGGAATCAACTAAAAACCTCCCCTTAACAGCCACAGTCTTCCACTATGTTATACAGATGCCCCTCGCCTTGTTAAAACTAAAAGGGATCAGTAACACCTTCCCACATGTTTAGATAATCAGGAGGTTAGTCTTATTACCACCCCTTTACTTATATATATATATATAGGTATGGGATAAAATAACACCTTAATCTCGCATGTTTAGATAGACAGGTGGGGTTAGTCTTTACACTTCTTACCTCTCCTCTGTTGAACCTCTCTCTCTAACCCAATCCTTCGCTCGCATTTGCAACTGACTATATAATTATATAAGCAGTAATGAATTCGAAATCGTACTTTAAGGGGAGATTTCCACCTGGAGGATTTTTTTTCTGAACCTCTTTCTCCCTGATGTTTAGCCCCATTGCTTGTGAGATTTAAAGACGCTTGCCCCATTAGTTTGGCAATTTTAAGAACCCTCGCCCCATTTCTGTCAATTTCAAGACCATTCGTGCCATTTAGGTGTCGATTTTTTCCTGGCGAGCGATAGCGAGCCTGTAATTTAATGGGAACCTGCCTTCGGCCGGGAAATTTTTCTACCGAAAAATGTACATATTTATCTTGAAAGGGGGTCAAGGGGGAGTAATTTTAAGTTTGATGGAAGTCCAGGGAATCAACTAATAACCTCCCCTTAAGTGATCCTCGAATATGTTCTACGGGAACTAACACAAAATACATATGAAGAAATAGCCCTTTGCCTCTTCCCAGTTGTCCCTAAAGTCTTAAATCTGACTATAGAAACTGAGAAATAGAACTAAAATACATTACATGGTATACAACATGGCGCCTGTAAAAAAACAAGGATGGCGGAACTACATGAAAATGTATGCCCTCTTTTCCCTCCCTTCATTCCTCTATTCCACTCCTTCCCTCTCATCGCCATGTTATTGTTATTTTATACTAGTTACCTTTTCTTTAATCTCCTCTCATTGTTTTCCTCCAGCCTCTTTGTCTTCTTCTTTTTCTCTCCTCTCCTCTTCTCCATCCCCCGATATGTTCATCTCTTCTCTACTTCCCTATCCTAATGTATCTTCCATCTTTCCCTTGTGTTTCCTTTTCCATCCTCTTTCTCTCCTTTCTCTTTCCCCCTTCCCTTCTCTCCCCACTCTCATTTTCACTCCCTACTCCCAATCCATCCTTCCCTTTCTTCTCCCGGTTTCCTCCTCTCCCCCTTTCCCCATCACCCTCTCTCCCTTCTCCATTCTCATTTTACTTCCTACTCCACCCCCTCCCTTTCTCCCTCAATATCCTCCTCCTCCATCCCCTTTCCCTTACCTCTCCACCTCCTCCCTCTCCCCTACCTTTCTCCCTCAATACCTCCATTCCTCCCCTACCTCTCCACCCCCTCTCTCCCTCCTCATATCTCCAACCTCCATCCCCTCCCTCTCCCTACCTCCAGCTCCCTCTCTTTCTCCCTAGACTGCAGCACCGTTGATTAATTTAAACTTCGCCTAGACAAATATCTCTCATCAAACCCGCGACTGACTGCGTTTGTAAATGAATAACTTTATTGTATCCCCCCCTCAGTTACTAACCCATCTGTCCCCTACTAACTTCCTAATCCTGCCACGGACATTAGTTCCAGGGCAGTAGTTCCCTTTCCAATGTTCCCTTACCCACTCTAAACCACTGTTTGGACACTTGATCCTCAGTGTTTTGGAGGACAAGCAGCCTAGAAGGGTCACTAGACCTGCTGTTGCTTGATTTCCTTTGTACTCCTTTGTACTCGCTCACTACCTCCACTTCTTCCCTCCCATGCCCTACCCCCAGCTCCCTCCATTATAAGCAGTAATTGGATATCATGCTGCGGAAGGGACCACGGCCGCCCCAACAATTACAGTAATATTGAGGTGCTTAAGAATCTAACTAGGGCCAAGCTGCCGGAGGCTCGTTAAGGCGGATTAACACGAACGTTTTTTTCCAGCAAGCTTCGATCGGCAACTTCATAACTTATTAGCAATCTCTTGGGTTGATATTCTGAAGGGATATTATAAAACTTGCCTACATATTTGGTGATGGCGTATAGGCTGTAGATATATAATTTGGGTGTATTCTTTAAAACCTGTATAGGTTAAATATATGTTATAAAGCTTGGCTGTATTGTTATTATGCTTCAACTAAAAAGCTTTCAGACTCGAGATGCCGAGAAAATTTGCCAGAAGAAGCCCTAATATAAATACCCTTTTAGTTTCGCCTAGAGATCCTTTAGTAAGATGGCGTGATCATATATGTCTTTGGACGCCATTTTGGTGCCTTTTAATTGTCAGAGAACGATATTATATATTATTTTTGATCTGGCATAAAGTATATCTGAAGACACAAATATATATCTTGTACCAGTATTCCCAATGGTTTATTATCTAAGTGTACGGTCGCGCTAATAAGTCATGTCTCAGCTCAGTCAGCTGTCATTACGTTTGGCTTGCTCTGTTCTGTATTAATGTTTGTTAGATGTTTAATAGGGTGGGTAAGTTTAGGAACATGTTTGTATATCCCACTTGAAATGAATAAATCAAGTTTAGATATTGCTGATACCCATTATTGATCAAAACATAGCCTACTGGGTGCCGAGACATAACTTATTAGGCATACTGTACTGTACAGTCACGCTAATAAGTGAATGTCTCGGCACCAAGTATGTTTTGATCAATAATTGGTATCGGCAATATTTAAGCTTCATTTCTTCATATCAAGTGAAATATACAAACATGTTCCTACACTTACCCACTCTATTCAACATCTGACAGACATTAATACAGCACAGAGCAAGCCAAACGTAATGACAGCTGGGACATGACCTATTAGCGCGACCGTACATAAAGGATAAAGACACCAGTGGTATCAAGATGGCGGAGGTATCAAGATGGCGGAGGTTTACCGGTAGTAAAGGGTCTGTAGTATTGCCCCAGCCTCAAGCTTCAGTTTTCGCTTGGGTTCGGATTTTAAGGAGCGGGCGTGGTTTATTAGCTCAGTATGGCCGCCCACAGAAATTCCGGGCGCCAGTTCTTATTAGTTGGGCGGAAAAAAAAGTAGGACGATAGAGAGAGAAAGAGAGAGAGAGAGAGAGAGTGGAGAGAGAGAGAGAGAGAAAACTAGTGTATCCTTTTTCACAGATTTATAAATGACTTTACAGTGGTAAGTTTGCCTAATTGTAGCTCTCCTGTGCCATTGCGTTTTACTCAGTCACTGCCAACTCTCAATAAATATCTCCCAGTTTTTACCATTGAATTTTAAGGATCTGAAGCGTGTGTAAAAACAAGAATTAAATGTCTAATCAACGCAGTCTCTCTCTCTCTCTCTCTCTCTCTCTCTCTCTCTCTCTCTCTCTCTCTTTCTCTCTCTCTTTCTCTTTAATCTGGGGGCCCCGACTTAGGATCGAAACCCCGATGCTCAGATTAGCTTAGTGTCAATGACCGTCATAAACGAATCAAGTAGGCATTCATAGACCAACTGGGAAGTGAAGCCAGTGTTGCCAGATCAAGGGGTCTCGACAAACCCTCGCTTTTCCTTCCGTTCCTCAGTCGGTTTTCGTCTATTACAGCTATAATATCTTCTCTAGTGCATATTTTATATTTCATATTAGTTAAGGAAATATTAAAGCTAAGTTTCTTTTAGGGTTCAGCTTGATTTTGAGCTACAGTTTAGGTGGTATATTAGGATTTGCGAGCTGTTGTGTCGAGGTGAAATGGCAAGGAGCGGGTTTTTATTGTTGTGGTAATGAGGAGTAGCCTGGGACCAAGAGGGGAGGGGGGCGATCAAAGAGTCTTTTCATGGAGTTTTCGGCCATTTTTATATTAATCGGCACCATATTGTAAACCTCGGTATGAGTGCAGACATGCTTAATGCCAAATCACACGATTGCCCAGCAACTCACTCATTTTGAGGCTATTTTCGTCTAGTTTTCGGCAGAATACATTTCATTTCATGCAGACACTTGATTAATCATTCAGGAGTGCCTGAATATGCCCTAAGTAGCCCAAATATGCCTGCAGAGAAAGGGTTAATGGAGATAGTGACTAGTACTGATGATGGTAACCCATCGCAGAGTTGGGTATGCCGTTTTGATTTTGGGCAAAACGGCACGTCTACTTTATTATTATTATTATTATTATTATTATTATTATTAATAATTGAATACTTGTTTTTATTTTTATTTTTTTTGGTTATCGGCAAAATTTATCACGACAAGGTTGACAACATGGAAGTTATCACGACAAGATTGAACATGGAAGTTATCACGACAAGGTTGACAACATGGAAGTTATCACGACAAGGTTGACAACATGGAAGTTATCACGACAAGGTTGACAACATGGAAGTTATCACGACAAGGTTGACAACATGGAAGTTATCACGACAAGGTTGACAACATGGAAGTTATCACGACAAGGTTGACAACATGGAAGTTATCACGACAAGGTTGACAACATGGAAGTTATCACGACAAGGTTGACAACATGGAAGTTATCACGACAAGGTTGACAACATGGAAGTTATCACGACAAGGTTGACAACATGGAAGTTATCACGACAAGGTTGACAACATGGAAGTTATTGTAAATATGTGTTTAATTATCACCATAGATAACTGACGAGGGGGGGGGGGAGGCACTAAAAGGACTATTGCAGAGCTCTCCCCCCCCCCCCCCCCCCTCACCCCGTTTCGTTCTTGTTCATGTGTCAATTTTTGAAGGCTGTCGTATAATGATATGTAACGGTACCGGTATAGACGCTTTTATCAGATGCTTGCAACCAATAGAGCTATGATAACAGTCCACACACACACACGCACACATACATACACACACACGCACACATACACACACGCACACAATATTTCCGTGACACACAGAATAGTTAAATAATAAACATTATTCATTCATCAGTATGTATCCTTGTATGTCATAACCTTAAGTGATGCGTAGCAAAGGAAAGTTATTTTAATCACCCAGTGGTGTGTGTGTGTATGTGTGTGTGTGTGTGTGTGTGTGTGTGTGTGTGTGTGTGTGTGTGTGTGTGTGTGTGTGTGTGTGCTGCGCTTGCGTGTTTGTTCTATATTTGTATAGATATAATTACCTATCCAATTCAAAAGGACCTAAACACATATTGTGTGTGTGTGTGTGTACTGTATGTGTATTTCTACAGTATGTATGTGCATGTTTAGGTATATATGAGTATGTGATATCCAAGTGTGTATTGTTGGTATGTATGTAATAATAATAATAATAATAATAATAATAAACGGTTATTGATATATGGCAGCCGGATTACGTTAAATATATACATCTTACATACTAGTTGATGATCATGGAGAAAAGTTGGTCATTTGCAGAACATACATATGTAATGATAGGTAATAATAAGTACAAGTACAAAAAACCCACACATTTGCAATACAATAAATGTGCGAAATACTCAGTGTAACTATAGTCTATTCGCTGTAAGTAGGCGAGAAATCATGACCTTTATCCTCTGTAACTCAAAAAGGGCTAGAGCAAATTGGCTGTAAATTCCAACACAATCTTGAACATGGATGGGGAAATGCTTTTATGTGTGTGTGTGTGTGTGTGTGTACTTCTGTGTTTAACCGAGCATATTTGAGTGTACTTGCGTGTAATAAGCGGAAGTCTTGTTCAAACAGCAGTCAAGATCGTTCCGATAAAGATGACCGTGATAAAAGATCGGGAAGTCTCAAACGTTAGCCTGTTCTTTCGCGTGTTTCAATAGCCCTATCAGTCCCCGAACATTATTGTGTGACTGTACTTTACAATGCATATCATGAATGTTTGATATCTCCGTTTGTAGTTATG
Organism: Paralithodes platypus; assembly: GCA_032716605.1. NCBI lineage: Eukaryota > Metazoa > Arthropoda > Malacostraca > Decapoda > Lithodidae > Paralithodes > Paralithodes platypus. Next base: position 14,510,335 of record CM064520.1, read on the forward strand.
ATTGTGTGCATATGTGCAAGTGTGTGTGTGTGTGTGTGTGCCATCCATCGTCACTAGTGGGGTGCCACAAGGGTCAGTTCTTGGACCTATACTTTTCTTGCTGCACATATCAGACATAAATAAACATGTCATGCATTCGTCTGTCGCCTCCTTTGCTGACGACACTCGTGTTAAAGGAAGTGTCTTCTACAACAGATGCTGATTTACTTCAGGCAGATCTCACTACAATTTACTCATGGGCAGAGCAAAACAACATGTCCTTTAATAATAACAAATTTGAACACATGAACTACAGTGCAGACCGAAATATGAATATCCACACATACACAGCAGATGACGGCTCTTGCATTGATACTAATGATTATGTAAAAGATCTTGGTATTACACTCAGTCGAGATGGTACATTTGGAATGCATATAACCAATGTGGCAAAGAATGCTCGTAACCAAGCTGGATGGATCCTACGAACCTTCCGAACACGTGACATGATCCCAATGCTGACGCTCTACAAGTCACTGGTCATTCCACTGTTGGAATATTGCTGTCAGCTGTGGAGCCCATGGAAGGTGGGAGAGAAGCAATTACTCGAAGCAGTTCAACGCTCATTCACCAATAAAATCTCTGCCGTCCAACACCTAGACTACTGGGGGAGGTTGGAAACTCTCAATCTTTTCTCATTAGAAAGACGCAGGGACAGATATGCCATCTTATATGTCTACAAAATATTGATTGGCATCACAACCAACAACCTTAATATAGGTTTTCACATCCATCAACGACTGGGCCGTCTCTGCCACATACAGCGGGTACACCCCAGAGCAGCCACCAGAGTTAAGACGCTCAAGGAGAACGCCTTTGCGACACGAGGACCTCTTCTCTTTAACGCCCTACCCAGATATCTGCGTGACTCAACTGAACCAAGTCTCGAGAAATTTAAAAATCAACTGGACAAATTTCTCTGGACACTACCTGATCAACCCAAACTGCCCCACTACCACCTCCGCGCCGCTAGCAACAGCATCATGGACCAGCTGGCGCAGAGACGGGCAGATGGAATGTACTAGTGGTGGCGCATCAGCGTGACCACGGGCGGACAACACTGCCTGCAACTACTACCTACAGGTGTGTGTATTAGTACTACATGTGTATCTTATCCCACCAGCGGCCTAGCGATCATTCACCTTCTATATAGTTTTACCTACCCATAAATCAGCCCCACATAATTGTACAGACATTTGTTTCTGATACACCTGTCACTATCACCATCACTATCACCATCATTATCACCACCACTATTAACATCACTATCACCACCACCATCACTATTACCATCTCTATCACCACCACTATTAACATCACTATCACCACCACTATCACCACCACCATCACTATCACCATCTCTATCACCGCCACTATCAACATCACTATCACCATCTCTATCACCACCACTATTAACATCACTATCACCACCACTATCACCACCACCATCACTATCTCTATCACCGCCACTATCAACATCACTATCACCATCTCTATCACCACCACTATTAACCACTATCACCACCACTATCACCACCACCATCACTATCACCATCTCTATCACCGCCACTATCAACATCACTATCACCATCTCCATCACCACCACTATTAACATCACTATCACCACCACTATCACCACCACTATCAACATCACTATCACCATCTCTATCACCACCACTATTAACATCACTATCACCACCACTATCGCCATCACTATCACCACCACCATCACTATCACCACCACTATCAACATCACTATCACCATCTCTATCACCACCACTATTAACATCACTATCACCACCACTATCACCACCACCATCACTATCACCATATCTATCACCGCCACTATCAACATCACTATCACCATCACTATCACCATCTCTATCACCACCACTATCATCATCACCATATACTGCAAACACTACTTCCACTTCCACCACCATTATTATCATCATCATCATCGTCGTCGTCTTCATCATCATCTCATTTGCTATCATCATCATCATTTCCTCTATCGTTATCATTACCACCATGTTCATCATCACTGTCACCACTAGCACATGATATCGGCCATTGTTTCTTTCACACCTGTCTGTCTTACATCACCATTATCACCACCACTATCACCACAAGCTTATCTAAACGGCCATTGTTTCTCCAATACATACCAATTATACTATCATCTTCACCATTACCACCATCACTAGTTCTCCCTAATCGAAAGTTGACACCAACATCATCTTCTTTATTAATTTCATCACCATCATCACCACTAATTTCCTCACTGTCACATATATCACCATTAGCATCATCAATGTCACCACCACTATCATCACCACCACCACCACTAGTACCTTCATATCCACCACCACCACCACATCCACCACCACCACCACAATCACCACCACCACCACCCCCCCCCCCCCATCACACCTACCACCAAACACCTGTTCCAAGTCATTGTAGCGATAGTTCTGTCTGTTCGTATGACATTATCTGTCTGTCATTGTGTTGCCTTTCTTATCTCACCACCAACAGCAACAAATATTACCTCGTCAAAACTACCCCAACCACCATTATTCCCACTACCATCACTATCACCACCACCATCATCACCTGTATCACCACTACCATCTCAACCATCACCACTACCACCATCATTAACACCACCACCATCGTAACCAGTATCACTATCACCACTACAGCACTCACCACCACTATCACCACCCTACCCACTACCACCTAATCACCTATCACCACCACTACCACCTTCATTACCATCGTCAATACTACTACCACCACCATCATTACCACTACCACCATCATCCTCACTACTACCACCATCACCACCAAAACTACCACTACAATCACCACTACCGTCTAAACCACCACAACTATCACCACGACTATCACCACCACCACCACCACCACCACAACAACAACAACAATCACACTCCCCACCAAACACCTGCGACGCGTCACTGTACCGATAGTTCTGTCTCTCCATATCAATCTACCTGTCTGTCATTTTGTTCTGTATAATCTTTTAATCACCTGCCCATCCTATTGTTTTTGTATCCCCTCACATTTGTATAGCCATTTGTAAGTGTACGAAGCGTTATGTTCTGGGTAGGGATCGAACCATAGATACATTGTAATATAGTCTGTATCTGCTGGCTTCTCTGCATATAAGATACATATGCGGTACAGTTGGTCTCAGAATATCGATGCCAAGTTTGAAAGGTAAATGTTTAACCCTTCCAGTACCGGTGACGTCTTTTTATTTGATTTATTTTATTCAGTTACATTTAAACGATTTTATGAATATAATTATGGATATTCGGTAGCTAAAATGATTACTTGAGTCTGTAGTGTTTTCATTGGTAGACGTCCTTCCTAATCTTCATATGATTGTCAAATAGTTGCCAGAATATAATAAAATGGACGTCACCGGTACTGCGAAGGAGCTAAGAGCAACTGGAAACAACCCTTATGTGACAGTTCTATAAGGGTGAAATAAAACTTCTCAGACAGTAGGTCAAACGAAACAAATCGGGACTATCATCTTCAGAATTTTTCTCAGTATAACATAATAATTATATTTTTTAAAATGATCAGCATAATATATGTATATATTGGATTCATTCATTTGTTCTGACTGGTTTTCTGTATTCATATATGCACCACCACCTTACTGTAGCTGATAATTCTGCTAAATATAAATATCTACAGCTCCAACTTCCTTATAGCCTGAAACTCGCAAGTGGTCAATTCACCACTTGCGAGTTTCAGGCTGTAAGGAAGTTGGAGTCCTAAACATCGCTATTAAACACAAATTACATATCAATGTAGTTTTATGATGTTTAGAAAACAAGATAAATTTGGTTTGATTTATATATAAATGTACTACAACCGTATTTTAGCTGGTAATTCTACTAATTATCGACGTTTACAGTTCCAACTTCCTTATATCAGGAAGCTTGCAAGTGGTCAGTTATGGATCCACTTATTAGGAATGTAGGTATACTTAAACTGTATTCGTCAATGTATTCACCAATCAAGGACCCCTGGGAATCGACTGGACTTATGACTCCTAATGACACTTCCTAAGCTGAAAATAATAGTTTATTGTTAGTAAGAAAAGAGAGAATACCCTAAACCCGGTATATTAAAGGCGTTACAATTGATCACTTACGAGTTTCAGGCTATAAGGAAGTTGGAGCCGTAAGCATCGCTATAGTACATAAATGCAATGTTAATATAGATTTCTGTCGGATAGAAAGTATGATTGATTTGATGTGTTTATAAATGTACTACGACCGTGTTATAGTTAAGTCTGCTAAATATCGATGGCTATACCTCAAATTGTCTTATAGCCTGAAGTACGTATGGGCGGTAATTCGGCAGCATGACCGTAATTCATGGTGTTTGGGATCTAGTAATTATGCCTCATTTGCATTGTCTAATTAGCTAGGGGCGTGTGAGGAACTGGGTGGGTGGGTCGTTACATAGAGAGAGAGAGAGAGAGAGAGAGAAAGAGAGAGAGAAAGAGAGGCGTGGGGGATCAAACGAAGAACATAAGAACATTATTTATCATTTGTAACATAAGAACATAACATCTAGAAATGAAAGCTAATGAAAAGAAAGGGAAAAATGATGACTAGAAGATAGTTATGATCATGATGATGATTATGAGCAGGAGAAGAATGACGAAGATGCGTATGAGGAGGACGAGGATGATAAAGAAGAAGACGAAGAAATATGGGAAGGAGGAAGAGGAGAAGGGGAAAAGGAATTAGGAGATAAGAACGACAAACAAAGACAGAGGAGAAAAGGGAATAGGAGGAGAAGAAAGAAACAGAGATGAATTAGAAGAAGAGCCGCAGCGGTCCAGTGGAGAGCACGCTCACATGTGAATCTGCTTGACCTGGGTTCGATCCCAGCCAAGGTGGACATTTAGTGGTTGTGGTAGTACGTCCTAGCATGTTTCACATGCTCTCACTTAGTCGGGGGACACCTCGATGACGTATACAAACTAATAACGCGCATAACAAAGCCACTCCAACAGCTTAATTTTTGTTTCTCCCCTCTCTACACTTCAAAAAGTAGGGAAGGTAGCTACGAGGTGCCGTTGTAAAAGCTTATCCCTGAATACCTTCACCAGCTGGATAAGAAGAAAGAAATAGTATAGGGAAGAAGAAGAGGAAGAAGAATTATTGGACAAACAGTAGGTCAAGGCATAGTGGTGGCGTAAATTCTCCCTGATTGCGAGGGCTGTGGAGGAAGATTGACCCTACTTGTTTCATTTAATTGGCCGGCGTATATATTTGGCATTTTTTGTTTTTCATTCTTGGACTACTGAATTAAGCCATCGAAATAGAAGAGGTATATATATATATATATATATACACACACAAGGTATATACCTCTTCTATTTCGTGTTCTGCTACTAATATCTCTCTCTCTCTCTCTCTCTCTCTCTCTCTCTCTCTCTCTCTCTCTCTCTCTCTCTCTCTCTCTCTCTCTCTCTCTCTCTCTCTCTCTCTCTCTCTCTCTCACCATCTTCTCACCGGGATCAGACAAACACCTCCGCTAATCTTCACTTCATTATCTCACAAGTAGATAATCCAACCCGGAATAATCTCCCCGGATCTCGGTAATAGGACCCGGAATTATCGCGGGATCGTTCGTATCTGGAGCGGGGACCAGGGGCCATTATCTCCGGTCGGGTTTATAGGGTTTTATTGCCTCTCATTGCCCTTTAATAGAAGAACACTAAGAAGGGACAAGCCATTTAAGAGCTTGAGATTTAAGAGTTTAAAGCCCGGAATCACACTTGAGAATATATTATTTGTCGACAATTCTCGATTATCAAAATATTTACCAACAATATTTCTGGTATCTCTTCCTTTATTATCGGATGCCAGACTGAAAACAAAACAAAAATGGGTGTCATTGTTTGTTTGTATTTAAAGTTTACCTTGTAATCGACCAGACCAGTGTTGACGATAAGAATTGAGAGAAAAAGACACTCGTGTGACAATGTTTTAAGCAGGGTTAAGTCAGTCTTGAGCTTCCCTGTCGTTGGAGGTCATGTTGACGCAATTACGGGGTTTGAAGCGAGGCCAGTGGCCTCACCTATAATGGTAAGCAGCCTGCCTCAATGGGGTTCAAAATCCATTGACCACGTAAACTAAATACTCCTCATTTATCATTGGTACAGTGCCTATGCACTGTTGTATCATTATCATGGGTCTTGGTAAGGTGTTTGCCTCCCCTTCCATGGTAATATTTACAAATTGTTTATTTCTCACTGCTCTTAAGCTCAAGAAACAACAAATGTTTCACAGGTGATAATGCGTTTATAGTGGTGATTTAGTCTTCATCGAGAGATGGGTGTCACTTGGTTATTTAGGAAATCAAAGAACAAGATAAAAGCTGAGGAAACGTGATGGGTGAGTAAAGAGGATAATAAGTGATGTTGAGAGAGAGACAATATGTAGAGCAAATCATCAGCATGTGTTTATCAGCTCTTAGCGAGGATCCTGCCTGGCTTAAGTGTCGCTAGATCGCTCACTGGTAATGGCTGAGTAATAATGTTGGGAGTTCTGCAGTGATTGTTGCCCGGGGGCTTGGAGGTGAGCTCAGGGGCTTCGATTTAATATGATATTGTCTCGTGGCTTATCTAAACTGTCGGTTTGAATGTCTGCCTTACCAATCCGACCAACAATTTAGTTCGCCCTGTGTATTGTATATGCATGTCTCGTTTAAAATGTTTTCTATTTTTGGTTTATCAGCCTGTTCTGTACTTTGGGTGATATCATTGGATGTTGAAGAAATTTTGTATATTCTGTCGGAATTAATATACACACAATATTAGGAGGAGCACTTTATTGACAACGTTTCGCAGATAGCTTCTTAAGTGACCTGAAGAAGCTATCTGCGAAACGTCAATAAAGTGCTCCTCCTCATTTGGTGTTTATACCTATAGTCTGTCAACTTTTCAAAGTTAATTTAACATTCTGTCGGAATAATTGAAAAACTGAACTGGAATTAGCAGGCATTTCCTGTAGATATGATTCCCAGATCATAATATGAAACAAACAATACATCCTGCGTAAGTTAGGTAAGAATTTCTTGATTTGTCACCTGAATTGTGGAGAAACACGTATAAATTAGGGAACATGCTACGTATAAGACCAATCGGTAGAAACCCAGTCACAGTTGATAGATAATAGCACCAAAATACTCTGTGCAACTCCCAGTCTTTCTTATATTTAACAGCTGAGCTCTGGAACGCTCCCCTTGAATCCATCTTTCCCTCATCCCATGATTTAAATTGCTTCAAACTCCGTGTGTCCAGACATTTTGACTTGAACATTCCTTGATTTTGGCCCTGTCACTCTTTCAACTGTGGGGGAGGCACTCGTCACAGGCAGTTTTGTTTATTGCCTCCCTCATCCACATAGACAGAAAAAATACTTGATTATCCTTGTGACAGCTGGCTATTTGACAGCATTAAGTTATGATACCCTTGCTTCAAATCAAGGTGGATTAGAGTACCAAATGCATGTGTGGACACTCGTATATCTGGCGAGTCATCAAATAATGTACGTCATTTATTTGTAATAATTAGATACCAAAACAAATATTTGTTTTTTGCTATATCTCCATTTTAGCTTATTTATCATTTAAGGATATTTATAATTTTAGCATTATCCTTGGCTCCACCTCTATATCAGCCTCCCCCTCGAAGCACACCAATACAGCTGACCCTCAAGTATGTCCCTTTGGAGTGTTATCCCAGCTGACCCTCATACGGCCTTTTATACGTATCATACTCACTTTAGGGTCTCTCTCTCTCTCTCTCTCTCTCTCTCTCTCTGCTGTTGTTAATGTGTGTGTGTGTGTGTGTGTTAGTGAGTGTGTGTGTGTTTGTGAATATGTGTGTGTGTGTGTGTGAATGAGTGTGTGTTTATGAGAATGAGCGATATAAATATTCCACGTAAGATCAAGGCAATATATTTAATTTGATGGAAGACTGCTCGTTTGATCTCATCGTTATCAACTCAGAGATTACATAGTCAGCTCAATGAATAATTTAAAATACTAATCAGGTTAGACAATGTGGACTATAACAAGATACTTTGCTTTAATATAAATCCAACACGCAACCATCTCTGAAAGTAGGTAGGTTTACTATTAACCGCTTGAGGATTATGACAGTTTATTCTGGCTATAATTAGACGATTTTATGCACCTTGGGAAGGATCTGAGACCATCAAAAGGGTAATACTATTTCAATTAATTATGTGACTTCCATATTCTCTACCTTCGTAATCTGAATAAAATCGTCTAATAATAGCCAACATAAACTGTCAAACGCGTAATAATCCTCCTTGGAGTTAATATGTGGCAATATCTCCATGTGTAAGATCTGCTATATCAGGGACAAACTTGTCTAGATGTTTTAAAGCTTTCTTTATTACATCAATTATATACAAGCGTAGATCAAATCTTACTTTGCAATCAATACAATTTACTAGGCTTATGCTCTTTTTTTCTATTTGTTATTGAATTACATGCAACGAGTTAAGATCCTGTAATCACCCATTGTAATTTTGCTTAGGTCTTCATCTATCCATTGTGTCTATACTGTATAATTATTGTATATTTAAAAGTTGCTTTTTCCAGTTCATAGCCGGAGATTTGTCTAAAATGGTGCTAGCTAGATATCACACACACACAAAGTCACACACACACACACACACACACACACACACACACACACACACACACACACACACACACACACACACACACACACACACACACACACACACACACACACACACACACACACCAAACTTTCCCACCCACACCACTTCTCTCTCAACCCTCCCTGGGACAGTCCTGGAGTTGTATTATTCCGTAAATTAGGTGTTGTTAGGCCGAGTGTCTTTATGGTGAAGAGAGGTGGAGGGTGATGGATGGATCGGTGGGCTTGATGGAAGAGAGAGAGAGAGAGAGAGAGAGAGAGAGAGAGAGTACAAAGGAGTACAAAGGAAATCAAGCAACAACAGGTCTAGTGACCCTTCTAGGCTGCTTGTCCTCCAAAACACTGAGGATCAAGTGTCCAAACAGTGGTTTAGAGTGGGTAAGGGAACATTGGAAAGGGAACTACTGCCCTGCCACTAACGTGGCAGGACTAGGAAGTTAGTAGGGGACATATGGGTTAGTAACTGAGGGGAGGATAAAATAAAGTTATTCATTTACAAACGCAGTCAGACGCGGGTTTGATGCGAGATATTTGTCTAGGCGGAATTTAAATGAATCAACGGTGCTGCAGTCTATAACGTCTCGGCCCCATTATTCGGCCCCATTCAGCCTACTGTTTTAAGACGTTTACCCCCATCCAGGTGTCAATATTTCCCTGGCGAGCGGTAGCGAGCCAGCATATATATTTTTTGTTTTGACATCAAGCTAAATTTTTACATATTTCGATAGAAAAATGTCTCAATACAATACATTTCTCAATACAATAATACAATAAATTTCTCAATACAATGCTGGCTCGCTATCGCTTGCCAGGAAGAAATCGACACCTGGATGGGGATAAACGTCTTAAAACAGTTGGCTGAATGAGGCCGAATGGATACAAGCCAGGGAAAGAGAGAAAATGAGAGAAAGATTAAAAAAAAAACGGTGACTGCATTCCATGTACCGTCAGCTGAAAATCAACCGACTATAGGACACCATATATAAGTATCATCGAACTAAAAGGGCTTAAATCTGAAATATATACACTAAAAACAAAAAATTAATCCCTATACAGCAGGAGCCTAAAATAAGCACCGAGGTCAAGTAGATAGATTGATAGATAGATAGACACTCCGGAACGATAGATGTATAGATTCCCCCGGATAAGAAAACACTGTCTAAAGGTATGGATTTCCAGCAGAGTTGAGTGTTGATCTGTTTATCTTGGGCTCTCATACTGTTAATCCCCCTCACTTTCTCCACCAGTACCCCCCTCTAAGCCAGACCCTTTTACCTCACAGCTTGTCCTCCTCCTCTGGCCGGCCTTTCTTTCGTTTTCTCTCTCTCTCAAGCCTTCTCTTGTTCATCCTATTTATCTTCCGTTGTCTTCGTTTTGCTTCTCATTTTCTCCCCTATTTCTCTCGTCCTCGTTTTCTGTGTGTGCATATATATACAGTATATATATATATATATATATATATATATATATATATATATATATATATATATATATATATATATATTATTATATCTTTCCCATCTCTCCCTCCATTCCTCATCCTTCTTATTTTCTCTCTGTTTCTTCATATGTTTCCTCGTTCTCCTTCTATAACTACTCCTGCCCTTCTCCCTTCCTCCCCCTCCTCTTCCTCCTAAGCTCCCCGCCTGCCCCACTCCCCATAATCTCCCCATTACAGAAACATTAACGCACGGACGAATTAAAGGCCAAATTACATGCTATTTAATTAAATGGCCGGGCGAATAGTGTGCCATCAGAGGGGGGCTAGGCGGACATTAGGAGACGCGGTGTGTGTATGAGAGAGAGAGAGAGAGAGAGAGAGAGAGAGAGAGAGAGAGAGAGAGAGAGAGAGAGAGAGAGAGAGAGAGAGAGAGAGAGAGAGAGAAAATTATGCCAGTTCCACCCAATTCCATGTTAATTACTCAAAGTGACCTCATGCTTTTTTAACTTTCAGAAATCCATCATGATACCAAAGGGTATTTTACCAAAATATCTTGAATCATGGCATTAATTCTTTTGTAATAACCTATACCCTTACCCTATACCCTTACCCTATACCCTTACCCTATACCCTTACCCTATACCCTTAACCTATACCCTTACCCTATTCTTACTCAAAACTAAAATTACTGTAAGAAAGTAACCTAATCCGTGTGATTGAATCCTTGAAGATTATGCCACGTTTTGACAGTTTATTCTGGCTATCATTATCCGATAGCAAGCAGCTTAAGAAGGATCGGTTGGAAATATAAGGGTGAAGACTATCTCAACTAACCCTTTGACTTCCATATACCCTTCATACTATGAATACAATCGTCTTTTAATACCCCGAAGCAGATAATGCGTCATCGCATCTTGAGAGGGTTACATTTTTATTATTGACTGATTTCCCAGAATCATCAACACATCTCAACCTGGCTAGGTACACTCGGATGACATAGTATCTAGCCCATTCATAAGAATTCGTGGAACCCCTATATTTTTTCCTTATGCAATTATAAGTATCTGGAATTATCTTTGAGTAAAACTTACTTTTCAATACCTAGGATATTACATAGTTTTGTAGTTGATGTATAGAGAATTGTATTCATAAATTCGTCTCCATAGATATACTTCCATAATTAGAAATAGGTGAAGTGCAGGAATAATGTGAGTGGGCTAGTATCAACTAGACTTTTGTACGCCACATTGTGTTTACCTCACGCTTTACTCCATAGTATACAATTAATTTCACATAATTTTTCAGCTTTTATACCTTTTATATATATAATTCAATCTACCACGGTTTTTTCTAACTAACTATAACTCTCTCTCTCTCTCTCTCTCTCTCTCTCTCTCTCTCTATCTCTATCTCTATCTATATATCTATATATATATATATATATATATATATATATATATCAATTCAAATTTATTTCGCGACACCTCGTATATTTCCAACTACCCGGAAATCACCTTAACTAACCTAAATCATGGCTTCCCTACCTAACGCACGACCCTCCGACGACTCTACCATATATCACTTCTCAGTCCCCTGCTCCTCTCTCTTACCTACCTCCTCCTTTAATAACCCCCCAATTACCCGTTATAGACGCGCTAATTATCCCCGAGGAAGATTATCCGTAATCACCCAAGACGAATAACTTCATCCCTCCCCCGCCGTGGCACTGGGGTCATTATCGTTATTTGGCTCGTAAGTTAAGTTTAAGGGGGGTCACCGTTTTTTTGTTTTTTTTTATCTTTCTCTCCTTTCCTCTATTTCCCTGGCTTGTATTCATTCGGCCCCATTCAGCCAACTGTTTTAAGACGTTTATCCCAATCCAGGTGTCAATTTCTTCCTGGTGAGCGATAGCGAACCAGCATTGTATGGAGAAATTCGGCTTCGCCGGAGACATTTTCTATCGAAAAATGTACAAATTTAGCTTGCTGTCAAAACATAAATATATATATGCTGGCTCGCTACCGGTCGCCAGGAAAATATTGACACCTGGATGGGGGTAAACGTCTTAAAACAGTAGGCTGAATGGGGCCGAATGAATACAAGCCAAAGAGAGAAAGATAAAAAAAAACGAGGTGGGCTCCCTTAAGATGGTAGGTAAACAAGGGGGTCATTTGTCGGGGTATGAGATCACGGGAGACGGGGAGCGACCTTTGTCATGTGTGGAGAGAGAGAGAGAGAGAGAGAGAGAGAGAGAGAGAGAGAGAGAGAGAAGGGGGAGTGAGAGAGAGAGAAGTGAGAGAGAGAGAGAGAGAGAGAGAGAGAGAGAGAGAGAGAGAGAGAGAGAGAGAGAGAGAGAGAGAGAGAGAGAGAGAGAGAGAGAGAGAGAGAGAGTAGAGAGAGAGAGAGTAGAGAGAGAGAGAGAGAGAGAGAGAGAGAGAGAGAGAGAGAGAGAGAGAGAGAGTAGAGAGAGAGGCGAGAGATGAGAGCTTTTGATTTTTGGCCCCGAGGGGCGAGTTTTTAATTGAGCAGCGCCCCCCATCCTGTGAGGGACAACCACTAGTAAGGCGATACATACTGCTCAAAGAGCCATTATTCCACTGAAACAACAGCATCGTCGTCTGGTTACATTCATATTTGTGTATTATAAGTCAGTTTGGCATTATTCAGATGTGTTATTATAGTTTCCTCATTAATTGTCACATGGTCTGTATAGTATAAAAAAAAAAAAAAAAAAAAAAAAAAAAAAGCAAGCAAGCTTGTAGTGACTGAATTATTAATTGACAGGTTGTAAATAATAGCACTACAGAACTAGTGCAATCGTATGAGGAGACTATTCATATTTTCATTACATCAATGATTATTGTCATGATAGTTAGCTGAAAACAATTATTACAGAAAAAGTGAATGGGAGAAATCAACATAATACAAAATCTAATACAGGCGGACATAATCGTGGTCGGGTGCGATGTGGACTGCAAGCTAAGGTTTCTTGAGATCGCCTCGTACCCACACACAACGAACGTATTATAGTCTGCATGGTTGGTATCTAATTGAATATACTTAGTGGGTATTTCAAGAATGTCAGGGGGTAAGGAAATGTGATTTGTATATTAGAAGACTGTGATTAACGAGACGTGTAACATGTGGAGGGAGGTGGTAGAAAGAGAGGGATCTCGTTGGGGGTGGAAGTTTCGCTCCCAGGAATTTTCGTTCCTGTGGTATTTCAATAATAATAATAAAATAATAATAATAATAAGGGGACAACCACTGGTAAGGCAATACATACTGCTCAAAGAGCATTATTCTACTGTAGCAACAGTATCGTCGTCTGGTGTTATTATAGTTTCCTCATTTGATTGCCACATATGCTGTATATACGTGCTCATGAAAAAAAAATAAAAATAAAAATAATAGCACTACAAAACTAGTGCAATCATATGAGGAGGCTATTCATATGATTGCACTAGTTTTGTAGTGCTGATAGTGCTGAGAGAGAGAGAGAGAGAGAGAGAGAGAGAGAGAGAGAGAGTTACTTAATAACCTTTAGTTGTTGTTCCACGGAGTTAACGCAAGTTGCCTATACCTGTAGTACAATTTGATACAATATATTTTGGTGATACAAAAGGTTATTTACAGGTGAGTACAATGTATAAAAGAGAGAGAGAGAGAGAGAGAGAGAGAGAGCAGTCCATTTGATTGCTAATGAGAAAAGACACAAACCAAATTATTGTGACATAAATTACAGTTCTAAGCAATAAATACAAAAACATTTAAATACTGTTTGTGCCCTCTTTTGTTCCTCACTCGAAATCTCCTCTTTATTTCTGCTGCTACGACAGCTGAGTCATTAGTACTTTTGGTTACAAATCTGGTCCAGTTAGCTGATCGGTATATTTGTAATACATGTAGGTAGATAGGTAGGAGGGGGGGGGGGGAGAGAGAGAGAATTTAGAAATGGTGAGACAAGTCATTTAATTTTGATCACCCCAATGCCTCGAATACTAGAGTTGGGTTGATAGATGAGAGACCTAGACTTTTATATATCTGTTGCAGAGAGCCGCATCGGTGAAGTGTGGTTGAGTTTAGAGAGGTAGAATAATTTAGAAGACAACTAAAATAAGTTACGTCGGCCACCTTTTTGTATAATGTATATAAAATAGAAAATAAAGGGTAGATTGATATTGCGAAGGAGATTTACAATAGAAAACGAAAACTATATTATAACCTGTAAAATTGACAGCAAGCCCCGTGTACCAGGCTTGGTATCTCACCATCAAAAGCTCCAAACGGGCACATACCCGAAATGATCGCTGAGGAAAGTCCAGCCGGGCATACAAAACTGGAGGTTATCTCAGTACATCAAAACGTATGATCTATACTATGATAAGTAACACCCCGTTCTTTAACATTAACATCAAATACAAACCCCAATGTACTTGAATAAACTATGACTGTAAGAGCCACCATTTTGTACTGTTCTCCAACTTCCTTCCTTCCTTCTCATATTTCCCTTCACCCAGACTTCTTACCCACCGCTATCAAATGTTACCCATAGGTCTAAGAAGATCGACGTGTTAACCCTTTCTTCGGTTATATAAATTCGTTTACTCTTGGCCAGAATACAAGAAAGCAAGATCCCATTAGATCAAGGTAGTTAATCTAGGTCAGTTTTAATGATTGCTGCGAGATGTCCTACCAAAGCTGACAAAAATCGTCCAGTCCAAAGCTAGGCCTCATCGTACTAAAAGGGTGGAAAGAGGCACCATTTTCTCATCTCCTTTCTCCTCATATTTCCTCCCCCCAGCCCCCCCCCCCCCTACCCCCCCTATCAAATGTACGCCTATAGGTCTATAAGCGGCGTGTTAAGGGCAGATTTTCACTTGAGGGACCCCTTACTCCCTCATGTTTAGCCCCATTACTTTTGAGATTTTAAGACGTTCGCCCCATTAGTTTGGCTATTTTAAGAATGATCGCCCCATTTCTGTCAATTTTAAGACATTTCGTGCCATGTAGCCGTCGATTTTTTCCTGGCGAGCGAAAGCGAGCCTGTAATATAAGAGGAACCGGCCTTCGGCCGGGACATTTTTCTACAGACAAATGTTCAAATTTATCTTGAAAGGGACTCAAGGGGGTGTTATTTTAAGCTTGATGGAGGTCTAGGGAACAACTAAAAACTTCCCCTTAACCCCTTCTGTACTGGTGACGTCTTTTGTATATGATTTCAGCTACATTTAGACGACTTTATGTAGCTTAGGAAGGATATATGGTAGCTAAAAGGATTAATTGAGAAAGTATGTAGTTTTTAATTGGTAGACGTCCTGCCAAAGCTGAATAAAATTGTCTAATAGTAGCCAAAATTAAGTGAGAATGATGTAGCCGGCACAGAAGGGGTTAAGAAGCCGCCCTATACCCGTCAACGTCACCAGCCCACCTTACCTTACGTAGGATATAACCTACTATGTGTCTGGCAGCCCAGGGATTGGTCTGTAGGGGTAGTAGTGCAGTAGTTGGTTAAGGGGGGTCACCTGCTTGTTTTCTCTCGCGGAGAGGAAAGAGCTCCCTTTCTCCTCTTCTCTCTCTCAGCTCGCTCCTCGCTCTCGGCTCCTCTCTCGCTCTCACTCTCTCGTCGCTCTCGCTCGCTCTCTCGTCTCGCTCGCTCATCGCTCGTATCTGCTCCGCGCTCAGTCCCGCTTCTTCCTCTCTCGCCCTCCCGCTCTCTCTCTTCCTTCTCTCTCTCCCGGTCCTCGTTCCGTCTGCCTCTCTAATCTCCCCTCCAACCTCTGCTCTCTCATCTCATCTCTCGTCGTCTCTCATCCTCTCCCCTCCCCGCTCTCTCTCCTCCCTCCCCTCTCCTCAGAATCTCTTCTCCGCTCCACTCCTCTCCCCTTCTCATCTCCCTCTGCTCCCCACCACTTCGATCTCTCTCTCCTCCTGTGGCCTTGTATCCATTGTCGGCCCAATTCAGTCTACTGTTTTAAGACATATTCCCATCCAGGTGTCGGATTTTTTCCCTGGTCGAAGCGATAGCGAGCCAGCATTATATGGAAGAAAAACGCGGCTGTTCGCCGGCAGACATTTTTTGTACAATTTAGCCCTGCATGTCAAAAACAGTTGTGTATAAACCCCAAACTATACTGCCCTCGCTAACTGCTGCGCCAGAAAAGAAAAACATTTGATGGTGTGTTTTTGATAACTAGAGTAATTTTCTTGAGATTAATACCAATGGTCAACTGTTGCTCATGAATTCAAGCAACATCCAGTATGGTGGCTCAAGGCTAAAGGAGTTACTACTTGAGGGTAGTTTTTAAACACTTTGATTATCATATGAGATATCTACAACTAAACTAAAATAGGCTAGAGTACGCCAAAATAATGAAACAAACACGTTATATAAATGGTTAAGGGGCTTATCGAGAAGCTTAAGAGGAGACTGACCGTTTGGTTTGGTCCTATTAATTCAGTTATTCATATATATTTATTTTAGCTTCCTCCCTCGACCGCCACCAAAAAAAAAAAAAAACATCCGTTCGATCCCCCTTCTTGATTAATTTGTAATTTTTCGGTAGAAAAATTTCCCGGCCCGAAGCCCGTTTCTTTCCAGACATTACACAGGCTCAATGCACTATCGTTCGCGCCAGGGAAAACATCGGGGGGGGGGGACAACTAAATAGCAGGAAAGGTTTCAAATATTGGACGAAGAAATGGGACAAATGGTTTTAAACCATCGACTAAACTAATTGGCAAACATCTTTACCGTACCATCTGAAAACCTAATGGGGCTAAACATGAGGGAGAAGGGGGATCCAGAAAACTCGGCCCCATCCCCACCTTAATAACCTATCAACGTCCGACTGCAGCTCGTTATAGGCCCTGGGAGAGACGTGTTTATTTGGGGCCGAGAGATTGACGCGTATGATGTTGTATGATTTGGTAAGAGCCGACAGTAGTTTACACGAGAAAGGATGGTTGTAGATTGATGGTTAAGGGGGGGTCACAATGTGTTTTTTCTCTCCTTTTCTCTCTTTCTCTGGCTTGTATCTATTCAGCCCCATGCACCCTAATATTTTAAGAACGTTTACCTCCTATCCAGGTGGTCGAGTTTTTTTTAAAGGTTTTGACAGGCATGTAATTTGTACATTTTTTTCGATAGAGAAAATGTTCTCCCGGCGAAGCCGGATTTTTCTCCATACAATGCGGGTTCGCTATCGCTCACACCAGAAGAAATTTGACACCTGGATGGGGATAAACGTCCTTACAACAGTAGGCTAAATGGGGCGCGAATGGATACAAGTCCAGAGAAAGAAGAGAAACAAATCCTGTGACCCCCCCTTTAAACAATTCCATCTTTTTGTATTACCTTCGTCGATGTATGGGTATGTTTTATTGCATTTGTCGGTAAGGGCTGTATTATAGTAATTACTTTGTGTGTTGTGTGAAGGAAATGCACAGGAACAGAGCGTCATCCCATATCTCCCCGAGAGGATCGCGAACAAACAGCAACCAGTCAATTGTAAGTGAAGGCAAAGCAAACGAGAGAATCGTAGATTCTTCATCTTGAAGGATTGTTTTTTCAAATAATAAAAACAAAACACCCAGAAAGCTCGTTATCGTGGAAATGTCGTTTGTAATGATGCTGTAGTTGTGTGCATGGAGTTTATTAACCTATCAAAGATAACAATGAATACCGAAAAATTTCCATTTGACATTACACCATGCAGTCGCTCTTGTGTACCATGATGCAGTCGCTCTTGTGTACCATGATGCAGTCGCTCTTGTGTACCATGTTAGTAAGTGCCTATTATTAGTTTGTTTTTTTCGCACCAACCAACTTCACCTCTAAACTCAATTAATGAAAGCAATCCAAATATAGTGTGCACTATATCAGAACTCGAACCTATGATATTCACATCGAAATTCCGCGCACTTATGCATTACACTATCAAGACAGTTAAATAAACAGGCTCAAATAAGCACTTACGCGGAGATGAGCATCGCGGTAGAGCAGAACATCGTGGATTTTTTCGCACCACCCCAAATTTGCATCAACTATTTCACAGAACACCATATCATCATGATTTGGCGCTTTAATCCATGATAGTCCAGTTATCATAATGAATTTGAACATTTTATGATGCCAGCTCAA